>OZ010600.1:76342918-76370418 GCA_963932145.1 Acanthosepion lycidas
ATATGACCACTGGTAAAAATGGTTGCTGAAGACATTAGGTTTATAATACCCAGAAATTCATACCCAGATGTCCATGGAAACATGGATAAAGGCGTTGGTTAGATCCAGTGACAGGACCTCAAGAGTGTGAGTTCAATACCCGGTTAAGGCAGTGGAGAACTTTCAGAGGGAAATTAGCAGGAGATAACTAATAACTGACATCCATCAAACATGGCACGTGGAACTAGAACAGTCTACTCCCAGTGAGCGAAATAAAGGGTTCAGTTCGAAATTCCAACCACCTGAAAAAAAAATGATGAATATGGCGACAAAGATGAGGATAGTCCGAATAATGTAAATAATGTACATAATACCTCATCTCATAAATATAGACAGACTCTGAAGGGTTTATAGCCGACCAGCCATTTTTCTTTAAACTGACCCTGTGTTGAATTTACTCTCAAAAGTTCAATCGGTAAAACGCACGATGCTCACAACTTTCAAACTTCTACAAAAAGCCTAAGAGACATTCCACTTGTCTCATATAAGAGGATTCTCATGACACGTAAAATCATGGAAAACCCTGCAAAATCTTCGCTCGTAGATACAAATATATGACTATTCAGTTTTATGCAAATCAATCATTTGTTTACTCGTATCAACAAAGTACAACCCCACCCCTAGCCAAGTAATCATTCTTTATGAAAACATTTTTGTGGTGACAACTAACATGTTAACTTACCTCTTAGGTTTTATTGTTGTTATAGTACATGGGTGGCCAAACTTGCTTAATGTAAGAGTCACATTCGATATAGTTCAGTTGTTTGAGAGCCGCAAGACAACAAAATTGAATTTTTTCTTATTTATCTTTTATATTAACTGTGATGAAAAAAGGAGCTCAGCCCAGATATTTTCACGTGTCGCATATTAAAGGTCAAAGAGCCGCATGTGGCTCGCGCGCCGTGGTTTTTCCATCCGTTGTTATAGTGTATAACATATTGATTGGTCTAGTTCGTTTCTTTTTTTTTTTTTTTTTTTTTTTCAACCAAAAGCTAACGTTCAGAATGTTAAAGTACGGAAGCCTAAAATAAGAAAAACATTAAATAGCGATTTTTTCTTGTTGAAAAAGACCAAAAATACTGGGTCTTTTTTGCTAATATCCATTACGAACCTTAAAGCCTTAATTCCCAGCCCTGAATTCGTGGGCTAACGAAATAAACTTAGCATAATTGTTTGCGAAAAAGTTAGTGTTGTAGGGACGTTCAAATAAGTTCCAGAATGATATAACCCTTTTTGTTTTTTGTTGTTGTGGCTGCTTTTTTTGTTTGTTTGTTTGTTTGTTTGTTTTTTTGTTGTTTTTTTTTCAATTTTAAAAGCATTATTCTCCCACTTCGGACACAGCTGTAAAACATGACAAAATTATCTAGAATCCAATTTAAAATATATACAAGACTGACCGTTAGAAAGAATTATTGAAATGTTTTGATTCTCCAAGAATTAAATTAATAAATAATGCAAATGTTCACAAATTTTAACAAATTTAGTCTCTTGTCATCGAGATAAAGTGTAATTTAATCTTTTTGTTCTTTTCAGTTTTCCATACCTTAAAATTATATATGTTAATTTTTTTAATGCGGACTGATGAAAAACACACTAAATATATTTTGACACAAGCCCACTACAATGGGTGGTGGGGAGCTTTAACAGGACAAAATCCCAGTGGATATCTAATTCATATTTTAATGTCGAATTGAGACAATAATAATAATAATAATAATAATAATAATAATAATAATAACAATTCCTGTTGTAGTTGGAGCCCTCGGATTGATTGGAAAAGATTCCAATAGACTCATTGAAGAGATTCCTGGTAGACCATGCCTTAAAGAAATAATAATAATAATAATAATCACTGGAACAAACTCTTCCACACACGAAGAGACACTAGGTCACCAAACCCGGATTATCGCCAACCTTGGACCAAGTGTCTCAATGCCAATTCGACTAGTAAAAATGAAACGAACGAAATGGAGCCGCGAAGAGTATCGACAAGTTATGACATCCTTTTTCACTGCACTCGAAAACCCAGCAAAGAACACCACCAATCAAACATACCAAATATGGAGAAATATGGTGGGAAATGATATAAGACCTAACCTCAATCCAAACATGCTTGCCAATGTCCGCAGAGATATCATGCGAAACAACAGACTCTCACAGGCAGAAATAGATAAGATAAAATTAGATATAAGACAAAATACTATGACCCATCACTCAAACTCTGTTGAGACGAATGTTGAAATAAAGAATGCGACAGAGGATGAGGTGGACGCTAAAGCGAATGAAATACGAAATCATCTCCAAGGAGATGAAACCGAAGATTCTACCTTAGACACAACCTCTACTTCTCCAGAAATTGTCACTGAAGATGACTCCAGGTACATTAATTTAGAATTCCTTGAAAACCACGAAGCTGAAATCACCGAAGCGAAAAATGACGTCATCCAAGTACTCAGCAGAGTAACTTTCATACAATTGTCAGACAGAGACCAGCTCCCGAAAATCCATATGACAAATCCCAACAAGCACATCGTGAAAATATACAATGCTGCCCTGGAAACACTGTTAACAGATAAACCACCGGGAAACATAACAGAAGTTAACAACGTCATATACGCAACAGCTCTAGCAGCGACTCGGAAGCTTGGTGTCAAGACAATAAATAAAATTAACAGACACAGAGAACCAGCTTGGAAAACCAAACTGATACGAGAAATAAAACAAATCAGATGTGAGCTGTCTATATTAGAGGAGCTCACCAGAAACCCTAATATTTCCACACGTAAATCCAAAAAGATCAAACGGAAATATAGCATTAAATCCCTAATTGATATTCCATCGATCAAGGAAATGCTGAAACAGAAACTTCAGCTAAAAGCACAGAGAACAAGACGATACGAGAAACGTTGTAGATTCTATCGCCAAAATAAAATATTCCGAACAGATCTTAAGAAATTTTACAGGGAAATTGGAAAAACGCCTATACATGTCGAAACGCCACCATCGATTGATAATGTACAGACATTTTGGGAAAATATTTGGAGCAACCCAAAGGAATGTAACCCAAATGCAGAATGGATACGGCGTGAAGAAGAACGACTGCTGGATACACCTCTGCAAGAATGGGTAAATATATCCACAGATGATGTTAGGCAAGCACTAACGAAATCCCAAAAATGGAAATCCCCAGGAAATGACAAGTTGCCCAATTTCTGGCTGTATCATCTCTCATCTACCCATGGCATACTTGCAAAAACATTATCAACGCTTGTAAATAATCCCAATAAAATCCCGGAATGGGTTACTGAAGGTATTACATACCTCATACCAAAAACAACTGAAACAGACGACCCGAAAATTATAGACCGATAACATGTCTTTCCACAACGTATAAGTTGATCACGTCTGTACTGACGAACCGTACTTACTCCTTCTTCGAAACAAACAGCATTCTCCCGCTGGAACAGAAGGGATGCAGTAGAGGTTCATATGGCTGCAAAGATCAACTTCTGATAAATAAAATGATCCTGGAAAATTGCAGGAGACGACGCAGAAATCTCAGTGCAGCGTGGATTGATTATCGTAAAGCCTTTGATAGTGTTCCACATTCTTGGATCCTTAAGGCTTTGGAAATGTACAAAGTCTCCCCTGTGGTATTAAACTTTCTTAAGCACAGCATGGGGATGTGGAACACAAAACTATATCTTAGGCACACCGGGGGCACTGCCATATCCAACCGTCTGAATATCCGACGTGGAATTTTTCAAGGAGACTCTCTGTCACCCCTTCTGTTTTGTTTATCCTTAACCCCTCTTACACATGAACTGAACAACAGTAGCTATGGTTACAAAATAAATAAGAAAATTTTCAATCACCTACTATACATGGATGATCTCAAACTCTTTGCCAAAGACGACAATGAGTTGAAAGGCCTCCTCAATATTGTAAAATACTTTAGTGACGACATAGGTATGGACTTCGGATTAGATAAATGTGCAAAAGTAACATTCAAGAAAGGTAGAATTACAGAAACACCCTCAATAGATTTAGATTTTGTCACAAAGATTAGGGAATTGGAGCATGAAGAAGCTTATAAGTACCTAGGAATTAGCGAAGGAGATGGCATACAACACCCCCAAATGAAAGAAAAAATAAGAAAAGAGTACTACAGGCGTGTACGTCTGATACTAAATACTGAACTAAACTCAAAAAATAGAATATCAGCTATAAACACATTGGCTGTCCCAGTGGTGCATTACAGCTTTAATGTCCTTAACTGGACCATAGCTGAAATTAAGCGAATGGACGCCAAAACGAGAAAGCTTCTCACTTGCTATCGCATGCATCATCCCAAAGCTGATGTTGATCGTCTGTATGTGCCCAGATCCGAAGGAGGCAGAGGATTAGTTCAACTAGAACTGTCCTACAAAACTACAACAATTGGCCTCCAAAAATACTTGGAAACTACAGAAGACTGGATGATGGTATGCGTCAAGGAACATGAAAGTAGTAAGCGTCTTTACTCCGTAATGAAAGAAGCCAACAAATTCAAACTGGAGCTTCAAATGGGCGTAGAGATGCAACTACAGCACAATAAACCGGCTGAAACTGCAAAATACTTGAAAAAGACAGCAAAGACGAATGCAACCGACCAGATACAGAAGCGATGGCAAGATAAACCGCTTCATGGCCAATACTCTGCCCGTATCAACCAAGCTGATGTAGACAAAACCCGTACCCATCAGTGGCTACGCAGTGCAGGGTTGAAAGCGGAAACTGAAGGTTTTATCCTTGCTGCGCAGGACCAATGCTTGCTAACTAGGAATTATCAAGCACATATACTAAAATATTGTGTCAGCCCAAAATGCAGATTCTGTGATAAATATCCAGAAACGATTGATCATCTTGTATCAGGTTGCACGATGTTGGCACCCACTGAATATAAAACCCGACATGACAGAGTGGGCCAATATCTGCACTGGAAAATCTGCAACTTCTACGGGAAGGAAACTGAAAGAAACTGGTACCAACACCACCCAGACCCAGTTACGGAGATAGGACCTGTTACAATTCTATGGGACTACACAATTCACACTGACAGAACAATCAAGGCCAACCGCCCAGATATTGTTATTAAAGACCACAAACAAAAACGGTGCCTCCTTATTGATATGGCAGTCCCTGCTGACTGCAATGTATCTTTGAAGATATTCAAAAAGCTGTCAAAATACAAGGACCTTGAAATAGAGGTCTCGAAAATGTGGCATATGGGAACATCAACAATCCCTGTTGTAGTTGGAGCCCTAGGACTGGTTGGAAAAGATTGCAGTAGACTAATTGCAGGGATTCCTGGAAGCCCATGCCTCAAGGAGATACAAAAAATTGTTCTGACAAGTACAGCCCACACTTTACGAAGGGCTCTATCTATGTAATTATTTTATTTTATTTTTTTTTTTTTTTGTCAGTGAAAAGTGTCATGATGCCATTTCTAACCTTAGGTCCCTGGGTGGGACCCGGAAAGAAATGTGTAAACGCCAGAAAGCAAAGAAAATAAAAATGATAATAATAATAATAATAATTGAAGTGGAAATCTCAGAAATGTAGCACATGAGGACATCAATAATTCCAGTTGTAGTTGGAGACCTCGGATTGATTGGAAAAGATTCCAATAGACTCATTGAAGAGATTCCTGGTAGACCATGCCTTAAAGAAATAATAATAATAATAATAAAAATAATAATAATAATAATAATAATTGTAGTGGAAATCTCAAAAATGTGGCACATGAGAACATCAATAATTCCAGTTGTAGTTGGAGCCCTCGGATTGATTGGAAAAGATTCCAATAGACTCATTGAAGAGATTCCTGGTAGACCATGCCTTAAAGAAATAATAATAATAATAATAATAATAATAATAATTGAAGTGGAAATCTCAAAAATGTAGCACATGAGGACATCAATAATTCCAGTTGTAGTTGGAGCCCTCGGATTGATTGGAAAAGATTCCAATTGACTCATTGAAGGAACTCCCATGCCTTAAAGAAATACAAAAAATTGTTCTCACAAGTAAAGACCCCACCTTACGAAAGGCTTTGTCTATGTAAAATATGTGGGGGTTTTTGTGTGTTTTGTGTGGTGTGTGTGTGTGTGTGTGTGTGTGTGTGTGTGTGTGTGTGTGTGTGTGTGTGTGTGCGTGTGCTTTTAAATTGGTAAGTGGAAAATGCCATGCTGCCATTTCTGACCTTAGGCCTCTAGTCGGAACCCGAAAAGAAATGATGAGTACCCAACAGATATCAAAGGAAATAAAATAATAATAATAATAATATCCAATATATACACATAGATGTATAAGAAAATTATTTCGCGATTAAAAACTTTCAAGGAGACACCCTGTCGCCGATTCTGCCCTGTCTGTATTTAATCCTCCTTTCGCACGAACTAAACAGAAATAACTATGGATACAAAGTAAAAAAGAAAGTTTTTAATCATCTACCCTACATGGCTGATATAAAACTCTTTGCCAAAGACGACAATGATTTGAAGGATCTCTGAAGAGACCTTCAAATCATTGTAAAATGTTTCGGTGATGGCATCGGCATGGATTTCAGATTAGCTAAATATGAAAAAGTAACATTCAAAAAAGGGAGAATTAAAGAAACACACTCAATAGATCTAGATTTTGTCACAAGGATTAGGGAACTGGAATAAGAAGAAGCCTGTAAATACCTAGGTGTTAGCGAAGGAGATAGAATACAGCAGGCCCAAATGAAGGAGAAAGTAAGAAAAGAATACTACAGGCGTGTGTGTCTGGTGTTGAATACCGAGAAGAATTCACAAAAGTTTCAATATCCTTAATTGGACAATATCTAACTTTAAGCGAATGGATGTTCTAAGTCTGATGTTTATCGTCTGTATGTGTCCAGATCCGAAGGAGGCAGAGGATTAGGTCAACTAGAAATGTCTTAGAAAACGACAACATAAAACGGTCCGGAAAGATATCTGGAAACTACAGAAAACTGGATGATGATATGTGTCAAAAAACATAAAAGAAATAAATAAAATATTTAGTAATAAAGGAAGACAATTTCCTCGGTGATATTTAATTTCCTTAAATATAATATGGAACTGGAAAATTACATTATATCTAAATCACACCATAGCCATTGCCCCGTCCTATTGTTTGAATATCCGAAGAGGAATCTTTCTAAGAGACTTTCTGTCGCCTTTTTGTTTTGTCTTCGCTTAATACCTCTTAATAACTATGAATACAAAGTAAAAAAGAAAGTGTTTAATCACCTCTTCTACATGGATGATATCAAACTCTTTTCCAAAGAGGATAATGAGTTGAAGGGTTTCCTCAATATTTTAAAATCGGTACGGCTTTCAGATTAGCTAAATATGCAAAAATAACATTCAAGAAAGGGAGAATTACAGAAAAACACCCAATAGAGCTAGATTTTGTCACAAAGATTAGAGAACGGGAACTTGAAGACTATAAATACAAAAGAGGTGGAATACAGCAAATCCAAATGAAGGAGAGAGTAAGAAAAGAATACTACAGACGTGTGCGTCTGGTGTTAAATACTTAGTTGAATTCATAAAACAAAATATCAGCCATAAACACTTAGGCTGTCCAGTTTCAACATCCTTAATTGGACCATGGATGACATTGAGAGAATGGATGTCAAAACGAGAAAGCATCCCACTTGTCCTCCTAAGGTTGATGTTGATCGTCTGTATCTGTCCAGATCCGAAGGAGGCGGAGGATTAGTTCAACTAGAACTGTCTTACAAACGCACAACAATCGATTTTCAAAGATACCTCGAAACTACAGAAGTGGGTGAACAAGTGTAACTAAACCATAATACACCTACTGCACCGGCAAAGAATCTAAAAAAGGAAAAGTAAATGCAATATACTAAATTCAAAAAACGATGGCAAGATAAGCCATTTCATTAGCAATGCTCTGCCTGTAGGAAACTACCTGTGATAGACAAACCCGCACTCATCAATGGTTACGTAGTGCACGGTTAAAAGCTGTAAGTGAAGCTTTTATTCTTGCTGCACAGAACCAATGATTGCTAACTAGAAATTACCAATAACACACACTGAAAAATTGTTAAACCGAAATGCTGATTCTGTAATAAATAACTAGAAACAATTGATTATCTTTTATCAGGCTGCATGGAGTTAGCACCCACTGAATATAAAACTCGGTATGATAGAGTGGGTCAATATCCGACTTGGAAAATATGCAACTTTTACGGAAAGGAAACTTTAAGAAACTGATATGAACACCACCCAAACCCGATTACAGAAATACAACCTGTAACACTCAAAGCTAATCGCCCAGACATCGGGATCAACGACCACAAATACAGAATGTGCTTTCTTATTAATACGTCAGTCTATCCAGATTATAATGTATCTTTGAAGATCTTTTAAAAAAAACTATCAAATACAAGGATCTTGAAGGGTAAATCTAAAAAAAAATGGCACTTTATTTAATTAATAACGGGGGTTGAGCGTCCAAATATGTTGACGGAAAGGTTAGGGTTTTGCACAAGGCTCGGTCTGTTAAACATTTACGGCTTTTAGCTGTTTACATCAAGCTTCGTCGACGGACTTTGTGCAAGCAAAAAGAGCACTTTCTTCGTCCTCTGTGTCTCATGGGTGGGTCATATGTAAAATTTTTTTTATATATTTCAAATTCACTAGGGGTTTATTTACACTGAATTGTATGTTTTAGTAATATATTTATTTTCGTTGTGCCTTCTTATTTAAGTGTCTAACTTTTTCACTTTCGCGTTTTGATTATTGTTGTTCCAGTAAATCTTTCTGAAGAAGAGTGGAACGAAAAAGGTCCCTTTAAAAATGCGTTACGACATTCTCAAAACCATATATATATATATATATGTGTGTGTGCGTGTGTGTGTTCAATTAAGTATAAACCTATTAATCTTTTATATCGCAATCAAATACATTCTAACTGTAAAGAGGATAAAAGTATATACTAATATATCCACCACAGATCCTAATAAAAAAATAAATATACTATACTAAATTCAATATATCCAATTTAATCAATCGTAATGACTCCTCCCTCACCAGGTAACATGTTGCAGAAAACCAACATTGTATATCAATTTAAATGTCCCTTTGGAAATTGTATCTCCAACAGAAAAATAATATATAAGTAGGTCATACCAATACTAGGTTGTCTCGAAGGTTGAGCTTTCATTCGAATGAGGCATCTAACATCTCTCAACATTTACAACAGCATGCCTGTCCACAATCACAAATTAGTAAAATTCTTGTTGAAAATACGTCCATACTTTTTCATGAAAATATTAAACATAAACGAAAAGTCCTTGAATCTAACTATATAAAAAATTTGAAACAAACCCTTAATAAAATTAATTATGAATACTGCACAAATGCTTTAAAATGTTTACAGTAGATAGTTTAAAATATCTAGCTTTTAACTAATAGTTTTAAATAGTTTTTCTTTAAAAAAATATTTAGACATTGCATTAACTTAGTTACCTCCCTTCATGTTTACACGTGTGTCTAGATTGATAAAATTTAAAAAATTGTACTGTACATGACTTTAACGTTTTTCACTTCACACGTAAAAATTTCATTTTCAGATGAACACAATAATTTTGTCTTAGAAAAATGAACAAAACAATTTTTTGTCTTAGAAAAAACAAGACCCTGATGACGACATTGAGCTAATGTCGAAAGTACTCGGAATAAAATGAATATACATCAACAAATTTATTTCTTCCTTTAATAAGGATACTATCAAACTCGTCCGTAATTACTTGTCTAAAGTATTTAATGAGACATATCTTTATATATATATATAAATATAAAAGTGAACATAGAAGTCAACGCTTAGAGGCGACATAGACGATTGCATATAGCATGAAACAGACTGTCGCCTCTAAGTGTTGACTTCTATGTTCACTTTTATATTTACACGCGATCTATCTCTGATATTGAGCACTTTATTCCATAAATATAGCACACCTTAAGACTATATTTCTTTATACATATATATATATATATATATATATATATATATATATATATATATATATATATATATAAAGGAAAAGAACGAAAAGAATAAACTTCAAACGGTGAGACTAGGATACACTGCTTCTATCTGTTTGACTCTAAAGTTTTGTTGCCATTGATAATGGTCATGGCGAGAATTACCGTTTCCATACAGGAAACATTCTGCATCCAGAGACCGAAATTTTTTCTCTACTGTCGGTTGAAATTTATAAAATACTTCTCTTAAAGCATTTTTCTAGAAAATAGGCTTCCCTAGTTCACTGTTATAGCTCTTTCTAGTATAGGTAGGGATTTTTTTTCTAAACTTTTGTTTAAGGTAGTGCTGAAAGTTAAAATTATTTTTCACTCCATGTGCTATCCACTTTAGTTGTTGCTGCTGTAGAAAGTCCTCAAATGATGTGGTTTTTGCGATTTGTTAAAGCTTTTTGTTTGTGATTCTGTAGCGCCAGTCTGTTAGATCTTATGTAGAATTGTTTTCATTTAGGCCTACAGTATTCATTCAATTTAAACCATTTTAATTATTTATATGAGAATACGGTTGTGTACTGATAGTTTAGACATTTCTGAACAAGTCTAGTGCGCCATGTATAATTCCATATAAAAGTCTCGATCTGACGAGGCTATTTAAGAACATCTATATATAAAATTCTGCGACTTCCATTATTCTGTCTGTCTGTCCGTCGCACCCTCTAAAATGGCCTTATATTGACCGATCGAAACTAAATTTGGGGGAGAAGTGCAAACAGGTAAGTGGGTACAAAGTAGTTGGTTTTACGAGGGTGCGTAGTTTAGTACAATAAATTTTCATTACATTTTTAGAAAAATTAAAAGTTTTATTATTTAACATACAAAATACTCCCACTATTTGGGAAAAAAATTAATGATTAAAATAACAGAAACTTATTTAATGAAAATGCAATATTGTTTTTTCTATATCATTTCTGTTTTTATATTTCATCAATTGGTTTGCGAAATTGAACGAAACGTAGAGTTTATAAAATATTTAAAAAATGTTCTCGATAATACTAAATACTGTGAGGATTTCAACATGCAAAATATTTCTATTAGTTTAATATTTTGGTCTTGCAGCAATTTGGAGTGTTGGCCAAACCACCCCAACGCAGCCTAATCTATATTTAATTACCTTATCTCCAATACTAAATTTGTTATAACTGATCCATACACCGAGATGTTTGAAGTGCATAGAGAAATGACTCCCAGCGTGAGGCGCATGACCTACCGGTGGGGCATGGTAATATTTTGATGGGGGCATGCGTAGGATCTGCACCTTCGGCTTACTATACCAACGGAATAAGGGGCAATTCGAGAATGAGTTATTAACAACGAATTGTTTTCTATTGAGCTCAAATTTCATTTTGCATTATTATTTCATCATTAAAATGATCAAAGTATATTATAGAATAAGTTTTCATTCAAATATTTTATATTTCTGTCTTTCAGTTCTCTATTATATGTTTTGAAACTATATATATTTATCTATCATTTTCTTTTCTTTTCTTTTTAATTTTCTCTTTCATGAACGCCATGGTCATTGGAGGCTTGTTTAGTGTTATATTCCGTGCTAATAGGAATATATACTTGACAAACACGGTGAATAAAATAACTAAAGGTTTATTGTAAAAACCAGTACAATAAGAAATAAGGTAACAGTTATGCACAAGGTCGTCGCAAGTCAATCCAGTAATGAATGCTACTATTGGGATATCGGTAGTTCTCACGTAAGTCTGGGTCGTACTCAACAGATTCCAGCAAGTCTCCGTCGTCCATTGAATTACCAATACTCTATAGGTAGTTACCACCTATAGTGTAGTCATTCATGGGGGTGACAGGTTATTCCATTACATCATTTAGAGACCAACTTAATAGGCTTTTAAGCTTTCGTCACATGAATCGCAGTAAAATTTTGAATATATAGGAATTAAATATTAGAGTAGAGGCACCAGAATTTTAGAAATGCCAAAGTGGGGCCTGGCCCAAATTCGGTTGGGAATCACTGGTATAGAGCTTATTAATTCCACACTCTGACTTAACGCGAAGTGAAAATAAGCAGTTTCAGCTAAAATTTGAACTCGGTTCGCCGATTTTATTTGCTGTGTCAGTAACCGTTGCGGAGCTCTGAAACCCCACACTTCGAATTAAGGAGGGTAGTAAATTATCATAGGTTTATTCACGAATTTCTGATATGTTGTTTTCGTGTTTTAGAAGGAAAGCCTGAAAAAAATACAGTAGGATTTGTCACGAATATCTTTTGAATTTACGCCAGAATCTTTTTTTTTTCTAATTCTTCTGAATGTTTTTAGTCATTCCTATTTCCAGGATTCCATCGCCCACATTCCGAGTCGGTTGTTTATAAATGCAATCACTTCATTGTTTCTATTTCAAAAAGCTTTATCATTGAGAACATTCTTCGCATTCCTTAAGGGAGATATTTTGTCTGAGGCTATTGTCGTATCAATCAAGTAGCACTTGAAGACGTTATCTTCATGGTGCGTAACATTTGGCCCTGTGTATAGGCTCATTTGCAGTAATGGTGCTATCACAAGAATAGATGGCAAAACTTCAGACAGGAATGACGATGCCACGCAAGCGCAGACTACTACAGGCACTACGATAATTAATATCTTTGTTTTTATTTGCAAAGTTTTGTTTGTTTAGAAGTTTTCTTCTCCTTCCAGTTTCTTTTTCATCTTTACTTTTCCCTGCTTCACGGCAAAATCATTTTCGTATTTGGATTTCTCCTCTACTTCTTCCTCTATTTCTTTTCTCATCGCTTTTTTTCTCTCATTCTTCAGTTTATATACGATGTCCGTATACTAGAAATTTGGCTTTTATTACACGCTATTACTCAGACTTACGTAGACAAATACATACTTTCACGCGATCACATACACAAGTATATATATATATATATATATATATATATATATATATATATATATAAAATACTGAATTATAATTGGTAGAGGATTTTCAAAGTGGGCTTTTCAGCATATGATAGGTCAATGATTGATATAGAGCAAATTATAATAGTAATTAGGAAAACAACTTAAAAATCAATAGTCAGTAATAAATATTATAAATTAACTGATTTAAAATATGTTTTTTTTCGCTACACAGTAATAACCATGTTTCAAAAATGGAAGCTAAAATCTTCGAATTTAATTTTGTAATTAAATTAAGAACATTAGTTCCATTTCATCCTCAAGCGAATTTTGGAGTAACTTATTTTTTTGAATTTACTGAGTTTTAATATCAATAAGAACATCGGATTATATATCTTACTCTTCTTTCTTTTTATTTAAATATACATAGTCAGTAATAAATTGATTTCATTGAATATAAGCATATTCATCTCATCAGACCGACTACATTTTATGAAATGGAATGTCGTTTTTATTAGTATTTGCTTTAAAGAACATTTGCTGCCTAAATACACAGAATATATATATATATATATATATATATATATATATATATATATATATAGAGAGAGAGAGAGAGAGAGAGAGAGAGATGGAGAAAGAGAGATAATAAAAATTTAAGGAATGTTATATTATGGGTAAAAGTGCTCAATATCAGAGATAGAGTGTATGTAAATATAAAAATGGACATTGACATCAAAACCAAGCGGCGATAAACTGTTTTATGTTTCAACAGAATCTTTATGGCCCCAAGTATAAAACAGACTGGCGATTGTTAAACTCAGGGGTCACTGATATATATATATATATATATATATATATATATATATATATATATATATATATATATATAAAATGTACCAGAGAACGCATTATCTTTATTAAGATTTCTATAGTGCTCAGGTCGATAAACGTAATACACAGTTTAAAATAAAAAAACAGGCGTCTATTCAAAACACGTGTATCCGCTACAAATAACGTTTGAAGCAATAAAGATGACGGATTAGATAGATAGATAGATAGATAGATAGATAGATAGATAATGAACAGACCTAGATAGACATATACATTGATAGATAATGAACCTGCTTAGATAGATAGATAGATAGATAGATAGATAGATATTATAAACTGTTACATCGGAACATGCAAGTTACAACAAAAATGCATATTTTGTTTCAACTTTTTTTTAAAAAATACGTCTCATCAGTTAGTTAACAATGATTGTAGCAATAATTGTTCACTGCGTGATTAGCCGTATTTTTAAAAAACGTCGAAACATGCATTTTTGTCGTGGTAATTTGCATGTTCCAATGTAACATTTGTAATAAATATTTATCGCCCTACACTTGTATTGAGCCCTTTTTTAACTTAATGATATGAATGCTTGAATTTATATTCCTTTCATTCTTTTTGAATTCCAGCCGAACCGATTACATTCACTTACGTGCTAATACCGTTGGGAAAGGTATTAATCCTCTTCTTCTCCCTCCAGCTATGGGTAAATAGTAAGACAGACTGAGTTCTATTGCCTCGGATGGCAACTGGTCTAGGAGAAGGACAACTCTAAATTCAAAACCTGCGGAGGGTCGTTTGGGGACCTTGCGTCACGTAGTGCACCATGTCTCTGTATTCGGCCCTTCAAATGTGGATGGTTCTGCACAAAACCTTCACCACTATAATCAAATCTCATGTGCTGGTGTCTGGGCTGTCGGTTCCTAGGAACTGAACTGCTTGACCCTGATACATCGAATTCGACGGGAGAGTCGAGTATATATATATATATATATATATATATATATATATATATATATATATTAAATAGAGAGAACAGAGAATGTTAAACATTTTACTGAGTCTCCTGACATGACCAACAAGTGTTTTGATGTCAGGTGGAAAGTTATAAAGGAATTTGCTGAATACTTTAGACCTTCGTTGTTCATTTTCAAAGAAAGAATTTAGAATATCGAGAAATAGTCAGAACGGGTGTGACCTGATCAAAAAGTATCGGAATTGTTGCTATGCCAACGGATCTAAAGCATGCAGAGAGAAACCACTTGGCACAGATTGGCCCTAAACTCTATTGCGCATGCGCACTAAGTTATAATCTTCTCGCTCACTTCCGTTGTTTATAGCATTGCTTGGAAAGAAAGTGTGTAGAGTGTGGTCGTCTCGCCACACTGCAGGGGTTCAATCAGCAGCAGTTTTTGACTAAGTATAGCATTCCCCAGGTTCAACAGCAACCATATTCCCCAGATATCGCTCCTTGCGACTTTTCCTCTTCAAAAATCAAATCCCGCTTGAAAGGAACACGATTTCAAGACGGTCGAGGAAAGCCAAAAGAATGCGACAAAGCAGATGCTCGTTATCCCGAAAAGGGAGTTCTATGGATGCTTCCCTCAATGGAAAAGATGCTGGATAAAGTGTGTAGCTTCAGAAGGGGGGACTACTTCAAAGGAGATTAAATGTCGAACTGAGATAACTGAGACATATGGATGAGATATGGCACATGAAACTAAAACAATCTACCCCAGTAGACGAAATAAATGATTCAGTTCGAAATTCCAATCACCTGAAGAAGGCCGGAGCGTACAGCTGCCGAAACGTCGTGAATATGACAATAAAGATGAGGACAACAGTCCAAACAATGTAAATAATGTAAATAATTACAATACTTCAAATCAAAAATATTGACAGATACCGTATTAATATGTGTTGTTTTCTTTTTATATCACCAGCACTTATACTTTTTGACCAGACCTCGTATATGGTTTCAGTTGTTAGTAGCCCAATGATTGAATTTATGACCCTGAAATAGAATTTCAGCATCATGTCACAATAATGACCTTACAATGCAACAGTTTTTCCTGCGCCTAAATTGAATAAATCTTGATAATAGATTGCTTTCTTTTGATGTAAAGTGTTTTCACGATTTATAACCGTTATTTTCGGTTGGAGTGGCTGAGTAGCGTTAAATTTTTTTTACCAAAATCAGACGAAATTAAAAGCCGTGAAGTTGTGTTTATAAGACTGCTTATTGCAAGTTTTACCATATTACTACAGTATAACAATTATTTTAATGCGTTAAAAAGAAAAAGAAATGGATTGCCGTACTTGAACAACAAGCGTATTATAAAATGTATGAACATTCAAGGCCATTTTTCTTTATTCGTCTATAAAGTTGAAAAGAGGTATGAACATTTCAAGCTCTCTTCAGACAAGTGAATTCCTACTTAGTGTTGATATTGTTGCAACTAATATTTGACCTAACCAGGAGGCAAATCAGGCCAAAAAACGGAATATTGCTGCCATATTTGGACTGGATCAGCCTAATCCTCACTTTCCACCCTCGGCTGTTTTCAAAAGGGTTTGCGCGGCTTTTTAAACGATTAATTTCCACCCTACATCCTCTTTCCCCACGGACGCAATGTCGCAAAGCGCTCTCTACTCTAACGCTATTTCCTTGGCAAACGTTATGATGACCTACATTCTCTAGTTCCACCAATTAACATTTTACCGCTAAGACTCGTCATACCATCCTTATTGTATTCGTATTCCATTTGTGAGGAGGAAGTTCAATTGGGACAACTTATTTCCAAAGGCTGCAGTATTATGGAAGAGACTCACAAGAGAATGCTTCCCCGAACATTACAATTTTAACTTCTTCAAGTCTATGCTCGATATCTATCTCTGTCCAGTATTTATTCATAATCGACAATTCTTACCTCCATAAAACAACCCCGTTCAGTAACCTTTGATTGGTATTTGGGTCTTGTATTAGCATGAAAAGAAAATCCGAAAGCAGATATACATTTTTTTTTTTTTTTTTTTTTTTTACAGTGAGGTTCACCCTGTACAAAGCCCGGAGACCACTCAAGTTAGAGGGTCACAGAGTAAGAGGCACAGTTTATGCGGATAAGTGAGGAAGATAACGGTTAACGCTAGATTTGAACAGGTTAAGGTTACTCATTTTCATTGCCATAATCACGTTTCGGCTGTTGTTCGCTCCGGCCTTCTTCAGGTGATTGGAATTTCGAACCGAACCCTTTATTTTCTCCATCGGGGCAGATTGTTCTACTTCCACGTGCCATGCCCCTTCCGCATGTCTCAGTTATTTCCCTTTAACTCAACTCTCCAATTTTTGGTTCACCACTGCTGCGAGCTGATATTGAACTCACAAATGTTTTGGGTCTAGTCTACTGCATCTAACCAACGTCTTTATCCCCTGAGTCATGTATTCGAAATTGCAATCACCTGAAGAAGGCAATGAAGATGAGGACAACAGTCCGAATAATGTAAATAATACAAGTAATCATAATACGTCATTTCAGAGATATAGATAGACAGGTTAAGATTGTAGTGATAGGGGGGGGCGAATAAGGGGTGGGGATGAGAGTGGTTTTCTACAATGTGAAAGTTAGAACTGGCGGAATTAAAGAATACGGTTTGTCCGAGAGCTTGTCATGGAAGTAGCGATAGAACAGTCAGAGGCTCGCTGTGAGAAAGAGGCTGCAGTATGTAAAATAATTTGTTACCCACAAGGACGCTTACTTTTCTGAGTATAATTCATAAGGAAAGATAGATATATTTTTTACGAAAAACTTCGTTTTCCATGCAAATTATACCTCCGGGTAAGGCTGTCAAATGACTCAACCGAAACAGTATCAAGAACGCACACAAAGTTATTTTTAGGAAAAAAAAACATGGAGATTTTAATATGAACCCGATCAATCTATGCGATATTTTCAATGCAGTATTTTAGATATGACAAAGATATTATGATTCAGAAAATTATTACGATCAATGACTGTAGCAGTGGAATAGAATTTTAGCATCTTGTCACAAAAATGAGCAAATAGTTCAACAGCATTTTGTGCGCTTAGATTTAAAAAATATTGATAATAGATTGATTTCTTTTTATGTATGTTTCAACAATTAGTAATTATTTTTCTATTGAAATGACGGATTACCGTTAATTTGTTGACCAAAATCAGACGAAATTAGAAGCTGTGGGGTTGTGTTATAGAACTGCTTATTGCAAGTTTTGTTTCTAACTCTGGTTCAATGCTATATTTATCATAAAAATTTCGTAAATACCTCTGAGAAATGATGTTTAAAGAAGTCCAGTATAGCTAGAACAATCATTTACCTGCCTAACAAATGTTGTCATATAATATATATTCATTTAGTATTTCTTTTCGGAGATGAGAAATTGTCAATGTACTTTTTATTATTTCTAACTTTTGTTCTCATCTTGGTGGATAGAAACGTTATTATAGACACAGCGTTTCGGCCAAGTACCCACTGGTCATCATCAGGTTGCCATTGTTTGGCTGCATTTGTTAATAAACACTGCATTTATCACTGAAAAATATTCACATGGATATTAATATACTGCCTTCAAACTATGAGATAATTTGTAATTACCAGATAACTCGTAGTTGGTAGTTTTGATTATGACGCCGACTACGAGTTATCTCGTGGCGACCATAAGTTATTTCCTCCCGACTACGAATTAACACCTGCCGACTACGAGTTATCTCGTGCCTGTCATTTTCTTCTATATTTTCATCTGCCGGCACCAACAACGAATTTATTCAGTTTATTCGCAGTGATAATTTTCGTGTGAAAACAATGTTAAGACTTCAGTTGAAGTTATAAATCAACTCATAATTTTTTTTTTTTTATTGCCTAAGTTGATTATTATAAAGTTGGCCTTTGAACACAGATTTCGTAATTGACCTCCAGCAGATAAATTAAGCTCGCCTTGTTGGCGTTTACTTAGGAAAAAATATCCCTACAATAAAGACACCTTCGAAAAATACCAAAATTGCTTACAGTAACTAGTTTTTATTCGTCTTGGGGAGTGGTTTGTTGTTTTGTTTGTTTTTTTACAGCTTATCAACATTTTGCAGGCTATTTTGGTTTAGTTTATTTTGTTTTACGGCATATCAACACCTCAATGGGTTATTTGATGCCGACAAGATTTTTAAGATAGATTCGTATGAAAAGGATATGTATTAATTTTTTTTTTCGAAAATGTATTGTTGGTAATATTTTTTAACAAAATTGCATTGCTGGCAATTTGATCATAAAACTCCATTTCTACATTTTCAAAGTGTTTTGACGTCAGTTTTGGGGTTAACTATTTGCCCATAGCTGGGATCCTAACAGGTGCTACTACCTTGGGTCAGGGTGAACCGGGGAACAACGGCAATTAAAAGGTGATTACACGCTCCTCAAAACCTCCCGACCAGACGCCTTGCTGCTGGATGTAGTTTATCTTCATACCCAGGACACCACATTGGAGGTATTTTATCTGTCTGCAGAGGCACAGTCGGCATGTTCTGAAGTCCCTGCCGACAGAGTGGGCAGGATAATTAAAGCCAGGAAACATTTTTAGATTGTAAGAATATTTTTGGAAATAATAATGTTTTACTGATACAAGTCCTACTAATTAACCCATAGCTAGGGGGAGAAAAGATGGATTCATATTTTTCCCAAGGGTATTTGCGCGTAAGTGAATATAACGAACCCGATTGGAATTGGAACTCGGCTCTCCGATTTCCAATCCGGAACCATTATCCATTACACCACCTGCACCTTCAAGCTTAAACCACTTGATATTCCTATCTAGGTATTGCCCAGGATCGACATTGCTTAACTTCGGTGATAGTACGGGAACCAATGTTTCGACGTGATATCGTCATAAGCCTACTGTAATTATTAACAAAATTTATTTATATTTTTATTTAGCAAAAATAAATTGAGCATTTTTCACTGTTTACAATATCAAAATGTTTTTTTGTTGGACCATTTTCATGAGTACAACGGCTGACACTGATCTCTTTCCATACGCCGCGTCCTTTCAGGGCGTGGGTGATCATGGCTCTCCTTTGTAACTATTAGGTTGGTGCAAAAATAATGTCGTTTTCTCACATACGTTACTATGTGAGAAAACGACATTATTTTTGCACCAACCTAATACTAGTAATTTTTTTTTGTTTTGTTTTTTGCTATCTCTACAAATTCCTGTTCTGCTATTCATTTACATAAGCTTCTTCTTCTTCTTCTCATCATCCTCCTCCTATGTGCCGTGTCCCTTCAGAATGTAGGCGATCATGGCTGTTCAAGTCTGGCGTTAACCGTTATCTCCCCCACCTAAACTGCGATTATGGCTCTCCAGAACTCTAAGCATACAATGCGACCCCCGCCCAAACTTTCCGATTCTCAATCTCTTCGGTGTTCACCAAAAGCTGGGAAAGGGCGCAATGCACGCTCACAATGTAACAAAAAAGACCTACGTCACGTCGATAAATAAGAATAATGTGGGTTTTTTTTATTCAGGGCGTCGCCTGCTTGCCCAAGTGAGTAGGTAAGTGATACTTGGAACAACTTTGGCTTTGTCAGCTCTTCCTTCTACCAACACCTCGCCCTTCTACTTATCCCGACGGGCTGAATGACAATACAATTGGGGACTTCAGAACCACGCCGCAGACACGTTCACTTCCCTCCAAGGGCGGACCAGCACTCTGCTCAATCCTAAACATGACTGTTAATATAGAACAGCACCCGGATATACACTATTTCCGGTTTTGTTGCCACTTGATCTCTAATAGTCCCTCATCCGCCACTTTACTTCCTATTAGCCTTTGTTTGAAGTGAATGTCACTTAGAAGACCGAATTTCAAAAGGAACCATTCTCTAGTCTATCAAACAGAAACACTTGAGATCTAGATAAAAAAAACACCCTTTTCATTTCTATGTGGGTGTTCATAGTATCACATAACCCCCTATTCTTTGTAACTCTTTGCGATGTTTGTCTTTTTTATTATCACTGATAGTCACTGTTCTGCCATTCATTTACACATTCTTATTAAGCAAGTTGCTTGTTGTTTCTCCTTCTGCCAGTATGTCTTGTTAGTGTTAAATTTTCGAAGCCTCTTCATTATGTATTGTAGAAATTTAAACAGTCTGTTCCTGATTCTGTGTCCTTTTTATTGAAACTCCATCGTTAATTGCATTCTCGATTCATAATATTCTCAGCATTCTTCTGTAGAACCAAATTTGTTGCCTCAATTCTACTTTTCATCTGCTAGAAAACTGTTCAGCATTCACTGCCACATAAGTGAATTGACATTGTGTAAGAATTCAGTGCTTTTCTTTATTTATTTCTCGCCAAATGTGTTTCTCAATATCATGTTTATTTTTTATTTTTGTACTTTATTTTTGTACTTTTTATTTTATCTTAATTTATTTATTTATTTTTAGCAGGGGATCATCTTCTGCCATTGCTTTGTCTTTCTGTCTTACATATCTTGTCATCTGTTAAAACACTTCCCAGATATTTAAACTTCTGTACTTGTTTCGATTTTGATATCTGCAATTCATAGCTCGCATCTTGTGTTGTTTCTCTTGCTGAGAACCATAGATTCTATCTTTCAGCAATTCTTGGTTAGTCCTTTCTCATCGCTTTCCTTTCCTACCTTGTTTGGAATTGCTGAGACTTTTGTGTATCTGCCATCAACACGAGACATTTGAAAACTTTTAATATATAAACTTCATTGGTGCCACAGATAAATCAGTTTACTTCTTTTAAAAAAAAATCTACGTATGCCAGAGAATAAAGCTAATATCCTACCTGAAAATAGGCCTATTATAACTATGGAAAAACTCAAAGCCTTCTTCAAACAATTAATCTCCTTATATTATAGGTTTGAGGAGAGTTATTAACATTCCAATCTTTGTTCAGACAAATGAACACTTTTTTTTGTATATCAATTTGTAAAGAATCATTAACATTTCAAGTTTTGTTAAGACAACTGAACTATTTTTTTCGATAAGTCTCAGAAGAGTTATTAACATTCCAATCTCTGTTTTCAGACAAGTAAAATTTACTTTAACCAGAAATTTCAGAACTATCAACTAGTGGTAGTAGCTCTGGGCGTTGGTTATACGTCTATTACTGGCAACTAGTGGTCTTGAGTTCAATCCCTGGATCAGATAGTGAAACACAGGTTCGGCAATAACGAACAAAATCTAGCATCACAGGAACAAACAACGCATTAATCAACAAATATCCCATATCAGTCAAAACAATGAACACCTGATGGTGGCTAGAGAGTACTTGGCCTAAACGTTGTGTCTATAACAACATCTATAACAATCAAGATGGAAGACGTCTCACGACTGTAGTTCAGTACGAGATTAAATAACAATAATAATATATCTATTAAGCCGAGAATTTTTAAAAATAATAATTTTGTTGTTTTCTAATAAGTTTTCACCAAATATAAAGCCCAAGAGTCACTCGAGGTAGACGATTAATAAATTGTATGAATGGAGGAGGAGGAAGTACAACCTTGTGCAAATTAATTGAAATAAAACGAATAATTCCGTTATTATTTACTTTTTTCATATTTTCCCAATGACACATGACCCAGTGCACATGTTCGTACTTCGTATGTCCATTCCAGGAGATTGACCACAGATTCTCCATTGGATTTGAATCAGAAAACTTTCCGGACCAATCTATAGTACTTTGATTTGCTCACTGGTAAGGCTTGCCAGTTTGTTCGTGCAGCGTTACAATTTTCATACGCTTCCTTGGAATAACGTCCAATGACCGTAGGACAACTAATCGACAGTCGAGACAATAGTGTCTTGTGATAAAGATCTGATGCAGTCACAGATAACGCAATATTTTTCAAGGCCAAACAAATTTCATCATACACCCCGAAAATATATTTCATATTACTGCACACCACTGCAACTGACTTAGTCTGAGATAAAAAAAATAAAAATAAAAATAGAAAGCGATTACACCCTGTCACTCCAGTGGGTCTAAAACTGACCGTATGGTGAAAGAAAGGAAACTAAAGCGGTTGTTTCAATTAATTTGCGCAAAGATGTAAGTGCAGATTATGAGGATACGTATTATAGGTTACGGTTGTCTGTAAACTTGAAGCGGTTAAAATTGTACTATTCGAGAAAGTATCCTCTTGGCAGCCGCTGCTAGAATGGAACTTCCTCCTTCCCAGTGGAATATGAAGTAAATGAGAATGGTTCGTCCCTGTGAATATAGCATGGCGGGTTTTAGCTGTAAATGATGGAACTCGAAGATGTAACCCATCTTCTATAGATATAGCGACAGAACAGCGAGCGGCTTACGATGTTTTTACTCATGGCTTAAAGCCTGATGCCAGCAAAACTTTATTAAATATCAGAAAAGTGACTTTATGAAGTCGACAATGTTTCATGACTATCATATAGGCTTCACATGATTGCAATGCGAATCTAGAAAATATCTATTAAAAATTTTTTTAAATATCTATTAAAATCTAGAAACTATCTTTTAGAGACGATGCACTAGGAAGGGGATAATTATCAGAACTATGATTCAATTGTCGTCTTGTACCAGACTAATGTGCCGCATGTGTTGGTTGTGTGAACAAAATCTTCAAAAATAGCACACAAACCAACGATTTAATCCACTAGGCTGTATTCCGTAGAACCATTCTCTGTAGTGAACTTGGAGCCTTAAACCTAACAATACTGCTGTTAATGGATTAAAACGACGGTTCGGGAATTTGATAATTGTGAGTTCAATCCCCAGACCGAGAAGTGTATAGTTGAACTCAGTGGAAACGAGCGAGCAGTAACTGAGCATTACTAAAAATAAGGACATGGCAATATCGCTAAACATGAGCAGTAGAACGAGAACATTCTAACTCCGTAAATTAAATAAAAGGTTCAGTATTTCAGAATTCTTTGTAGGCTACTCAAATTGATGTACACCTGATGAAGGCTGGAAGGCACAGCGACCGAAATGTTGTGAAAACAACAGCAAAGAAAAGGACAATAGTCCGAATACAAATAGTGTAAATAAAAATGATTTTTCGTCCAATAGATTCAGACAGAAACCATTAATGAAGCTGAGAATTTTAACAGAGGATGGAAAATTCGACACCTGAATCTGAAGGTGCATTGGGATAAAGAAAGATGCCTTCCAAAAGCTAAGCAAAGTACGTAGAAATATGAAAATTTAGTCAGTAACAAAAAAAAATAGTTCTGAACTGTTACATAATATCAGTCCTCCTTTATGGCAGTGAATACTGCATCGTCGTCGTACAGATGGAAAAAAAGACAGAAAGCAATGGAAATGTGGTTCTACAGAAGGATTCTGAAAATATCATGAATAAAGCAGGTAAACGACGAATTTTTAAGGAAAATAGAAACAAAAAGGAAAATTACGCTTAAAATCAAATAGTAGAAATTTCCGTATGGCTTGGAGAAAATGATACTCACAGGACATATTTAAAGCAAATGTGACGGAGGATGGCAGCGTGCCGCCAACCTAACAAGCTTGTGTAAATGGATGACTGAAAAGTGGAGGGGGAAATGAGTTTGAAAGTACAAACGTTTCTAAGAGTTACAAGGAATAGGAGGTTAAGAACCCTGGCCGCCTACGATATAGATAGATATTTAAAAATTCGGCAAATATTTATTAACCAAAAAAAACTTAGTTTAGTAAATCTAACTCTTAGTTTCCTGGAGCCTAAATTCTGTTATAAATACGGTCTCGTAAATTCAGAAAGTTAGTATTCAGTTTTTTCGTAAAAGCTTTAACTTGTGTTTGTTGTTTTGTGCGCAACTGAATTCTCACCCGTTTCGTGAATTACTCAAGCTTTCACATATTTTATCGAGTATTTCTTTTTTGCAATAGCCTCAGGATTTAAAAGTAAATTAAACACACTTGAAACATACGAACGGAATTATGTAAACAATATGTTAACCGTAGTTATAATACAGCTTTCGCGTCTGCTGACTGCCACTGCTGGAAAATTACACACATTCATCAAGCAACGTAAATACGTGACACTCCTTATGTAGACGCATTCTGTTACTTTTATCTATTATTCTGTGTTGTTGTAAAGAACAAAAACAAAATATTTTTGTAGGACTTTATTTCGCGAGGATATTTGTAATTCGCTTCTTTCAAACTAAAAGAAAACAGATACTCAATAATAAATTTTATTTAAAATTTGTAAACTTATGTTTGAAGATTACTTCTTACTTCTCTTTCCACACGATTTTCCTCTACAAATATCTTTTAGAGATTATGCTCGAGAATTTGCAGACGAAAGTATCTATGGAATCAAAATCAAATATTTTCTTTTGGCATTGTATTTTTGGTCACCTATGACATCTCTCAGAGTAAAATGGTTATTTGGCAGTCCCCATTTCCTTTCCAAGTGACAACAGACAGTTGCCTCTTACTTTGTGCCTCTTACTTTGTGCCTCTTACTTTGTAACCCTTTAGTTCCAGTGGTCATTGAGCTTTGTAGAGGACGAACATTATTGTAAAAAGTAGGTTATATTGGTTATTATTTATACGCAAACTTAAAAAGTAATAAATGATTATCTTAAAAATACGCTTAAAACAATCTTAAAATAATCTTAAAATAATGCCTCATTAACCAGTATGTATAATCTATTTATATACGCTCTATCCCTGATATTGATTACATTTACTCATAAATATAGCATACCCTAAAACTACATTTTTATCATATCATATCATATCATATATATATATATATATATATATATATATATATATATATATATATATATATATATATATTAGATTGGTGCAAAAATAATGACGTAATAATGTCGTTTTTTGACGCATTTTTAACGTCAAAAATCGACATTATTACGTCATTATTTTTGCACCAACCTAATATTTCTATGAACCTAAAAGCCAGGCAAACCTACCTTGTTTTCACCTGCGCGGATCGTCAGGGTAGGGCCGGCGTACCCTCACGATCCGCGTAGGTGAAACCTAAGTAGGTTTGCCTGCCTCTTAGGTTCGTAGTTAGATTTGCTCTACTTTGTGTATTGAGCACTTTGCTTAGTAATTTTTACTTTACTCGTTTCGGAGGTTTTTTTTTCTTTGGACTCTGAGCTTGGATTCTGGTCGATTATTTTCGCCTGAATTACATGTTCTTAGTTCTATCTTTGGGTATTTGCTTCTTCATTTACAAGCCAAAACATCTAAGGTTTTTCTGGACGAGTATACTTACTTATATTTATAAGATTATATATATATATATATATATATATATATATATATATATATGTATATATATATATATATATATATATATATATATATATATATATATATATATATATATGCGGCATCTTACAAATAAGGCATAAATGAGTTGTCTGAGAAGTGGCAAAGATCGTTGCAAATAATGGTTAATATATAATTGAATAAAATGTAATTGGTCATTATTTTCTTCAAGAATAAAGCTGGTAAAAAACAAAAAACAGAAATTATTTATGACTCAAACGGATTTTTTCTGTTAATTTACTCCAAAATATTAATTTACCCCAAAATAAAAAGAATTTATATTTACTAAAATTCACACCAAATTCTCCCAAAGCGATGCCCTTCCATTGCACACTGTTTGCATTAACATTTGCGATCAACCTCAAATGTCAACGACTAGAGTGCGCTATTCCTAAGTATGGGGTCCACATTCGCGCTAACCCCGATAAACAAGCCAAAAATAGATTTTTTCTTCTCTTTTTTTTAAATTCTAAAAAAAATCCTTGTAAGTACCTCGAATATCATCCACTTTTATGAAATGTAAATAACTCCCTGATTTTTGGCCATTTTTCATTCTAGGGGTTAGAGATGTTCCGAAGGAAGCTAAACAAATTTTGATTTAAAATTTATAATTTCAAAAGAGTGCCGACAATTTTAATAAAAAAATAAAAAAAAAAAAAAACTTTGATTTAAAAATTTATAATTTCTTAGTTACCCTAAGAAATTATAAATTTTTAAATCAAAGTTTTTTTTTTAATAATATTTACGATAAGTAACTTTCCATTATTTGGGGTGAATTAACAAACAAAATTCATTCATCCTAATAATGATTTTCCAAGCGTACCTTAGATGTGGAACAAAGCCGAAAGGATGGAACACACAGTGAGGAAAGAACTAACTAAAATGAGCATATCTTAGTCACAGTCTGTGAAAGGGCGTGACACACACACACACACACAGACAGACTGTTTCGTTATATCACAGCTCATCAGTGTGGCCAGACGTCCGGTTGCCTCTAGCTAGGATCGAAACCCGACTGAACTGGCGTCAGTCGAGGATTCTCCGACAAAGCCGTTGGCTCACGGCAGGAATGAGGTGAATTTAAGCGTATTTATTTTTAGATAAACACAGTGACTGAGAGAACTCGATTCGATTTACCGAAGAGTTTTGCATTATTAGCCGCAATAGTCACTGTTTACAAAACCACACTTCCTCCCCATATATATATATATATATGTATGTATGTATCGTAATTTTTCTTACTTTATAATGTTTTTGTTTACCTAACGTTTTCTTCTTTTATATATT
>OZ010600.1:76375418-76460418 GCA_963932145.1 Acanthosepion lycidas
AATGCAATACAATAGACTATCCACTATGCAATACACTAAACTACCCACAATGCAATACAATAGCCTATCCACAATGCAATACAATAGGCTACCCACAATGTAATACAATAGACTACACACAATACAATAGACTACCCACAATGCAATACAATAGACTACCTAGAATGCATCACTGACCTGTATAATATAAATAGCCGAGCAAAACTCAACGCACATGGCCTGACGATTGCATCTATCATGAAACAGACTGTCGCCTGTAGATGTTGACATCAGTTTCCACTCATATATATATATATATACAAAACGGACCATGTTTGGAGGTCGGGAGAACAAGGTAGTAGAAGTCCAAGTGTGTAGTGGAGTATTTTGAGGAAGGTCAAATCTGGAGGGACAAACGGCAGAAGCTGTAGATTTTGCCAGGAAGAGAAGTTGGTGATCGCTACGCATCCCGATCGTGCTGTGTTGTTGAATGGTAGATCTGAGATTATGTCCAAGTGTAGACACATCGGCAAACACATTCTCGGTCTTTACTACTCAGAGTGATTTTTTTTTCTTACAGACCCCTGCTCTTCTCGATTTCCTGTGTCATAGTTTAAAGAAACCTGGAGTACATTGAAAAGCAATTTTACCTAACGACCTGATGAGACTTTCGGTTGAAACCTAGGTAGTACGGAAGTGTAGACTATTTTCATTTCATTATATATATATATATATATATATATATATATATATATATATATATATATATGAAAAATGGATGTTTTTGGCTTGTTTAACGGGGTGAGCTCGAATGTGGACCCCACACTAAGGAATAGCGCACTTTAGTCGTTGACATTTGAGGGCGTTTGCAAACGGAGTGCAATGGAAGGCCATCGCTTTGGGAAAATTTGGTGTGAATTTTAGTAAATATAAATTCTTTTCATTTTGGGGTAAATTAATATTTTGGAGTAAATTAACAGAAAAAATCCGGTTGAGTCATAAATAACTTCCGTATTTTTTTTTTTGTTTCCTTATTTGTTTTTACCAGCGTTAAGAAGATAATGTCCAATTACATTTTATTCGATTATATATTAACCATTATTTGCAACGATCTTTG
Organism: Acanthosepion lycidas; assembly: GCA_963932145.1. NCBI lineage: Eukaryota > Metazoa > Mollusca > Cephalopoda > Sepiida > Sepiidae > Acanthosepion > Acanthosepion lycidas. The sequence continues at coordinate 76,376,515 of OZ010600.1, forward strand.
CCATTTATCAGGCACCTCATTTATCCCTTATTTGTAAGATGCCTCATATATATATATATATATATATATATATATATATATATATATATATATATATATATATGATAAAAATGTAGTTTTAGTGTATGCTATGTTTATGAGTAAATGTACTCAATATCAGGGATAGAGCGTATGCAAATATAAAAGTAGACATTGAGGTCAACACTCAGTGGCGACCGTCTGTTTCACGCTTGAACTTAATCTTCAGATCATGTGTGTTGTGTGGTTGCTATATACTGGTTAATGAGGCATTATGTGTAGCAAGTACAGGTATTTCCTGTTTAATATTCTAATAGTTATTGGGTAGGTGTCTACGATTATATTACATTTATATTTAAAATCAATTAAGGGGAGATAATTGCGGACCACAATGCGGTAATTTTCAGCTATTGTGTAGGGCTGTTGACTTTTAACCCATTATTACTTATTGATTACTTAGGCTAGTTTGTGTTTGTTCATTAATTATTTGTCTATATTTTTGAGATGATGTATTTTAACTATTTGCACTATTTACATTGTTTGGACCGTTGTCCTCATCTTTATTGACGCATTCACGCCGTTTCGGCCGCTGTACACCCCAACCTTCTTCAGGTGATATTTGTTGGTTTCGGTTCGAAATTCTAACAAATATCAACTGAAGATGGCCACAGCGTACAACGGCCGAAGCGTCGTGAATGTGACACTAACCCAAACAATGTAAATAGCATTATTTGTTCTTGATTATTATTATTAAATTTACTTGTGTCTATGCGTGTCGTCGTAGTTTGTTTATTTTTTACTTAATTTATTAACGTTTTTGTTTTATTTGTTTCCTTTAAGTATTGACTTTGTTTTATTGATGTTTTACAAGGTATTGTTATTTGTTTTCGATTTTTAAGTAACGTCGTACAAATTTGTTTAATAATAACGTTTGTAGTTTCCTTATTAGGAAACTTTCGGCACCCGTTGACCGAACAGCCAGAACTACTTTCAGTTAAAATTTTTAAAAGAAAATATTTCTATTCAATGAAGAAAATAGATTTCTTAAGTCCACTAGCTGTTATTGCTCTTTCCTGTATTGATAGGAGTTTTCTTCCTAACCTTTTCTTTGAAGTAGTATGGAATGTCATTGTTATTATGTTATTATTTTCTCTTCAAGTTACATGTGCTATCCATTTTAATTGTTTCAGCAGTTGGTAGTCCTCAATTGATGTAGTTTCCTTGTGAAGATCTACAGGCTTCATTTGCTGAATGCTATATTTAATCTTCGATTTGAGACTACGCCTGTATACAGCTAACAGTTTAGATATTTTTGAGCGAGTTATATGGCACACATAAGAAAGTGTCGATCTGATTAGGCTATTTAAGAACATGACTTGATGTCTGTTTTGGTTTAGTAGTACTTTACACAGCCTATACTAATGTTCAATTTCCTTATGACATGTTTAAATTATCAATACGCTCAGTTTGTATATATATATATATATATATATATATATATATATATATATATATATATATATTGTCAATGTCTAGAGAAAGGCCTTAATGTTGATGGAGCTAATATCTAGAAATAATGCCTACTCTTAAATTTGTCCATTTCTCCCATGAACTTTCTGAATGTACCCCTTAAAGATTGTACTATCTTGAGTTTTTCTCTCTCTTCGGGCTTCTTGATCCCCAGTGAACCACGTGTCGTATCAACACAAACCACAAGAAAATATATCTCTTCAATAATTAATAACAGTAGAACATTGTATATTGCGACTCGTTTCAGATACCATTTCTAGACTGAACTGAAATCAACTTCATTAGCAATGGCATCCAAGGTCTGTAATTAACCAGGGTGTAATGCAAAATATCATCTTCTACTGATTAAACAATATTAAAATTGTTATAAGCTACGATTTCTAGATGAATATACAGATAACAAAAAAAATTAACACGGTGTTGGGAAACCAGTAATTTAATAATTAGGTAATCAAAGCTGACGGCTGACTCAGTAATCTTGTGCCACAACCCTTCAGGGCATTGGCGATTATGGCTCTCCACAACTTCCTGTCCTTCGTAGCTCTTAATAAATTTTGTCTTTTTGCTCTCTCTCTCTCTCTCTCTCTCTCTCTCTCTCTCTCTCTCTCTCTCCTAAATCTTGCTCCATCATCAATTTACTCAAGCTCCCTAGGCAGGGTATGCTTCGTTTGCCTCTGTCTCTCTTTTCTTTAATCTGTCCTGTATCTAATTTTCCAAGTCCTCTTTCCTCATTATGTGTGCTAGAAATGTCAACTACCACTTCCTGACATTAACTATAAGTGTCCTTTTTGGTTCCATTTTCTTCAAAAACCTCATCGATGCTCACATAATTGGTCCGCAGAATTCACATGCTCAACATCCTTCTGTACACCCACATTTCTGTTGCTTCAAGTCTCTTCTTCATCTGGTATTACTTACTTAGTTTCTTAATACCTTGCTTATGATTTAGAAGGCATCTTTCCAAGGCGCCTTCGGATTTCAGTGTCACACTTCCCGTCCTCTTTTAAAACACTTCCCAAATATTGAAATTGCTGGTATCTCCAATTTGTATATGTTGGACTGTCCCTTTTACTAACAACTGTGTATTCTATGCTCTTGCAGTTGATGTTTACTTCTTTCTTCACTACCTTCTGGGGGAATTCTTGCAGTTTCCTTACTGTGCATATCTTATGTTAAGACTGTGACCTCCAATACTTAATACTGGTAGGAATTCTCTCAGAATCCCTTTACTTAATTTGTAATCAAGTAACCTAGAAACAATTGCTCACTCGGTATGCCATACGTGGTACACATGCTCACATCTTTCGAGACATGACTGACGAGTTGCCATCCAAGGCTATAGATACTCGGTGTGTCCTGCTACTTACTTAACTTGAGGGAGAAGATGATTCATACCTTTCCCAAGGGTATTAGCACGTAAGTGAATGTAATGGATTCGACGAGAATTCGAACTCGGCTCTCCGATTGCTCAATCCGAGCCGCTATCCATTAGTCCACTGTGCCTACAAAGCCAATAATTGACCAATTTACATTATCTTTAGGCACCTCTTAAAAATTAAAGTCACCTGAAATTGTCACGAAATACTACATTTAAATTCATTTGAATTAATCAAACCCAGAAACACTTGACTGCAAAGACAATAATTCAACAATTTACAATAACTTTAGGCGTCTCTTCAAAAATTAAAGGCTTCTAAAATTGTCAGAATATAGCATTTCTAGATGAAAAAACAATCACTAAACACATTAATAATTGTTTGTGAGGCAACTATTTTAATCACTGCGCAATCAAGACCACTCCTTCGTCTCGTTAGAAATCCTGTCACGAGTTGATATATTTAATTTTATCTTCAAACACGCACAACGTTTTTAATTATTTCACACCCAAGCAAAGCCATAGAGGTTACTGAGGGGTTACTGAGTGTGAGTGAATACGAGAGAAAAAAATCACTATTTTGGTGAAAGGACAATAAAAGAATAGGAATTAGGAAGATGCAAGAACGATTGACATTACATTTAAATTTTTGAAGATCAAAGTTAACTAGGAAGCAAGACGCCGGAAGAGAGTTCCATAAGCGAGAGAAGAAACTGGCAGCATAGAACTTACGGTTACATTTCATTAACAATAGCCTGCGAGGCCAATAAGTTAACCAAAGGAAAATCATATGCGGAACTTTATTTGAGCATACGGTGTAATGATTAGCAAGTTTGTCTCGCTAAATTAATTACAACTGAGTAGTGAGTGCTGCATACGCTCGGCCTTGTGTCACATCTAAGCTACACTTAGAACCTCTTGTGCTCCTAGACGTGGTGTAATGGTTAACAAGCTGGTCTCGCTAGATCAATTATGACTTAGTAGCGAGTTCGATCCTCACTGGGTGCCGAATACTTTTGATCCTGCGTTACATCTAAGCTACGCTTTGAAAACCACTATATGCAAACTTTCTGCATATTAAACAAGATTAAAATTATCATGATTTACGATTTCTAGGCTGATCAAGAATCACTAATGTTTTAGCATACCTACGGACGATAATGGGTATGTCTCCATACACATAAATACAGTAGTAAATACTGTATGTTCGTCTGCAGTTGGACATTCGTCTCTGATCTGCGTTGGTCAAACTCTCTGCCTCGGGGCATAGAGGATCCCCAGACGAGGCTAGTTGAAGGGCAGAGTCTCGTCTCGGGAAACACCTGCTACCCGACCTCGTTTTATACGGGGTTTACGGGGAATGTTTTGGCCTAGCCTACGGGCTCGGATACCCCACATTAAATCCAGCCTTGTGCAACATCTGACCGCGTGGGGCGGTTGGTAGATATCCTGCAGTTGGAGATTCGTCTTCAGCCATACTGGGCAAACTCTCTGCCTCCGGGCAGAGAGGATATCCAGACGAGGCTAGTTGATGGGCAGAGTCTCGTCTCGGGAAACAGCTACCCGACCTCGTTTTATACGGGGTCTACGGGGAATTTTTTCGCCGAGGCTACGGGTTCGGATACCCCACATTAAATCCGGCCTTGTGCAACATCTGACCGCGTGGTGCAGTTGGAAGATATCCTGTAGTTGGAGATTCATTGTGGAATTCACTTGACTCACTTCTAGCAGTTGACTACTTCTTCTATGCGCCGCTGGCGAATCTTATATGTGTTGTTGGTGTCTTAAGTATTACCGTTCCTTATTAACCTTCATGTGATTATTCTATTCAGTAACCTTCCGTAGGTTACAACAACTAAAGAAATTAACAATGGCCATCCAGAGATCACTTCCGATATATCAAACAAATTATCGTCATTCCTTGCGAGTTCGGTGCGTAATTCTGTAATTAAAATCTCATCTCCTATTTATTGAACTTTTATTAAATTTGTCACTAGATCCATTGCAAAAGTAATCTTCAAATTCTCTAAGCCCTCTTTTCTCATTAGGTGACCCAGAAATGTTAACTGATCTAAAACAAAAATGCCATTTTCCTTCAATCTTCCTCATTGTTCATATGTTCCGTCCATGGTATTATCTGTATCCGAGTACAGAACCACATCGTCCACTCTTCATCTGTGAAGAAATTGCCCAGCTTTCACTACCATATAGAAGTATTGATATTACATCGTAGTTAAACACTCTAATCTTTGTTTCTAACGAAAATTTCATGTTTCTTAATACTTTCTTTAGTTTTTAGAAGGCATCTTTAGGTACTGCAAAGGTTAACTTGACAAATGAATAAGTTACCTTCTGTACTATTGTATGCTTCTATTATATTTCTTGAACACATCAGGATTTTGCCAAAGGTGAATTTCTTCACAGCTTGTGTAAATGAATAGCAGAACAGGGACTAATGGGAAGGGTAGCAAGGCCGAAACAATTGCCTGGAGTTATAAATGATAGGAAGTTGTGGAGAGTCATGATCATTTATATTCTAAAAGGAAATGGAATATAAAAAATATACAAATGATACACTGTTTATTCCTGTCTTAGTACGACAGATCCGATAAAGTAGAACTGGCAACTGCTCTCGAAAGACCTCTAATCAGTGATTAACTGGTGCAAGTAATGGCTTTTAAATTTTAACACTTCTAAAACAAAACTGCTTTCATTTAATCACCTCAGTGAACCTTTTCTGGTTGCCATCAGTATGGCTGATGCTAACCTCTAGGAGAGAAGCATATTGCAACTTCCTGTAATCACGCTTTTCGATGACATGAAGTGGAGTGATTATACTGAATCAGTTGCTACGTCTATTGTCAGTAAAGTTAATTTACTGCGTCGTGCCAAACAATTCTTCTCGTCAGAATCTTCTTTACATATTTACAAATCTACCATTCGTCAGTGCATTGAGTATCACTGCCATATCCGGCCACGTACTCCTACTACTTACCTCAAGATTCTTGACAAAATCCAAAGAAGGATCTGTAATGTAATCGATCTCGGCTTCAGTCAGTTTCCCACCAACGTGACGTGGCTTCCCTCTGTCTTTTCTACAAATATTTTCATGGCAATTGATGTGCTTTCCTCCTTAGTAAACCTCGACAGCATGAATTTAAACGTTATACTAGATTGGCAACTAGGTCTCAATGTTAAAACATTGAGACCTAGTTGTCAATCTAGTATCACGCTTAAATTCATGCAGTCAAGGTGAACTTGAAAGATTCAACAGTATTCTCTATTCTAATAGTTTCTTTTCTCACCTGTGGAATTCCCTTACGATTTCTTGCTTCCCTGCCACCTACAATCTTCAAAAATTTAGATGCAACGTCAGTCTCCATCTTTTGTTTTTCTAAATTATATTCCTTTATTGTCCTTTTACTTACTTCTCATAACTAACATCTCATGTTCTTTCATTCTCTGTAAGCCCCTACGCCCTAGTGACAGTGTCGCCTTGCTTGGGGTGAAACGATTTTAAAAAGTATATTTTAGGCATTAAATTTACTATGAATTGCAAGAAAAATATGTTAAATGCAATATATTCTAACGCAAACTCTCCTGTTATATATATATATATATATATATATATATATATATATATATATATTAGGTTGGTGCAAAAATAATGACGTAATAATGTCGTTTTTTGACGTATGTTTTAACGTCAACAAACGACATTATTACGTCATTATTTTTGCACTAACCTAATATATATATACAAGAGCACCAAACTCTGTCTTGGTAATCAGCAAATTCCCTTTTGATGTCCAGTCTAGTGGTTATTAATTTTTTTTTTCTAGCTGCCACCCCTTTGGCTTCCAGGGTAGATCTCCTACGATTCTCTCCTCCGCCCATATGAAAAAAAAAACGTCTTTCTTGATACAGGTTGAGTAGCCTTTATCCAAAATTTCAAAATCCGAAACTCTTTCCGGTGCTAACAAGACTTTCCGCAAATGGAAAATTTAAAAAAGCACTGGGAAGGTTCTTAGCTGATGTGCAGCTGTCGTAAGTGACCCTCATCTGCGCTGGGTGGGGGTTCCCCTGCCCAGCTACGTAGCCTATGTTGACGCCAGTCTTTTTGTTAGCAATCGTCACAGCAACACCTTCGTTCGTGGATTAATTATCAGGTGTTTCGCGCTCAATAAAGATATTACTCAAAGCTTCAAAAAGTCCTGCATTTATATATTTTATGTAAGTAATGGTCATGATTTTTGTGCACACACAGAAAGTACAAAACATTATTTATATGTGAAATCTTAACTTCACCACTTAAAAATCCATGTAAGCATTATACGACTAGTGTTATTACCTGTATCTGTATGTACACAAAATTTATTAAATTTTATATAAAACTACTTTCAGGGTGTATGTTATTTATATAAAACTACCTTCAGAGTATATGTATAAGCTGCGTTATGAAATGTAAAAGAATATTGCGTGTATGCTTGGGTTCCATTGCCAAATTACCCCATTTTATAGATGCTCTATATAATTAAATATGCTGCATTCCAAAATCCGAAAAAATATGAAAAATGAAGCACTTGAGGACACATGGCACAGTGGATGAAGGCGTTGGTCAGATTAGTTCAATACCTGGCTAAGGCAGTGGAGAACTTTCAGAGGGAAAATTAACAGGTGATAGCTGATAACTGACATCCATTAAACATGGCACGTGGAACTAGAACAGTCTACCTCAGTGAGCGAAATAAAGGGTTCGGTTCGACATTCCAACCGGAGCGTACAACGGCCGGAACGTTGTGATAAATATGGCGACAAAGATGAGGACAATAGTACGAATAATGTAAATAATGTACATAATACCTCATCTCAGAAATATAGACAGATATTAATTGTATTCCTTGTTAAGAATATATGTTTCTTAAATGTAGGCTCACGGCCATATCACGTTGAAACACCGGTTCTCGTATGATCATTGGAGTTAAGCAACGTCGAGCCTAGTTAGTGACTAGATGGGTGACCGAATACCAGATGCTGTAAGTTTGGATATTAGGGTGGTGTAATGGATAACGGCTCAAAATTGAAAATCGGAGTGCCGAGTTCCAATTCCAGTGGGGTTCCTTATATTCACTTAGACGCAAATACCCTTGGGAAAGGTATGGAACCCCTCCCTCCGCTATGAGTTAATCAGTAAATCATTATTATCGCCAAAAGATACTTACATTCTAAAAATATTTTATGGCTTTAAATAATTTGCAAAAGCTTGATTAACCGTAAAAAATAACAAATCAAACAATTTAAATGATTTCGATTTTGTTTTAGATTTTGAAAAAAGAGGAAGAAATATATTAGTCAGTTCTTAATATTTATTTGCATAAAATATACAAAATGTGCCACAAATGCGAAGAGGGATGTGGTGGAAACGGAATGGTCTTCTCTAGTCTTAAATCACAACTAGCTAGTCACTCTGACATATTCGTACTTACAATTTTCCTTTCACCATAACAACATACAGTGTAACCCGGATATAAGAGAGTTGTCGGGACCGGAGACGAAGTCTCTTATATCCGGGTTTCTCTTATATCCGGGTTTGGTCTATTTTGTTTAGGTAAGTATGGCTCTAATTTGGGACCAGATAAAATCTCTTATATCAGGGTTTCTCTTATATCGGAGTTTCTCTTATATCAGGGTCTCTTGTATCCGGGTCTCTTATATCCGGGTTACACTGTATTTGCACTTAACTCTCATACCAGGACCACCAAATTACCTCATTTACTCAAATAAAATCCTAGTATGAAATTTATTTACAGAAAATATGGGGCTGTGGATACATGCAAAATCGATGAATATATACAATGAATGAAATGTATTTACAAAAATATAAATATGAGTTAGTATCGGGACCCGCCCCAAAGTAAAAACGTGGCAGAAATCGTGGTTAACGGGGTGAAATGGCCAGATATTGGAAATAACTGATTTCGCCAGAGAACAAGGATATCTTGTCACCTAAAAAAGTGGGGGGTGGAGAGTAGAAAATAAATGTAAGACAAAAAAGGGGGGGGCTATACACTTGCATACCATTGCTAGTTTCGATAAAGTCTGTCAAAAAAAAAATTTACCTTACCTTAAAACCGGGTCTGGGATGACTGATGTTTCGGTGAGCGGCCCAAAATCCCCTTTCCTATGTTGTGTCCAAAAACCACGCCAGGTCAGCACCTCTCACACGCACCAATTGCGAAACTCTCACCCAACATTTGCCGAATTTCGACGAAGGGAGACGCACCTTTTCCGCCCTGATCTTAACTTTAAACTGATGCGTAAAGAAAGAGACCAGTTGAGAAGAGAACTTCTCGCCTCCTTCATGGAGGCGAGAAGTTCTCTTCTCAACTGGTCTCTCCTTCTATCGCATCGTCCATTACTTCGTTCTTATGGCATCCTGCCGCTCATCTATCACAAGGTCTAATCACCCCGTATCGTTTCAACGCCCCTAAGGGTGTGGTGAAACCTATTTTGCAAACCACAACTTTATTCTGACTGAATTCTCATGAATACGACTTGTAAATCTAATAAACCGATCAAAGAAATTCGAGAGATAAAGGACAGAATAATAATATTTATTCTATATTATTAAGCCTTAAGGCAAAATAGAAGCAAGATGAGAAAAGATGTATGTTATGAATAATCAAAAGTGGTCTCCCCTTGTTACTCTCCTCTTTGAGAGAGCTATTTCTGTTTACTGGGACTATAAAAGGATAGTATACACGAGTAATGTATTCTCAGTTAAATAAAGTTTCTTTAAAGCCTACACCTACATACTTTTGTCATTACAATGTTAAAAATCGGAAATTTCGGACGGGCTTTGACCTTTCTCAACAAGAAATCAAATGAAGGTGAACTTTGGGGGGATGTGTGTGTGTATGTGTATCTGTGTGTGTCTGTGTGTGTGGTCTCTCGTACATTTTTTTTTCCATCCGATAAGGAAAAATCGGATCGTGTGGCCCAAAGTGCATAACCACTCTATTACCCCCGAATGAAGGCCCTGTTAATATTGTCCGATGTGTACTTGTTGCTTTTGTTGACGAGTGCATTGTTTTCCAACGGCTCTGCTGAATTCGCACTCCTCGACACGGCCAGGTTTTACTTGAAGCCATTGCGAGGCACTGAGTTAAAGGCGAAGTAAAAATTCCAATTTTACTCAATGACACTGGAAAACGTCTATCTTCAACTGCTGTCATTGAAACGCCATTCACCGCCTCTTGTATGTGTTCAGTTCTTTTCATTCAGTTTGCTTCTTTTTTCTTTTCCTTTTTCGCTTTTTCTTTGCTTCAGTCTTTCATTTTGTCTGGTTTTCTTTTATTCCCATTTTTCTCTCCTATTTTTTTTTTTTTTTAACTATATTTTTGAATTTTTACTCAAATTATTTACAATTTATTTTTAATTTTTTCTCTTCATCTATCTTTTCTCTTTTTCGATGACTTTCTTCTTTTCTTTCTATCGTTCTTGCATTCGTTCGTTCGGCTTTTCTTTCGTTTCTCTCTCGTTTTCTTTATGTAATAATACCCCCTTTTAATTTCTCTTCTTTTTTCTTCTTCCTTCACTTGTTCTTTCTCTTTTTCTATTTCTCTTTCTAATTTTTCTTTACGAGTTTACTTTCTTTTTTTTTTTTCATTCTTTCAGCGTAGTTTTTGTCCTGCCTTTTATTTATCTTCTTGACTCAGTTTATTTTTGCAGTTTCTTTTCGTTTTGCCCGTTCCACATTTTCATTTGTATATTTTTCCTCCTCTTTTCTTCTTTTCTTTTTAATGGTTGTTTTAGTACCAATGTCCCTGGGTCTGACTACAAACTTTTCTAACTGCAGGAGTCTCAGTTAAAAGAGAGTAAGATAAAGACACAGAAAGAGGAGAACACGAAAGAGAGACGGAGAAGAGAGAAGAGGAAGCGGAAGTAAGACACAAAGAACAAGAAGAATAAGAAGGCAGTGTAAACAGCAAAAAACAACTCGAGATAGTCGAGCGAAGAGGTTATCGCCCTTGTAGATATGTCTGTATGCATTTGAGTGCGAATAAAAAAAATAGACGAAAATGTTAAAAAAAAAAAAGATTTTTAAGTTTTTAGAAGATAAATATGAAGACGGACATCTGTGGACAAACTACAAGTGCGAACAGATTACGGTAGGAGTTTGGCTTAGTGAGTGGCATAGAAGTAATTTGATAAAAAAAAAAACTTTGTATACATACGTGACCTGTATACATAAAGTTGTAAGTATTGATATATTCACATAGAGGTTTTGTATGCTTCCATGTGTCTGGGAGTGTACCTAAATATTTTCATATGTACACGCACAGCACACACACACACACACAAATATATAGAGAGAGACAGAGAGAGAGAGACGCAGTACATTATATATATATATATGTATATATACATATATATATATGTATATAAATTTACTGCGTCTATATATATATATATATATATAGAGAGAGAGAGAGAGACGCAGTATATTTTATATATGTGTGTGTGTAAATATATAGCTGGACGCTCGTATTCGAATGATACCCGTTTACTAGAGCGGCCAGCCAATCCCTATTGCAGACGCTTGATCAGGCGCATTTGTGTTTATTCAACACCCACAGAGCCAACCTGTGGTTTATACTGCAACTCTGCTGAGCAGACTTTAGTTTACAGTTTCTGGGAAAGAGCGTGTTATCTAGCGTGATCAACAATTTGAACAATGCCGGCACGCTCAAGCCCTGGGCCACGATGACTTCGGACTTCGTGCTAGCACAGCTATTGACGGCACCCAAGGGTGCTGTCTACCCAATTTCACTCACAAGGCTTGGCTCAATCCGTGGTATACTTTCCAAAGTTGTCTCACGCTGGGATCGACCGCTCCAGTCCGATAACACCAGGAAGTCTCCTTACTGACAAATCGACCACGGTGAGATTCGAACTTGGCTCTCATGGACAGAATCCGAACTTTCTAACCACCCGGCTACACACACACACCGATATATATATATATATATATATATATATATATATATATATATATATATATATATATATATATATATATATATATATATATATATATATATATATATATATATATATATATATATATATATATATATATATCTGAGATGAGGTATTATGTACATTATTTACATTATTCGGACTATTGTCCTCATCTTTGTCGCCATATTTATCACAACATTTCGGGCGTTGAACGCTCCGGCCTTCTTCAGGTGGTTGGAATGTCGAACTGAACCCTTTATTTCGCTCACCGGGGTAGACTGTTCTAGTTCCACGTGCCATGTTTGATGGATGTCAGTTATCGGTCAAGGCAGTGGAGAACTTTCAGAGGGAAATTAACAGGAGATAACTCAAGCATGAGTATCTTTTAAAAGTTTGAAGTTACTAAAATGAGAGATTAAAAATAAATCTATTAATCCTTTAGAAATATAATCTACAGGATATCTACAAACCTCCCCACGCGGTCAGATTTGGCACAAGATCGAATTTAATATGGGTTATCCGAACACGTAAGCTCGGCAAAAATTCCCCGTAGACCCGTATAAATCGGGGTCGGGTCGCTGTTTCCCGAGACAAGACTCTGCCCTTCGACACAGCTTCGTCTGGGGATCCCCTCTGCCAGGAGGCAGACAGTTTGACCAGAACAGCTGGAGACAAATCTTCATCTGCAGGATATTTAACAACCGTCTCATATATATATTTCGCAGATACATTGATTATCAGCGTCAGATTGTCAGATATAACTATTGATTCATTACCAGTATCGGTTAATAATTCCATGGAATTTTCACTGTTATTTCCAGATTCTGGTAATAATTCAATATATTTATTTGTGCCTCTGACTTTGTATGTTCGCGAGACGTTGTAAACGTCAAGTCAAGTTTTATTAATTTATTAACTATATATGTGTGTGCGTGTTTGTATGTGTGTGTGTGTGTGAAATAGAGATGAAAAACTATAAATTATTTCTAGAATTCAAGTGCATATGAGAGATTTCTTTGTCTTTGTTACACACACACATATACATCCTTGTGAAAATTAATTAAAACAACCGCTTTAGTTTACTTTCTTCCACCATACGGTCAGTTTTAGACCCACTGGAGTGACAGGGTGTCATCGATTTCTGTTTTTTTCTTCAGATTAGGTCATTTCTAGTGGTGTGCAGTAATATGAATCTATTTTCGTGGTGTATGTTGAAATTTGTTTGGCCTTGAAAAATATTGCGTCATCCGTGATTGTATCAGATTTTTATCACGCCCAGACACTATTGTCTCGACGTTCGATTAGTTGTCCTACGGCCATTGCTTGCGATGGACGTTACTACAAGAAAGCATATGAAAATTGTAACGCTGCACGAACACACTGGCAAACCTTAGCAGTGAGCAAATCAAAGTACTGACCCCGAAAGTCTCCTGATTTAAATCCAATCGAAAATCTGTGTTCAATCTACAAGGAACGTCTTCGTGGAAAGGACATACGAAATACTAACATGTGCATTGGGTCATGTTTCATTGGGAAAATACGAAAAAAAATGGTAAATAACGGAATCATTCGTATTCTTTCAATTGATTTGTACAAGGTTGTAGATATATCTTTACTTACAAGCACACACGCACACACACATAAATATACATGTGTGTGTGCTTATGTGTGTATTGGAGATGCTACACATGGACACGCACTTTGCGTATATATAAAACCAAATCGTGCATTATTTATGAGCATGTGTGTGAATGTATCTTCCTTCGTGGGAGCGCACATACACTGTTGAAACAATCATGTATGCATATCTATCTATGTATCGATCTTTCTCTTTCTCTGTACACACACACACACATACATACATATATATATATATATATATATATAATCTACATATTATCCCTCACCTCTAGCACGACTCGGAGTTTTATACACGGCGCAATCTTCATACTCGTGCTAGCGGTCAGGGATAATCTGTAGATTAACACCAGCACTAGATGTGCGATATATATATATATATATATATATATATATATATATATATATAGGATTAATACAAGTAATAACATTTTCATTAAGTATATATATATATATATATATATATATTCACACACACGTGTGTGTGTGCATGTATGTGTGCATTTGTATATATTTATACCAGCTTTGTGTTTTGAAACAATGTTGATTGATTGATTTGTTTTTACGGTTTATCAACCCTTTGTGGTCAATTTAAAGCTTAATCGTATGTTGGATAGTAAGAATTATAATTTTTGCGTTAACAATCAAAAATTAGTCTTAACTCGGGATGGATTCATACGTTTTTACAAGGGTATTTACAAGTAAGTAAATTTAATGGATCTGACGGAATGTTTATTAGCTGTAACAATCAAGGAAAATATAATTTTTTTCTTATAGTTCTTACTTATTTCCTTTGGGTGTTGAGTGTTGAGAGACTGAAATAGTGTGGAAATCCTCCGTAATTATTATTGTTCCAAACGCTTTCAACCTATCCATTAGTCATTTTCCAGATTGGCCAAAAGCGTTTGGCACAGTAATCATTATGAACAGTTTCTATACTTTCTTAGCCAACCCCTCAAATGAAAATGTGTAAGAACATTAAAAAAAAAACTAAATAAAAACTTATAAATAGCTAACTACAATAAAAAGGCAATACTGAACCTTTAAAATGATTTTTTTTTAAAGTTTTTAACCAAAATTTCGAAAAGTAATAATCGCTTTTATCAAAATAAAAGTTTGTCGGAGTTATCTCCCCCTAAATTCTGACACCACCACTTAGGAGAGCTATCCCTAAACTATATATACTTGAGAAAACCTTCTCTCTCTCTCTCTCTCTCTCTCTCTCTCTCTCTCTCTCTCTCTCTCTCTCATTTTCAGCGAACTACGACCATGTAAGCTCTCGCAGTAGATAAGCGTTCCCTCTTGTGGGAAACGCCATGAACATTACACACACACACACACGTATTTCTGAGAACACAAACTTTACACAATTATTTGTTGCACATACGCATTATTGTTTTTGCAATTTGTATCCGTTTATTTGTTAATAGACATATAATTATTGCCACACATCCACATCCACACACCCACACACACACACACACATATATATATATATATATATATATATATATATATATATATATATATCGGTTTTGATTGTTTTCTTTTACATTTCTTTTGGTTGGACTCATCTTGAGCCTGCCATATTTGTAGTGGGCCCTATTTCAGGAGATACACGTGTTCATCTCACAATGCGTACAAACACATAACCCGCTACAAGTTATTTAAAAAAATAATAATTTTTATATCAAAAAATCGGTATTTCCTTTTAATAATAACACAAAGATTTTGACGATAAAACTTTGTTTTTGTTGAGTTTTGGTCATCTTTTCATCATGTATGCTAATTCTTTTAGCGAATCATTGGGGCAATTACTAATTAGATTTTCCTATTTCATCACATGTATAAAAGAATGGTTGTTGGCCAAATATATAAAGTGTGTGTTTGTACGCGTATATATATATATATATATATATATATATATATATATATATATATATACATACATACATACATATATATTTAGGGGGCGTGTGTGTGCCCACCAGTGTATATACATCTCCGCCCATCTATCTATGTGTGTGTTTATCCGTCTAGGGGATTTTGTGTAATGAAAGCTATTGCTACCTGCGCAGTACTCTCAGAGGTTATTCGGTACAGTGCTCAAGTCCTAGTACAAAAACAACAACAAAAAAATAAACGGATACATGTCTCGGGTGAGGGCCCAGTGGTTATCAAACGATAGCGATGAGCGAACGCAGCCGAAAGCTAAGAACAAAAAACGCGCAGCACAGACGCGACGCTCTTTCGCTTTTCACAAAGACGGTTGAATAATAGTTTAGCTGAGAAGGCGGTAAATAGAAAATAATAAAACGAAAAGAAAAGCGCTAAAATTAAACATTACAAGTTAAGAAAAAGAATTTTAAAAAGAGAGAAAGAGATTCAAAAGAAAAAAAAATATACGTATAAAAAAAATCGCCGAAATGAAACGCAGTAAAACTAAATGAAACGAAGCCACACCAGAAATAAAATCAAAATAAAAAACAAATAAATTATTTTCGCGTTTCGTGAAATGAGTTTATCGCGGACAGTTTTGGGTTTTCATACAACTTAACAGCGTCAGTCGAGTTGAGAGATTACACTGAGATTACAGCTAAGTTTGTCATTACAAACCATTTGACTTTATACATACATACATACATACATATAGATAGATAGATAGATAGATAGATAGATAGATAGATAGATATGCATGTCTCATTAAAAACGACAGACAAGGTACGACGATTAAGCTTTTTATTTAATTTTTCTTGTGTTCGAACAAGTGTTTTCTTTTTTTGGACACAGAGTGTGTAGAAACTATCCAAATGTTCTTTAATTCCAACCGCTTTCGGCTATAGTTTTAGCCATTATCAAGGATGATTTTATTTTATTTTCGATTTAATTGCGTGTGTTCCTTGTGTATGTGTTTAGTGTTATAGAGATATTTTATTTTCCGAACACAGCACGTGTTCGTAGTTTAGTGTTGGCTTTTTCTTTTTTTATTATTAGGGCTTCCATTATTTTTAATCATTTTTTTAACATTTTTTATCTTTTTTTTCTTTTTTCTTTTTTAATCTTTTTTTAAATATTTTTATACACACACACACACACACACACACACATATATTGAGAGCACAAAGTGCAAACTGAAGTTTAATAGTTACTGCGAATATAGAACAGTCGACAGTTGCTATTTACTAAGTTTAATCTTGCAGAAAACCACAGACTTGGATACCTAGTGCGTACCCAATTCTCTGGTCATATTTATTTAGTCTTGTTCATGACATCGTTTCGATGGCAAACGCAGAAAGAAAACTCCAGTTAGTAAAGAATAAACGAGAAAAGAGTTGACTAATCATCAGCTGATAGTAGACAAAATGCATGGCCGTCAGCAAAAACAGCCTAAAAGTTCCAGCAACGAAATATAAATTGGCACTAAACAAAGTATAAAAAAAAAGAAAATTTCGGCAATTTTTAACCTTCGTGCCCCCAAAAAATGCTCTGTCAAAAGGACGGTTTTTCCCTTGACACCGTTATTTTAATAACCTTCACACCTCTGCAATATTTTTAAAAGGGATGATGGCTTCTCTCTGTCTTTTCTACAAGTATTTTCACAGCAACTGCTCTGACGAGAGTTTTTTTTTTTTTCCTTGGTGCCCGGACTACATGAATTTAAGCATACTACTAGTTTGGCATCTAGGCCCCACCCGTTTACTGCTGAAATACCTAAATACAGCCGCCAGTTCTACTCCAACAGTTTCTTCAACTTCCTTCCGTTTACTAGCTTCTTTCATAACTAAAATCTTCAAAAATTTAAATGCAACGTCAATCGGCATCTTCTACTTTCTTGAATCCCGTTCATCTTTTGTTCTTTCTTCAATCCTCACTATACTTAGTCTTTTCTTTCATTTTCACTCCCTGTAACCCGCTGCGTACTAGTGGCATTCCCGCCTTGCTCGGGTTGAAATGATTAAAAACATCATTCAAATTTTAATAAAACCTAAACACGTGAAAATTAATTTATACTTTTTTTGGTTCTTGAGAATAAAAAAAAATTAAAATTAAATTAGATCTTTTACCTCATGACTGACTAGTCAGAAAATTTCTCGAATGGAGTGCTGTTTCTTTCTGGGGTAGACTGGTTGCCAACCAAGGCCTTTTCTGCTATTCAACTCAAAGCTGGAGAGAGAGAGAGAGAGATTGATTCATACCTTTCCCAAGGGTAACTGCGCGTAAGTGAATGTAACGATTCCGACTGGAATTCGAACCCGACTCTCCGATTTCTCATTTCGAGCTCTTTATCCATTGCACTACACTCGACATACATTTGCATGTCATTTACAAAAAAAAATGTAATCACATTTATTTTCAGCAACTGAAGTCAAACAGAAAATGAAATTTTCGATTCCGCAAAAGAGTGCTGAACTCTTACGTGATATCTGTCCTCCTGTATTACAGCGAATGCTGGAAAATCTCGTCAAAGATGAAGAAGAGACTCGAAGCTACAGAAATGTTGTTCTACAGAAGGATGCTGAGGATACCATGGGTTGAACACGTGAGCAACGACGAGGTTTTGGAGAAAATGGAGACAAAGAGGAAACATATACTTAACATCAGTAAGAGGCAGATGAAATTTCTGGGACAGGTCATGAGGAAGGAGGGCTTGGAAAATCTAATACTCAAAGGACGTATAGAGGAAAAGAGGGACAGGGGAAAGCAACGCGTGATATACTTAATGGGCTTAAACAAATGGATGGCAGAACAGGGTCTGGGAGAAATAACAAAAAGACAAAATTTATTAAGAGCTATAAAGGATAGGAGACTGTGGAGGGGCATGATCGCCTACGTCCTAAAGGAACACGTTATATAAAAGAAGATTCTTTCTGGGAATAATGTTCTAGTGACCGAAGCAAATGAAAATCTGTTGATGCTAAATGTTTTGATCATCGAAGATGTGGCGGGTCCTCCCATCCTAATGATGGTGGGGGTTACGGAGTGTGCCCTTCCGTAGTGATTCTAAATCAATGTTTCTCAACCGTTGTTCCCTGTGTGGAACGTCAACATCTTGATCATGTCATTATTTTCTCATCGAGTTACAAATGCTATCCATTTTAGTTGTTGCTGCTGTTGAAAGTCCTCAAGGGATATGATTAATGATATTTAGTAAAGTCCTTTATTGTGATTTTGTAGCGCCAGTTCACGAGATCTCATTAAGAAGGCTACTTGCTAAGACCATGCTTCATTCTCTTGAAGCAATTTTTAACCATTGATCTGAGAAAGCAGTTGTATACAACTAAGAGTTTAGATCAATGTTTCTCAACCGGTGTGTCCCCGGGACCCTGTGGTTCCGCAAGTGGTCACTCGGGGTACCGCGTGAAACAGTGATAAATAGGCTAATGCATTTTTGAGTCATTTTTGTTTAATTCCTAATTTTACTCTAGACGTATGGCATATTGTTGGAAAATTCTTGATTATTATAATAAAGGCTTCAACCTAATATTATTTAAAATCATAATAATCACAGGGAATGTATTTATTTAGTGATGTCAAAATGGCGTCATTGTCAAACCGCCTTCACTGGATAGTGGACAAGAAATGTAAGATTCGTGTGTCATTGAGTAACTCACTCGATAAAATAACTCACCCGATAAAATAACTCACCCGATAAAATAACTCAACCGATAAAATAACTCACCCGATAAAATCTAAAAAAAAAATCTAAAAATGATAGATATTAATAATGGTAAATGTTGAAACTTGACTAATGCATGGAATAATAATGCAACACAAAATGTACTTAGAACAAAATGTATTGAAACAAGAAAGTGTACACAATATTTACATATAGTCTTTTGTATATTCCTGGGAAGACCGTTCCTGGAGAATGTGTTGACTGAGTCGCAGTCGGGCAGAGTCTCTGGTTGGATCTCTCCGATTCCTACCACAACAGTAAATAATCATTTTCATGCAAATCTTCCTGTAGACATAAAAATTATTTCAAGTGTTTACACAAAGGTAAATGGGTTGAGAGACGCTGGTTTAGCTATTCTTGAATAGGTTTGGCGCCATGAATGACATCCACATGAAAGCCTTGATCTGACAAGGTTATTTAAGAACATGACTTGAGTTTTCAAGTTATTGTTTTGGTTTTGTAGCAATTTGCGGTTTGGGAAGAAACTACATCTAGTGCAGCCTATTCTATGTTCAATTTTCTTTTCTCCTATACTAAACTTGTTATAACTGATCCATACGCCGAGGAATTTGAAGTGTTTAGTATTTACTAATTCCACATCCGGTATTTTTATGATGGATTCTGGGTACATGCCATCACTGCCTTCATTTAAATGTCTGCTGATAGTTTCTGTTTTTGAAAGATTTATCTTAAATCCTCTTTCTTGGAACACCCGTTAGGTTATGTTGATTTTTTCTTTAAGATCGTTCTTATACCAACTATGTATGTCTATGTCATCAGCATGTTGTGCTATGCGGCGTTGGGTGAAACTACATCTAATGTAGCCTATTCTATATTCAATTTCCTTATCTTCTATAATAAACTTGTTATAATTGATCTCTACACCAAGGTATTTGGAATGTTTAGTATTTACTAATTCCAAATCCTGAATTTTAATGTCCTGAAGACTCTCGACCTGCACAAAGAAATTTTCAAAAAAGAAATCAAGTTTTCTTTTGTCCAGTAAATGTGTCAGCAATCAATTTCCACAAGAAGCGGCAAATATTCCAACGAGCGTTGTATGTGCAACTCCCGTCTAATACACCAGGAAAATCTAAAAAATCTAATTTTCACGATTGTCTGTTCTCATCGACTACAACTAGAGTTCTATATCCGTTCCTTTCGAGGTGAAAAGTTCAGCTACCAAAAATGTCCATTTTATTATGAAGTACGCATTACTATATTAGGATGTTTGGAAAATAATGTCGCTATTTTGGAAACAGAACAAAATCTGTTGGGGTGATTATGTTGGATCAATTACTGCTTGTAAATTTGGTTCCCTCTGTCATCCTGGACATTTTTTTCACCAGGATCTGTCTTAGATAGTTATATGTCTACCGTTCGTCTATGCATTTACTATTGCTGTCACTGATGCTTCTGCTATGTATTTAGACATTCTTGATAAAATCAAGACGAATCTGCAGTGTTAACGGTCCTAACCTGGCATCTCGGTTTCAGCCAGTTTCCCACCGCCGTTACGTAGCTTCTTTGTGCCTTTTCTATAAATATTTTCTTGGTAATTGTTCTGATTAGCTTTCCTCTATTGTACCTAGACTCTATGAATTTAAGCGAAGCACTAGATTGGCAGCTCGGTCTCATCCTTTTACAGTTGTAATTGTTAGATGTAACCGTAAGTTCTATGCTAACAGATCCTTCTCTTGTACCTCTCGCTTGTGGAACTCTCATGCAGACTCTTGGATTCTGTTTTTCAAAGATTAATCGTTATCTTAATCGTTAATCGTTATCTTAATTCCTGTTCCTTTATTGTTCTCTATCCTTAATGTTTTACTTGCGAATAAAATGAGTAGCATGTATGTATATATATATATGTGTGTGTGTGTGTTTGTGTGCGCTCGCACGTTCGTGTGCGTGTGTGTGTGTGTGTGTGTGCGTGTGTGTGTGCGTGTGTGTGTGTGTGCGTGTAAAAGTAACAGATTTTATTTATTAATCCGACAGATTTTATAACTTAAATTTCATATTTAGTGGATACCGATGTTTGAGTAGACACCCCGTTTATTTATTAAGCAATTTATTTATTTTCATCTTCGAGAAAGAATAATGTGCGCCCTCATGCAGGATTCGAACCTGCTTCCCACTTTGCAGTAGGAAGCGTAGTTATACATATACATCTCTCTCTCTTTCTCTCTCTCTCTCTCTCTCCATATATATATATATATATATATATATATATATATATATATATATATATATATACTATTACCCAGCAAAATCCCAAATTACCTCATATGGAAATAGCTTATTGTTTACATAAGCAATGTCTTGTGCCCGACGAGTTGGTTAACAAAGGATACTTTAGTCGCACACCAAACGTAGGTACATGTGTATTTATTAACATATTTCTTCGCTCTGTCTAATCACATTGAGTACTATTATGTCTACACCTCTTGGCTAAATTTGATAATTATTTATTTGCTTACCAACGTATGCACAGCAGAATGCGCGTATACGGTCGCTAATATCTAGTTGTTTCATTTACCTAACCCTATACCTATATATATAAATATAGATAGATAGAAATTCATTAATCACAACGACCAGAATCTATCATGTAATAATTATTTTATTCTTTGGACAAATGATCTAAAATTGTAGACAAAAAATGTCATTAACAAAGCCAAAGCCTGGCTCTTGTAAGACCATGGTGGACAATCGATAGAATTATGTTAAGTTTCTTCTATGACGAGTTCATAGAATACATGAAGACAATCACAGCCGATCTTTATTGTCAAGAACCAATGAAAAGAGTACATTCATATTAAGTAATCAGCAGAAATAATTCCATTGTTTGAACTAACCAAACCCCCACAGTGCTGAATTAACCTTTTAGCAAAAATAGTATGTGCTACGGTCTGTGCCTTTTCGAGGGCCCTGCAATTAAGTACTCCCAAGCTGCTTGGTGGAATCAGCATTTTGCAATATGGCAATGTTAATGTTTACACGTCGGGGAAACTAAATCTTTTATGAATCAGCATTTCAGGTAACGTTATATCGAAGGCATTAAATCTACTCAAATATCTCGATCGAATCATTTGCCTCACATTATTCTGGGTTTTTTTATACAATTTCAGTATTTGTTTGTTTCATAAGCCCTATCACTATGCGAGCAAATAATTTATAATCTGATATTTTATGTATGTGTGTTTGTGTGTGTGTGTGCGTGTGTTTAACTTAAGGCTCCTTTATAACATATGCAACGCAGTGTTTCTCAACCATATTTAATTCAGTGCACAAGTGGAGCGCACTTTAAATTTTAATAAAGAAAAATAAATTTTAATAAAGGAAATAAATTTTAATAAAGAAAAATAAATTTAATAAAGGAAAATAAATTTTAATAAAGGAAAATAAATTTAATAAAGAAAAATAAATTTAATAAAGAAAAATAAATTTTAATAAAGAAAAATAAATTTAATAAAGAAATATACAGAAATAATAAAGAAATATAAAAAAAAAAATAAATTTAATAAAGAAAAAATAATTAATAACATTTGAAAATAATAAAGAATTCTCTAGAAATAATTAAAGGGTGTTTCAATGACTTGGACCAATTTTAAATGGAATTAAGTTTAAGCATTTAATGATTTTTTTCTTTTTCTTTCAGATTTAACAACTTAAGTCTTTGGCAATTTCAACCATGGAAAGATTAACAATTAAACAACGTGTTAAAGTTATCGAAGCCTGTTACGAAAATGGACGTTCAAATAGAAATGCATTTCGCATACTTCGCGATTTTTATGGTTAACATAATCGACCAACCGAGAGTGTAATTGGAAAAATTGTTCCTAAATTCAAACAAACTGGGTCGGTAGCAGATGTGAAAACACCATAGCATGCTCGTTTATGCCGTTCAGCTGAAAACATTGCTGCAGTTCACGAGAATGTGGCCGAAAATCCAGACACCTCTATTCGTCATCGCGCGCAGGAATTAAACCTCTCCACAACAACGTTACATCGTTCGCTTAAGTAAATCTATGGTGAAGCAAGGTTTTCGTTTTTTTGTTTTCGTTTTTTTTTTCAGTAAGGTTCGCTCTGTATAAGGCCCGTAGGTCACTCGAGGTAGAGGTTTACGTTAGGAGGCAGTTTGTAGAGATAGGAGAGGAAGGTAACGATTAACTCTAGACTTGAACAGGTTAAGATTATAGTGATCGGAAAAACATTCTCTTGGGAGGCTGTTCTACAGAGAAGTGGTTCGTGGGAAGAAGCTGTTCGAGTGGAACTTACTTCTCACCGATGAAACACGGTGAGAATGCCGGTGGTTTGCTACTATGTAAGTGACATGGCGGGTCCTTGCCAAGAAAGTTAAATCTAGGAGAGAACAAAATTTATTAAAAGCTAAAAAGGACAGGAAATTGTGGAGAGCCTTAATAGTCTAAACCTGAAGGGACACGATACAAAGAAGAAGAAGAAGAAGAAGAGCAACAACAACAACAACAAGAGTTCTGATGTGCTTTCCTCTTTGGTACTTTATGAATTTAAGCCTACTGCAAGATTGGTGGTAAGGTCTCGTCATTTTACTGTTTTTAACGGCTAGATGTAACCGTAAGTTCTATGCTAACTGTTTCTTCTCTCACAGTTCTTGCTTGCGGAATTCTCCTCTGTCGTCTTGTTTACTAGCCAACATCGATCTTCAAAAATTTAAAAAGCAATGTTAATCATAATTTTCTATCTTCTTAATATCTGTTCTTTTATTATTCTCTCGACTTACTAATGTTTTCTTTTTCTCATATTCTCTCACACTTGGTAAGGCCTTGCGCCTTAGTGGCTTCATTGCCTTGCTAGGAGTGAAATGTTTAAAAATAAAGGGGGAACGATAAAAGAACAGAATTCATGGAGACAGAAGATTGACGTTGCATTTAAATTTTTGAAGATAGTAGTTAACAGGAGAGCAAATCCGGAAGAGAGTTCTACAGACGAGAAGTGCGACAGTTAGCTGTTAGCCATTAGCATGAACTTACTGTTACAACAATCAATTTCAAAAGTAAAATGAGGAAATCTATCTGCCAGTCTAGGACTGTGCTTAAATTGGTGACATCGAGCTACCGAAGAGAATAATTACCGTGAAAGTATTTTTTTTTTAAAGCATAGGGAAACTACGTTACGGCGGTGGAAAGTGACGAGCCGAGATGCCAGGTCAAAACCGATAACATTGCAGATTCTTCTTTAGAATTTGTCAAGAATATCTATATACACAGCAGAAATATTGAGCACCCTGAGGCGGTGTAATGGTTAGCAAGCTTGTCTCGCTAACACAATTACGAATGATTAGTGTGTTCGATCCTCACTGTGTGCCCCATACTTTCGGCCTTGTGCGACATCTAAGCTACACTTGTAAAATCGCTTTGGGCACCTCGAGACAGTGTAATGGTTAGCCAGCTTGTCTCGCTAACACAATTACGAATGAGTATTGAGTTCGATCCTCACTGGGTGCCCCATACTTTCGGCCTTGAGCCACATCTAAGCTACGCTTAGAAAATCACTTTGGGCACCTCGAGGCAGTGTAATGGTTAGCAAGCTTGTCTCGATAGAACAATTACGAATTATTAGTGAGTTCGATCCTCACTGGGTGCCCCATACTTTCGGCCTTGAGCCACATCTAAGCTACGCTTAGAAAATCACTTTAGGCACCTCGAGGCAGTGTAATGGTTAGCAAGCTTGTCTCGCTAACATAATTACGAATGATTAGTGAGTTCGATCCTCACAGGGTGCCCCATACTTTCGGCCTTGTGCCACATCTAAGCTACGCTTGGAAAATCGCTATATACAATAGAAACATCAGACCATTTGCGGTAGCAATATTCGAGGTCCGAATTTTCCATTTTAACATAGGGGAGTGACAGCCTGCGCAAATATCTAGAAAGGGAAAAAATACTGTATACTATAAGAATTTATCCTTGTGTCCCTTTTTTCTGGATTTAACACGCTCAAATTTTTCAAATTCCTTGTATACCTTTAACAATCCAGAACCTATACTGGCAGTAAATTGAAAATGTTTTCTATACAAAAATAGAAAGGTGTGTTATACAAGGATGTGTCTTTTTAAGCAGATATCTTGAACCTATACAGTGAGGCAATACTGAGAGATTTAGAAGTTCTACCAGGAATTTTTAACGGCGGCCACAATCTTAACAACATAAGATATGCAGATGACACAGTGTTGATAGCAGACGCGGAACGAAAACTCCTACATAATGTCGAGAAGGAAAGCGAGAAGAAAGGATTAAACATCAACTTCATGAAGACAGAATGCATGACTGATGGCAAAAGGATGAGCCCAAAAAGCAAATTGCAAATTCAAGATACTAAAATCAAACAAGTACAAAAATTTAATTATCTAGGATGTATTTTAACAGAGGGACAAAAAGTGCGACATTGAAATCCAAAGGGGTATTGGGATAGCGAAAGATGCCTTCCAATATCTAAGTAAAGTATACAGAAAAATTCGTTAGAAACAAAGAAAATAGTACTGGGCTGTTACGTGATACCTGTTCTCCTATATGTCAGTGAATTCTGGACAATCTCCAGAAAGATAAAAAAGAGAATTGAAACAACAGAAATATGGTTGTCCAGAAGGTTGCTGAGAATATCATGGACTGAATATGTGAACAACTACCTAGAAAATTATTGGAACCTAGAATGAAAATAAAAAGGAGACAGTTGAAATTTCTGGGGTACATATTGAGGAAAGAAGGCTTGAAAAATCTGATACTCACAGGACATATTGAAGGCAAGAGAGTCAGAGGAAAACACTGTGTAATATACATTGTGAGCTTGACTAAATGGATGGCAGAATAAGGTTTAGAAGAAATTTAAAAAAAGCAGAATTTATTAAGAGCTACAAATTATGGAACGCCATAATCGCCTACGTCCTGAAGAAACATGGCCCATAAAAAAGAAGGAATCTTTGAATACTGTTTCTGTATCTTTTTGAAACGGAATGTTCTTTGGTATAAATAATTGTTAAGATATTTGAAAAAGTGGCAGTCACTGGGCGAGAGATCGGATAATTATGGTGGATGTGGCCAAGTCCAAGTCGGTGGACTAGTGTCAGCCTGGAAGCATGTGGCCGATCATTTTCATGTGGCAGAATTGGACCCCACTGATTAACCAGTGCAGATCGCATTTTCTTTAACTGAACGCGCATTTCATCCAGTAAACTTTAGCCGTAAACTTTGGCAGTGATGCTTTGGTTAGTTTCCAGAAATCTATGGATAACACCCGATGGTGGACTATCAGACAGTCAATATAATCTTCTGTTGGTGCCATTTCGGTTTTGGAACGAGTTTACGTACTTCGTCATGATCTAACCATTGAGCCAATCGTTTAAAATTTTCATAAAGACTCCATATCTATAAAAAAAAAATGGATCATTCGAATTTCGGAGATGCAGCATCGAACACACTACAAATTATCGAACTCTTTGACTTTCCCTGAGTTGGCATAGAACCTATTTATCGAGTATCTTCAACCAGAAATTTTCTTGAGACGGTTCGATATTGTTGAAATATTTTTTAAGCATATCACCCCAAGCAAGGCGTGAGTGCCGCTAGCACGCAAGGGGTTACAGAAATTGAGAGTAGGAGTAAAGAGGGGTGTTTGAGGAAAGGATATATAGAAGGACGGGGATCAGGATCAAGGCATCAGAAGATGTCGATTGTCATTACATTTGAATATTTAAAGATTATAGCTATCAGGGAAGCAAGTAGGAGGAAGGGAGTTCCACTGTCAAAATTATTGAAAAAGTGGTCGTCAATCAGCGAGAGCCACCATATTGCCACAGCCACCATATTCCTTAGAAATATGGTGGCTGTGGCAAGTCTCGTATCTTAGTAAGCTTCTGCGGTGTTATCCTGACAGCATGTGGCCGAGCATTGTGAAGAAGCAGAATTGGACCTCATCGAATAATCAGTGCCGGTCTCATTTTGCTTGACTGGGTGTGCATTTCATCCAGTTGCTGACAGTAAACTTCAGCAGTGATATTCTGGTTAGATTCCAGAAAGCTGTATTGGATGATACCAATGGCGAAGCACCAGACAATCTTCTATTTGTGCCGTTTCGGTTTTGGACGAGTTTGGGGGATTCGTCATAATCTATCCATTGAGCCGATCGTTTAATATTATCATGAAGGAACTATTTCTCATCACAAGTCAATATTCGTTAAAAAAAATTAATAATTCGAATATGGCAGACACAGCATCGAACATACTTCAAAACGTCGAACTCTTTAACTTTTATTGTGGAATCCATTCTCAAGGATGATTTTATTTTTGTTTTAACTGAATGTATGGATTGTTTTTATGCATGCATCTAGATTTATAGGAATGTTTTATTTTCCAAACACGGTCAGTATATTATGACCGTGTTCATAGTTGATATTATTGAATATTGGCTTTTCTTTTTTTTTTTAATTATAATGCTTGCATTATTTTTCGCCGTTTTTTACATGTGGATGATAATGGCTAAAAGAACAGTTGAAAGTGGTCAGAAATACAGACAATTTCTACATAATTTATATCCAGAAAAGAAAAAATTTGATCAGAACACAACAAAAAATAACATAAAAATACTTAACCGCAGTACTCTTGTCAGTCGTTTGTAATGAAACTGAAAGGGGAATAAATTTTGCACTAAAATCCAAATGTACAAAGCTGTCGTTTCGTCAACTCTTTCGTATGGCTCTGAAACTTGGATACTTTATAGATCGCACATAAATCGATTAGATATCTTCCATAAAGGCCGTCTCCGTACAATCTGTGGCCTAACGTTTGATGATCGAGTGTCAAATGCCGACCTTTTTCAGAAATGCAATATTGGTACCATCGAGACCTTCATAATGCAATCACAACTACATTGGGCTGGCTATGTGGCAAGGATGAGTGATGATCGCATACCAAAAGTTCTTTTCTACAGTGAACTCCATAGAAATGTGGACTTGGCTCAGGTATAAAGATAAACTGAAGAGCAAACTTTCTTGCCTTACCATTCCATTCAAGAACTTTGAAGAGGTAGCTATGAAGAGATCAAAGTATCTTTCTAGCTGTCATTCAGGAATAATGCACCATCAAGAAGTAAGCATTATTCGACTGCGTGAAACACGAAAGGAAAATAAAAAGGCCGTGTTCCTGCTGCACTTGGATACAATAATTCTCCTCTACTATCTGTGGTCTTTTGTACAATTCTCGAGCTGCTCTCAAAAGTCATGCTTGGCATATGAATACAGATAATTAGTTCGTGGTCGTCGGAACCTCATACGTCGAACTCGACGGGATAGTCCATCATATATATATATATATATATATATATATATATATATATATATATTCGACTCTCCCGTCGAATTCGACGTATGAGGGTCAAGCAGATCAGTTCCCAGGAAACCGACAGCCCGACAATAGCACATGAGATTTGATTATAGTGGTGAAGGTTTCGTGCAGGACCATCCACACTTTTTGAAGGGTCAAATAAAGAGACCTGGTGCACTACGTGCTACAAGGTCCGCAAACGACCCTCCGCAGGTTTTGAATTCAGAGTTGTCATTCTCCTAGACCAGTTACCATCCAAAGCTATAGAGCCCAGTCTGTCCTCACTGGGTGCCCCATACTTTCGGCCTTGAGCCACATCTAAGCTGGAGGGAGAAGATTCACACCTTTCCCAAGGGTATTAGCACGTAAGTGAATGTAATGGTTTCGAGTGGAATTCGAACTCGGCTCACCGATCCCTCAATCCAAGCCGCTATTCATTACTCCACCGTGCCTCCTATATATTAAGACATGTCTCACAAAATAATTTAGAAAAAATTTTAATAGGTTCCTCTCGTAATTACGGACAAGTTTCTTAGTATCCTTATTGTTGTAACCGATTTATCACAAACATCTTTAGAAACCGGAATTGGTTTAACAATTTGGTACATGGAAACATAATGTAGGGAAGAGAATGTTTAGCCGTGAATGGCTATTTTCAGCATAAACTACTGCTGCTACTCCTCTTGATGTAGGTGTGTTTTTATGTCTTTTGTCCGATGGTCGAGTCCAAACTTGTAGGGAAATATTCTCCCTCAAAATACTTATTAAAGAAGTAAAGGAAATTACCATTTTGATGCATATTCATTTTATTCCGAGTACTTTCGACATTAGAACATTGTCGTCATTAAGGTCTTGTTTTTTCTAATAGAAAAACTGTTGTGTTTATTTTTGCTGAGACAAAAATGTTGTGTTTTTCTGAAAATTAAATTTTTACGTGAGTTGAAAAGAACGCTAAATGATAAAAAAGATTATGCATCAACATGGTAATTTTCTTTCTTCCTTTAATGAGGATACTAAGAAACGTGTTTTTAATTATGAGAGGATCCTATTAAAAATAGGTTCAGTTCGACATTCCAACCACCTGAAGACCGGAGCGTACAACGGTGGAAAAAGTTATGATAAATATGGCAACAAAGATGAGGAGAATAGTCCGAATAATGTAAATAGTGTACATAATACCTCATCTCAGAAATATAGACAGATATTAAAAATAAGTAGACAAAACCTGCCTAAATTATTTGAGACATGTCTTAATGAAAACATGCTGCTAAAATATACGCAACATATATATATGTGTGTGTGTGCGTGTGGTAATCATGAGGATTATATTCTTGACAAGTCTAACGTTCGTTACATTTGAACAGGTTTTTATTCTGTCTCTCAATGTGCGACCAACTTAACAGGACCTTCCAAGTGAGACAAGGAAGTACATATTTATTCTGTAAGCCCGTGTGTGCTGCGAAAAGGGCATAAAACGTTGAACGTGATATTTATTAGAACAGCACAGGCGAATATTTCTCAGCACGCTGGGCACCTAGCAATGGTCTGATAATTTTGAATAGTGCATGAATTTCAAACTCTCTAACGTACGTATCCATGTAATCGACGACCTCCTAAGTAGAACACGAAAAGTACAGTTTAAAAAATATATAGTCGTATATAATGTAATTGCATACTTTACGACCTCCCAATTTTATAAATACCTAAGCAGGAATTTTAAAAAATGTAACTAAACTATATGAGAAAAAATGTCGAGTTACTATAATATTAATAGATGTCCCGCAGCTGTTTTCCAGTGCCTTTATTTTAATGGCAATCATCTTCTATGTGCCGTGTCCCTTCATTACGATGACGACTATGGTTCTATATAATTTCCTATCCTTTGTAGATCTTGATATATTTTGTCTTTTTGTTATCGCTCCAAAACCTTGTTTCACTATCCATTTACGGTGGCTCGCCAGGTATGTTATGTATTGTTTACCCCCGTCCTTCTTTGCCTTTCAACCTTTCCTGTGAGTATCAAATTTTCAAACGCCTCTTTCACCATCATGTGCATTAGAAATTGTAATTGTCTCTTTCTCATATGAAGTATAAGTTTTCTTTTTTGTTTCCATTTTCTCTAAAACTTCGACATTATAGTATTCCCAGCATCCGTCTGTCGAACTACAGTTCTGCTGTTTAAAGTCTCTTCTTCATTTTTCAGTACATTGTCCAGAATTCACTGCCATATAAGAAGACTGATATTACATAACAGTTCAGTACACCTTTTTTTATATCAAAATTTTCCTGTTTCTTAGAAATATTCAACATTCATTGAGTGAATAATTAGTGTTACTCTTGGTTAAAATATATAAAATCTTTTTCTCAAAAGAATTTTTCATGAAATTAGACTTCCTAATTTCACTAATTGTTATCACTCTTTCTATCGTCGATGGTAATGGTATGGTAATGGTATTAAATAACCGTTTCTATACAGGAAAACATTCGGCATTCATTGACCGATCAGTTAGCGTTACTGTCGATTGAAATTTATAAAATCTTTTTTCTTAAAACAATTTTTCAGGAAATTAAACTTCCAAAGTCTACTAATTGTTATCACTCTTTTAATCGTCGATGGTAATGGTATGATAATGGTAATGGTATTAAATAACCGTTTCTATACAGGAAACCATTCGGTATTCATTGACCGATCAGTTAGCGTTACTGTCGATTGAAATTTATAAAATCTTTTTTCTTAAAACAATTTTTCAGGAAAATAAACTTCCAAAGTCTTCTAATTGTTATCACTCTTTCTATCGTCGATGGTAATGGTATGGTAATGGTAATGGTATTAAATAACCGTTTCTATACAGGAAAACATTCGGCATTCATTGACCGATCAGTTAGCGTTACTGTCGATTGAAATTTATAAAATCTTTTTTCTTAAAACAATTTTTCAGGAAATTAAACTTCCAAAGTCTACTAATTGTTATCACTCTTTCTATCGTCGATGGTAATGGTATGGTAATGGTAATGGTATTAAATAACCGTTTCTATACAGGAAAACATTCGGCATTCATTGACCGATCAGTTAGCGTTACTGTCGATTGAAAATTATAAAATCTTTTTTCTTAAAACAATTTTTCAGGAAATTAAACTTCCAAAGTCTACTAATTGTTATCACTCTTTCTATCGTCGATGGTAATGGTATGGTAATGGTAATGGTATTAAATAACCGTTTCTATACAGGAAAACATTCGGCATTCATTGACCGATCAGTTAGCGTTACTGTCGATTGAAATTTATAAAATCTTTTTTCTTAAAACAATTTTTCAGGAAATTAAACTTCCAAAGTCTACTAATTGTTATCACTCTTTCTATCGTCGATGGTAATGGTATGATAATGGTAATGGTATTAAATAACCGTTTCTATACAGGAAAACATTCGGCATTCATTGACCGATCAGTTAGCGTTACTGTCGATTGAAATTTATGAAATCTTTTTTCTTAAAACAATTTTTCAGGAAATTAAACTTCCAAAGTCTACTAATTGTTATCACTCTTTTAATCGTCGATGGTAATGGTATGATAATGGTAATGGTATTAAATAACCGTTTCTATCCAGGAAAACATTCGGCATTCATTGACCGATCAGTTAGCGTTACTGTCGATTGAAATTTATAAAATCTTTTTTCTTAAAACAATTTTTCAGGAAATTAAACTTCCAAAGTCTACTAATTGTTATCACTCTTTCTATCGTCGATGGTAATGGTATGATAATGGTAATGGTATTAAATAACCGTTTCTATCCAGGAAAACATTCGGCATTCATTGACCGATCAGTTAGCGTTACTGTCGATTGAAATTTATAAAATCTTTTTTCTTAAAACAATTTTTCAGGAAATTAAACTTCCAAAGTCTACTAATTGTTATCACTCTTTCTATCGTCGATGGTAATGGTATGGTAATGGTAATGGTATTAAATAACCGTTTCTATACAGGAAAACATTCGGCATTCATTGACCGATCAGTTAGCGTTACTGTCGATTGAAAATTATAAAATCTTTTTTCTTAAAACAATTTTTCAGGAAATTAAACTTCCAAAGTCTACTAATTGTTATCACTCTTTCTATCGTCGATGGTAATGGTATGATAATGGTAATGGTATTAAATAACCGTTTCTATACAGGAAAACATTCGGCATTCATTGACCGATCAGTTAGCGTTACTGTCGATTGAAATTTATGAAATCTTTTTTCTTAAAACAATTTTTCAGGAAATTAAACTTCCAAAGTCTACTAATTGTTATCACTCTTTTAATCGTCGATGGTAATGGTATGATAATGGTAATGGTATTAAATAACCGTTTCTATCCAGGAAAACATTCGGCATTCATTGACCGATCAGTTAGCGTTACTGTCGATTGAAATTTATAAAATCTTTTTTCTTAAAACAATTTTTCAGGAAATTAAACTTCCAAAGTCTACTAATTGTTATCACTCTTTCTATCGTCGATGGTAATGGTATGGTAATGGTAATGGTATTAAATAACCGTTTCTATACAGGAAAACATTCGGCATTCATTGACCGATCAGTTAGCGTTACTGTCGATTGAAATTTATAAAATCTTTTTTCTTAAAACAATTTTTCAGGAAATTAAACTTCCAAAGTCTACTAATTGTTATCCCTCTTTCTATCGTCGATGGTAATGGTATGGTAATGGTAATGGTATTAAATAACCGTTTCTATACAGGAAAACATTCGGCATTCATTGACCGATCAGTTAGCGTTACTGTCGATTGAAAATTATAAAATCTTTTTTCTTAAAACAATTTTTCAGGAAATTAAACTTCCAAAGTCTACTAATTGTTATCACTCTTTCTATCGTCGATGGTAATGGTATGGTAATGGTAATGGTATTAAATAACCGTTTCTATACAGGAAAACATTCGGCATTCATTGACCGATCAGTTAGCGTTACTGTCGATTGAAATTTATAAAATCTTTTTTCTTAAAACAATTTTTCAGGAAATTAAACTTCCAAAGTCTACTAATTGTTATCACTCTTTCTATCGTCGATGGTAATGGTATGGTAATGGTAATGGTATTAAATAACCGTTTCTATACAGGAAAACATTCGGCATTCATTGACCGATCAGTTAGCGTTACTGTCGATTGAAATTTATAAAATCTTTTTTCTTAAAACAATTTTTCAGGAAATTAAACTTCCAAAGTCTACTAATTGTTATCACTCTTTCTATCGTCGATGGTAATGGTATGGTAATGGTAATGGTATTAAATAACCGTTTCTATACAGGAAAACATTCGGCATTCATTGACCGATCAGTTAGCGTTACTGTCGATTGAAATTTATAAAATCTTTTTTCTTAAAACAATTTTTCAGGAAATTAAACTTCCAAAGTCTACTAATTGTTATCACTCTTTCTATCGTCGATGGTAATGGTATGGTAATGGTAATGGTATTAAATAACCGTTTCTATACAGGAAAACATTCGGCATTCATTGACCGATCAGTTAGCGTTACTGTCGATTGAAATTTATAAAATCTTTTTTCTTAAAACAATTTTTCAGGAAATTAAACTTCTAAAGTCTACTAATTGTTATCACTCTTTCTATCGTCGATGGTAATGGTATGGTAATGCTAATGGTATTAAATAACCGTTTCTATACAGGAAAACATTCGGCATTCATTGACCGATCAGTTAGCGTTACTGTCGATTGAAATTTATAAAATCTTTTTTCTTAAAACAATTTTTCAGGAAATTAAACTTCCAAAGTCTACTAATTGTTATCACTCTTTCTATCGTCGATGGTAATGGTATGGTAATGGTAATGGTATTAAATAACCGTTTCTATACAGGAAAACATTCGGCATTCATTGACCGATCAGTTAGCGTTACTGTCGATTGAAATTTATAAAATCTTTTTTCTTAAAACAATTTTTCAGGAAATTAAACTTCCAAAGTCTACTAATTGTTATCACTCTTTCTATCGTCGATGGTAATGGTATGGTAATGGTAATGGTATTAAATAACCGTTTCTATACAGGAAAACATTCGGCATTCATTGACCGATCAGTTAGCGTTACTGTCGATTGAAATTTATAAAATCTTTTTTCTTAAAACAATTTTTCAGGAAATTAAACTTCCAAAGTCTACTAATTGTTATCACTCTTTCTATCGTCGATGGTAATGGTATGGTAATGTTAATGGTATTAAATAACCGTTTCTATACAGGAAAACATTCGGCATTCATTGACCGATCAGTTAGCGTTACTGTCGATTGAAATTTATAAAATCTTTTTTCTTAAAACAATTTTTCAGGAAATTAAACTTCTAAAGTCTTGTAATTGTTATCCCTCTTTCTATGGTCGATGGTAATGGTATGGTAATTGTAATGGTATTAAATAACCGTTTCTATACAGGAAAACATTCGGCATTCATTGACCGATCAGTTAGCGTTACTGTCGATTGAAATTTATAAAATCTTTTTTCTTAAAACAATTTTTCAGGAAATTAAACTTCCAAAGTCTACTAATTGTTATCACTCTTTCTATCGTCGATGGTAATGGTATGGTAATGCTAATGGTATTAAATAACCGTTTCTATACAGGAAAACATTCGGCATTCATTGACCGATCAGTTAGCGTTACTGTCGATTGAAATTTATAAAATCTTTTTTCTTAAAACAATTTTTCAGGAAATTAAACTTCCAAAGTCTTGTAATTGTTATCCCTCTTTCTATGGTCGATGGTAATGGTATGGTAATTGTAATGGTATTAAATAACCGTTTCTATACAGGAAAACATTCGGCATTCATTGACCGATCAGTTAGCGTTACTGTCGATTGAAATTTATAAAATCTTTTTTCTTAAAACAATTTTTCAGGAAATTAAACTTCCAAAGTCTTGTAATTGTTATCCCTCTTTCTATCGTCGATGGTAATGGTATGGTAATTGTAATGGTATTAAATAACCGTTTCTATACAGGAAAACATTCGGCATTCATTGACCGATCAGTTAGCGTTACTGTCGATTGAAATTTATAAAATCTTTTTTCTTAAAACAATTTTTCAGGAAATTAAACTTCCAAAGTCTACTAATTGTTATCACTCTTTCTATCGTCGATGGTAATGGTATGGTAATTGTAATGGTATTAAATAACCGTTTCTATACAGGAAAACATTCGGCATTCATTGACCGATCAGTTAGCGTTACTGTCGATTGAAATTTATAAAATCTTTTTCTTGACAGATTTTTCATAAAAAGTCCACTAAATACCTCTTTCAAATATTGATGGAGATTTACACCTAAACCATTTGCTTACGGTAGTATATAAAATCAATATATTTTTTCCTTATTTTTCTTTCTAGTTAGATCTGCTATCCATTTATTTTGTTCCTCTTGGAAGTGTTGTGTTTTTAGTTATTTAGTAAAATTATTTGGGATTGTGTAGCGCCAATCTATAGGTTCGGCTGAAGTATCGTTTTCTTGAAGACCTAAAGGATTCATTTACAGTGCTGTTCCATAAAAGTGACTCACCTGATTTTTTTTACTTAAAAATTTTTTCGCCTATTGTTTTTGGGGTCAAACTAATTTTTAACCTTACTTATATAAAGAGCCCTTCCCGACCACCTAGTAAAAAAGTTTATTCACCCTAAGGTATTCTATTGATAATTATAATTTTGGATAGAAATGAGATTTAGGGAAAAACTCTGTGCAAAAAAAGTGACTCACGTATCTCCTGCAACTAGTAATCAGTAGAAACATAACCGAACAACTTTAAATAAAGAATAATAGAGGTAGAATTTATTTATAATTCGTAATATACTTCGAAATATTTAATAATCTATGGGTTCTCCTTTATTTTGAATAACCTTTTCAACCCTTTTTGGCATTGACTTGATTAGGTTTTGGCAAATCTCATCTCCTTGCATTGAATTCCATTCGGATATGAAATTCACAATCAAATCCTCTTTGTTGCTCAACTGCTTTCTCGAGAGCCTGTACTTTATAATGCTCCATAAGTTTTCTATGGGGTTGAGGTCAGGAGATTGGGGAGGCCATGTCATAATACTCACCTGCTTCTCATCAAAGTATTCCTTCATTAATTTTGATTGGTGACAGGGAGCATTATCCTGCATAAAAATGAGCTTGGTGGGGTCGATTTGCACCCTTTCAGCAGAAAGGAGCAGACAAGACTCTAAAATTATCTTGTACTGCTCGCTCCTGAGGGTCTTTTCAATAGGTTTTAAGAAACCAGTTCCACGAAAAGAAAAGCATCCCCAGAACATCATACTGAACGGATGCTTGATAGTACTTACTGCTAAATTCAAACAGCTTTCAAAGCTTCTTCGGATTTTAGATTGCTTGTCGTTTGAATTTAGCTCAACTTTCGTTCCATCGTAGAAGAGAACATTTAGTAAAAAAAAAATCAGGTGAGTCATTTTTATCGAACAACACTGTACTTGAAGCCATTTTTAATCATTGATCTGGGAATACGGTTTTTTATAAAAATTATAATCTAAACATTTCTGAACGAGTTGGATATCATGCATGGTATACATATACGAGTCAAAATCTCATGGGGTTATTTAAGAACCTTAGGTTTTCTGGGCCTGTCGAGATTAAATAAGCAAAAGTCCAATTAACCTTCTCTGATTCGCTAAATTTAAAAAGAAAAACAACTTAAAATCTAATCGAATAAGTTCATCAAAAACGTTACGGCAAGCCGTAGATAACAAGACAGAGATATGAGAAAATATATATTAGATTGTCACACATGAAATGACGCATTTTTTGGTTGATTGTTGATCTGGTCGTCTGACGAAGTAACCTCTTTAGTATTAGGTTGGTGCAAAAATAATGTCGTTTTTTGACGATTTTTTTGATTATCGTTCACCCATTTATCCAACTTTTTTGACTTCCCTATTTGCTTTAAATGGCGAACGACTGTTGAATGGTCGACCTCGAGTTCAACGGCAACTTCTCGTGTGGTTTTGGGAGGATTGGCTTCAATTAAGGCTTTCAAATGTTCGTTATCAACCGCAGTCGGCCGGCCGCGATCGTCTTCATCTTCAAGGCTCTCGTCACCATTGCGAAATTTCTTAAACCACCGTTGTGCCACACGTTCGTTAGTGGTTCCTGGGCCAAACGCATCATTGATATCACGAGCTGTCTCGGCAGCTTTTCGGCCTAGTTTGAACTGGAACAAGAAAATCGTGCGGATTTGAATTTTGTCCATGCTGTCGAAAAGCCTGCAAAAAAAATGAATGAAGAGATTGAGAACGAATAACAGGATTCGATAGAGCGAAAAACGCGCTTCAAAATGATATATAACATGGTTATATATATCAATGAATTAATTCAGAAATCATATATAAAAGTAACATATGTGAGAAAACGACATTATTTTTGCACCAACTTAATATATAAAAAATCTTAACTTATTTTCGACTCTTTTTCCTTTCCAGATAATGTTTCTTTCAATATATCGTTACTCATAAATCCAATGAAAAAGATTACAATGTAACCTAGAAAATGTTACTGAATAAGGAATAATCAAAACGAAGGTTGGGAATGAAATGGTAATCTTTATAACATCAACGAAATACAATACTCGCCAGCGACGTGAAATAGGTAAACCACTGCTAGTGGTGGACTACTTAGACACCATATTACCCCCACTTACAATAGTGTCCAACGTATTTATGACGATTGGGACATAGCCATTAGTGTTCATAGGTACGCTATATAACACAATGGAACAATGTCAAGTAATTTTACTCTATGTGTACAAACTAGGATAACGAACCATTTTTGCATCGAATCATTACATGCGATGAGAAGTGGATACTCTTTGACAACAGTAACAGAGTAGGCCAGTGGTTAGAAGCAAGTTAATAATCAAAACAATACCCAAAACCACCACTGCACTCTAAAAAATTAACGGTTACTGTATGGTGGTCTTTCAAAGGGGTTATTCTTTATTCATTCTTGCCTGAAGGGAACGCAATAACAGCAACATCGTATTGTGGAGAAATTGAGTGTATGAACGAAAAATTAAAAAATAAACATCCTAGATTTGTGAATAGGGATAGCCCAACTTTGCTGCACGGCAACGCCCGGTCGTACGCTTCTCAATCAACTGTCCAAAAGCTGCATAGTCTGAATGGTGAGATTTTGTCTCTTCCTCTATATTCACCCGATATCTCTCCTACTGATTATCACTTATTTAAGCATTTTGAGCATTTAATGTGCAATAAAACATTCTCCAATAAGGAAGAGGTAATCGAAGCATTTGAAATGTTTATCAAATCAAAGGATGAGAATTTTTTTAAAGATGGAATCAAGAATTTAGAGGTACATTGGAGAATAGTCAATCATGAACATGGTGCCTATTTCAACTAAATAAATTAGTTATTTAACATTTCAGATGCGATTTATTCATTAACTATAAAGTGCGTCATTTTATATGTGACAGCGTAATATTTTCATTTTCAAGCAAGAACCTTCAATCAACGACGTAAACAATTTAAGAATCTTTTATCAAGTGAATTTAAATTTGCTGCTTTACCCTTACGAATCAGTTCTGGTATAATTTCTTGATGGACATTAATAATAAATTTGAGGAATTCTTTTAAAATACTGAAAAACTAATAGAATAAGTTAATGAAAAGCGTTACTGCGAAGCTTCTGTAGGGGTCGTGGCTTCCCTCCCTCTTTTTTTCTACAAATATTTTCATGGCAACTGAAGAGCTTTTTTTCCCTTGTGCCCCGACTGCATGAATTTAAGCGTGCTACTAGATTGCCATCTAGATCCCATAAGTTTACTGTTGAAATAGCTAAATGCAACCGCCACTTCTAAACCATAGTTTCTTTTCTCGCACTTCCCACCTGTATAACTCCCTTCCATTTACTTGCTTCCCTGATTAGAATCTTCAAAAATTTAAATGTAACGTCAATCGCCATCTTCTATCTTCTTGAATCCCGTCTATCTTTTGTCCTTTTCTCAATGCTCAGTCTTTTCTTTTACTTTCACTTTCACTTTCACTTCCTGTAAAGCCCTGCTTACTAGAAGCATTCCCGCCTTACTTGGAGTGAAATGATTAAGAGAAAAAAAATGTGCATTTTCATGCCAGTACCTTTAATCAATGATGAAAACAAAACGAGAATATTTTATTAAGGTAATTGATTTAATTGTGATTTTTACGGCTTATCAACCCTTTGTGGGATATTTAAACCCGAACATATTTTGCGAAGTGTAAGAATAATTCTTTTTTTAGTGAGGAAATATTACATGAACCTTTGTGGGAAATAATTTACTATATACTGGAAGAAGAAGTTATTATTACATTAAAATATATTATTAATAAATCTTGTATATACATGCCAGTCTTCATTAAACATAGTAAATATCAACATTATGTTATGTAATGATATATATATATATATATATATATATATATATATATATATATATATATATTACAATAAAAAGAAGAACAATAAGATATATAATTCGGTGCTCTTATTGATATTTTTATTTTTACAAAACAGTGCTCAATGTAAATTTACAGAGCATAAATATTATAAATTAACTGATTTAAAATATGGTTTCTTCGCTACACAGGAATTACCATGTTTATAATACATATATATATATATATATATATATATATATATATATATATATATATATATATATTTGGTTGGATAAATGTGAGTTTGTGACCCTGGGTTTTACGCTTTTGCGATCGTCAGACAAACTGATTAATTTTTTTTAAAATGTTGGGTTTATGTAGATTGCGTGTATTGGTGTTATTATGGAAGTGGTGGGGGAACCGTCGTTGCGGTGTCATCGTGCTAACGCAAACATCGATGTATGTTCATACGCCTAATGGAGTACGCAGACACATACATACTTGGTCGTCCGTCGGGACTCATACATATATAAACATATGTGGACAGTCTCGGATATGACATATGTATGTATACGGGTGGTGTTGTGTCTATACATACGCATTTGTATGTTGAAATTCAAAGACTGGAAGTGTAGCGAAAATTTCTCGTGAATGTATAGATGTCATATTTTTATTTTTCCACAGAATAATATTTCCTCGCATGTATGTATATATCTGTGGTGGGGTTTGTGTAAAATTATGATAGGTAAAAATTATTATTATTTATATTTATTTTTAAATTTTTGAAAAAAAGGGGGGTTTATTTGTTATATTTAAAGCTGGTTATTTGTTTGTGTATATGTAACAGGGAAAAATTTCGGTTTGTAATCCTTATTGGTTATTTTATATGGTGATATTTAATATTTAATATGCTGGGTGAGAGGGTAGTTTATGTTAATAATTATAGCGGGTCTATATGATATGATGTGATAGTAATGTTGTAATGTATTGGAGACAATGATAATATAATTAGCTAATTGTAAATTGGTAGAAGTGATTAGTAATGGGTGGTGGGAGAATGATAAAACCATAAATGTAGTTATAGTGGTGGTAGCTTGAACTAAAAGTGGTTGCTGGTGTTTTATTTTATTTTGTTATATGTATTAATTTATTTTGGTATAAATCCTGATAATAGGTATTCTGTGTAAAATTATGATAGTTGGAGATTGCTATAATTTTTATTTTTTATTTTTAATTTACAAAAAACATTATTGTTATTATATTAAAGCTGGTTATTTCCTTGTTTTTTTAGTTTTTTGATGACTGTGTATATGTGACTGGTAGAAATTTCAGTTTGTAATCCTAATTGGTTATTTTTATGGTGGTATTAAATATGCTGGGAGAGGGGGTAGTTTACATTAATAATTATGGCGGGTTTATATGGTAATGGTAGATGTTATGTGATAGTAATGTGTAAGGGGGTTGGTGGCAATGATAATATAAGTGGTTAATATTTATTGTAAATTGTTAGTAGTGATTAGTAATGTTGGTGGGAGAATAATAAAAACCTATAAATGTAATTATTGTGGTGCTAGCTCGAACTAAAGAGTGGTTGTTGGTGTTTTATTTTATTTTATTTTCTATATTTATTTGTTTATTTTGGTATGAATCCTGGTAATGAGTATTTATTTTTCATGGTTACATATGGAAATTATATCTGATCTTATTGTTTTTTGGGGGGTTTTTGGGGTCTTTTTATGGTATTAAATATGCTGGGGGAGTAATATACGTTAATGATTGTAGTGGATTTATATGTTAATAGTAGATGTGATGTGTAAGTGATGGTGTTGGGTGTTGGTGGTCATGATAATATTATTAGTTAATAGTTATTGTAAAGTGTTAGTGATTACTAATGGTGGTGCAATGATAATAACGATAGATGCAATTATTGTGATGGTATCTTGAAATTAAATTGTGATTGTTGGTGGTTTGTCTATTTTATCCGTTTGGTATGAATTCGGATAATAGGTACTTGTTCTCATGCCTACATTTGGAGATTATTGCTGATTTTTTTGTTTAGTAAATTCTTTTGCTGTACGTGTGATATTATTGCTACTTTTTTGTGTAGGCAAAGTAGGCATTTTTTTGTAATGTTGCTGTAGGCAGAGGCTTTTTTCAATATTTCCCAACTTATTGTTGGTGTGATATTTTTGTCTTTTTGCTGCCATATGTATGTAGAAAATGTAGTGCTGTTCGAATATTTCCAGTTGGTGAATGAAAGGTTGTGATTGTTATTCCTCATCTTGAATTGACCTTAGGTGGCACCGATGTAGTGCATTATGTTGTTGTTTGCACTTACCTTGGCCTTGTATATTGTGTTCGTAAGTTGGCAATTTCCCTGGAGTGGACATGTTGTTCTATTTCTGCAGTTGCATATTGGATCTTTGGTTTCATTTTTGTAGGTTGTAATTTTTTTGTTGTGGCTTTTGATTATTTCTGTTATGTTTTTTGTGCAGCTGTAACTGATCTTTACGTTATTTTTGTTAAATATCTTTGGTAATTTGTTTGTTTCAGTGAAGTGTTTTTCTATTAATATTTCGATTATTTCTATTATATTTTTCTATTATAAACATGGTAATATATATATATATATATATATATATATATATATATATATATATATATATATATATATATATATATATATTATCATAGGAAAGGACTAACCATCAAATGCAGGAAGACAGGCTGCTTGGTTGTCAGCAAAAGGGACAGCTCAACATGCAAATTACAAATTGTAGATCCCAAAATCAAACAAGTGCAACAATTTAAATATCTGGGAAGTGTTTTAATAGAGGACGGAAAGTGCGACACTGATATCCGAAAGCACATTGGGGTAGCGAAAGATGCCTGCAAAAATGCTAAGCAAAGTATTAAGAATCAGGAAAATTTCCTTAGAAATAAAGAAAATAGTACTGAACTGTTACGTAATAAAAGTCCGCCTATCTGGCAGTGAATAATGGACAATCTCCTCACACATGAAGAAGAGGCTTGAAGCAACAGAAATATTGTTCTACAGAAGGATTCTGAGAATACTACGGAACGAACAAATGAGCAACAACGAATTTCCAGAGAAAATGGAAACAAAAAGGTCACTTTTACTTAACATCAGGAAGATAGAGTTGAAATTTCGAGGGTACATAATGAAGAAAGTGGGCTTAGAAAATCTGACATATTGAAGAAAAAAGGGGGACAGAGGAAAATGACGCATAAACAACCAAGCGAACTTGAGTAAATGGATAGCAGAATGGGGTTTAGGCGATATAACAAAAAATCAAAATGT
Organism: Acanthosepion lycidas; assembly: GCA_963932145.1. NCBI lineage: Eukaryota > Metazoa > Mollusca > Cephalopoda > Sepiida > Sepiidae > Acanthosepion > Acanthosepion lycidas. The sequence continues at coordinate 76,419,876 of OZ010600.1, forward strand.
ATTAAGAGCTACAAAGAACAGGAAATTGGGGAGAGCCATGATTGCCAATATCCTGAAGGGATACGGCACAAAGAAGATTTAGTCAGTTATGTACCATGCGGGATACACGCTTAGGCGATCATGTATCTTTGGATACATAACTGACGAGGCAGATTTTTCCTGCAGTAGGTTGACATTCCTTTCTGCGGTAGTCCAATTGCCATCCAAGAACCCGGTGTGTCCTGTTATTTACCCATAGCTGGGGGAGAAGAAGAGGTTTCATACCTTTCCCAAGTGTATTAGCACGTAAGTAATGGATTCATCTGGGATTCGAATTCGGCTTTCCGATTCTTCAATCCGAGCTGCTATCCATTACTCCACCGTAGAAAAATAGAATACGATAAAAAACACTTTTCATAAACACAATAGGAAATATTTTGTCAGTCTACAAAATAAAATAGTTTAATGATCATTGGTTTAAAACTTTTGGGAGATTTGCCATTCTCGAATCTTTGCTTTTTTCCCCCTGAATGTTCAGATTTCTGGCCTCTTTGAAAGACTGATGTGGTAAATATCAGGAAACACTTCGGCAAATTGCAGAAGCATTTGAATAATATTAGTTTGAAACAAAATAAATATCGGTAGGCATGTCTTTTTTTCTTATATCGTCCCCTTTTCTTTATACCTACATAATATATTAGGTTGGTGCGAAAATAATGACGTTTTTGACGTATTTTTTAACGTCAAAAAACGTCATTATTTTTGCACCAACCTAATATACGATTTTATTCTTTATATCATTTTAAAGCACACTCTTTCCTCTGTATGGTGTTGTTTCAATTTTTGAATAATCATATTTTTGTGCGTTTCGACATTTCATTTGGATGTTTCCTTTCTCTTTAACCCAGCGAATTTTTAGCTAAATGGATGGCGGAGGAAGGTTTAGGAGAGATAACAAAAAGAGAAAATGTATTAAAAGCTATAAAGGATGGGAAATTGTGAAGAGCTATGATTGTCAACCTTCTTAAGGGACACGGCACATAGAAAAATAAAATACGAAAAAATGTATTTTTCATAAACACAATAAGAAATATTTTGTCATTCTACAAGATCAGATAGTTGAATTATCATTGGTTTTAGGGATTTACCATTCTCGAATCTTTGCTGACCCTGAATGTTCAGATTTTCTGGACTCTGTGAAAGACTGATATGGTAAATATCAGGAAACACTACTGCAAATTGCGTAAGTATTTGAATAATATTAGTTTGAAACAAAATATATCGTCCACTTCTGTTTACATGTACATCATATATATGGTTTTATTCTTTATATCTTTTTAAAGCTTTGTCTTTCCTCTTTCTGGTGTTGTTTGAAATTTTGATTAATTATATCTTCAGATTTTCCAGCACTTCTTATCGATATTCTGAATATGTTAACTCTCTCCTGTCTCGTGTAATATGGGTTATTCCCATTGAATATGTTTATTGGACACAAATACAACAGTTTGACAGTCAAATGACTGTTTGATTTTACCTTAAAATACATTTCCTCGCTCAGATTTTCTCGAAACATAACGTATAAAGTAATAAAAACATGCATATTTGATTCAAATATAAAATCACTTAATTCTTTAGAAATTGCTATGGTTATGTGTCTGTGGGGGGTGTAAGTGAGCTGAATTATCTGCTTAATACAGTATGGGTTAAGATGAAGATATCCTGACATAGACAAAAATATATGCAACTGTATATCATACACTGCTATATTAGTTTTTCTTTATATAAGAATAAAAAGATATTCAAATAATATTTTGAAGAAATTGTTTTACACTTGTTTTTTATTAGTAAACCATAACAGGGTTACTGTGAAATACTATTCGGCTCGAAACTTCGCAAACCACTTTTGACACGTTAATTTATCCACAGAGCCTTATCCATAAACTACATAAACCGTGTTTTCAATTAAATTTTAAACTGTGTTCATATAAAAAGCATAATATTCTAACGATGTTGTTTATTTTCTTGTATCTTCAATGCTATAATCAATAAACAAAAATATGCCAATTTAGACAATTAAAAAAATAACACAATAGCAAACAACAGGACAGATCCGGGGAAAGTTAATGATATTAATTAGGCTAACGGAGACTGCAGAAACATTAAAAACCAATTTTCAATGTGGGGAAAAACAAAATGGTTCAAACCAATAAATGGCTCATTCTAAGGTTCACAGATCCATTTTAAATGGCAGAAAGTTAACTGGGAGATGATCACTCCTGGCTGGGTCACCTTAGAGGGATGGATTTTTTTAGACCCCTCCCCCCATGATACCAGTAAGAAGCATCACTGATGAAGCATTCCGGCGCATGTATATATGAATAACTGCAATCCTAATACAATCTAAAGCGATATTTTTTTAATAAAATCAGTTAAAACTGAACACTCCTAATGCCATCTCATTACAAACACAGCTCGGAATTTTGCATTCTGCTCAACCCAATACATTTGCCGATAAAAATGGCAACACTTTGTTGCTACTGCCTGAGCAAATAATAATAACTATAAAAGATCAGTTATGGTAAACTGCGGTCTACGAGGTGCGGGTTTGAGGCGTTACGGCGTTGCCCATTTAGCGTCGCTGATTCGGCGTCAGAAAAATAATTAGACTATTTGGCATAGTCGTTTCGGCGTCAGACATCACATTTAACACAACGGTTGATGGCTTGAAAGTTTCAGCAAGTCTTTTCTTAACAGTTGTTTTATCTTTTCAACCTCTGTTTTTGCAGCAGATGCTTCATGGGTGTGTTCATTCAACTGGAGAATCACTTTTCCATCCTTCATATGTAAACTTACTTTCGATCTTTCTGTTCACATCGACAAAACTTTCATTCAGGATCGCTCTTGTTCGTTGCATCAATAATAAAATGTATCACTTTGTTTCTTCCACGTTTTGATAAAATATTTGCTTCCATTTGGAATAAAAGGGCTTTGACGACTGAAAAATATGAAGCTGAACTGAAGGAAATATAATATAAAAATGCCTCCAACTACACTTTTTCTGAAATTTAAAAATACCTCCAACTACACTTTTTCTTAAATTTAAAAATGCCTCCAACTACTCTTTTTCTTAAATTTAAAAATGCCTGCTACTACTCTTTTTCTTAAATTTAAAAATGCCTCCAACTACACTTTTTCTTAAATTTAAAAATGCCTCCAACTACACTTTTTCTTAAATTTAAAAATACCTCCAACTACACTTTTTCTTAAATTTAAAAATGCCTCCAACTACACTTTTTCTTAAATTTAAAAATGCCTCCAACTACACTTTTTCTTAAATTTAAAAATGCCAACAACTACACTTTTTCTTAAATTTAAAAATGCCTCCAACTACCCTTTTTCTTAAATTTAAAAATGCTTCCAACTACTCTTTTTCTTAAATTTAAAAATACCTCCAACGACTCTTTTTCTTAAATATAATAATACCTCCAAATACTCTTTTTCTGAAATTGGATGAAGTACTAATTTGACTACTAAACGAGAGAGAAAGAGAGAGATCGAGAGCGAGAGCGATGAGAGAGATAGAGTAAATTTGTCTATAACGGCGAAGTATTAGGTTGGTGCAAAAATAATATCGTTTTTTGACGTATTTTTTAACGTCAAAAACGATATTACTTTTGCACCAACCTAATAGTAAACTGACTCTTAATCGTCCTCTGCCGGAAAATTCCTATGTCGAATCGGTCACGTCGAATCAGCGACGTCAAATGGGCTACGCCGGAATGTCCTATTCCCACGGGCTGCATGCGACCCGTTTTAATTTCTGGATGGCACGTTTAATTACATGGGGAAAATAATTGTTTATTAAAATTTTCTTTGTTTTCTCTCACTTGCTCATTCACACACTCTATCATACATAAACACATACATAAAAAATGATCAAGTACAATATTTCTTGAATTTTGAAATCTTTCGTTAACGATTACATTTTCATCACTTTAAACCATTGGCGATTTTCACTAAAGACGTAACATTTTTTACTTTAAAAACAGATAACGTTCATTATAATTCTTGCTCTGGGGAATTTTTTTTTTTATTTTAAAATGAGTAAATTACAAACAAATCGGACACAGCGGTATGTGTTAATCACCAGTGGTAATATTATACCAAAACTTCAATATTTTTATTATAGAAAAAAATATTTTTCTCGAGAAAAAAAAAAGACTTTTCCCTTTTTCTACGACAGACGCTTAGACATATGGCTTATGTAGGGAAAATGACAGAAGCAAATTCAATGAAAAATTACCTTGATTTTTTTTTCTAGTCGTACTGCTCACCTAATGATGAGTCATATCTCATGTGACCCACTGGTCAGAAGAGATCGCTCATACCTGAGCTCAACAGTGCCCCTTATTTTTTTTTTCTTTTTCAGCATCCCTTTTTCAGGTATTTGCATGGTTTTAGCACCCCATATGGTAAAATTGCGCTAGAATGGATGTAATGTAAGTGTCATTGTCACGAGTTTACGTTTAGTTGCATTATGGCAACGCCATTCACCGGAAGTAAGCTGTGGTGGGAACAGCGAAGGGGCGGTCAGCGCGTCAGTCTATAAAAGATGCCGGACGTTTACCCACATTTTTTTACTCCATACTTACATCATACTTATTATAAAACCCAGTGTGTGTGTGTGTGTGTGTGTGTGTGTGTGTGTGTGTGTGTGTGTGTGTGTGTGTGTGTGTTGGATCGGATTTTTCTACATTTTTCAACCGATTTCAACAAAACTTCACAGGACTATGTAAAATTACCTTGCGGTGGTTCTAACAGCGCCAAAAATTGGAAAAAACACAATTGTTTTTGCACGAAATCAATTTGAAAACACGATTAAGAGGCATCGCGAGAACGAAAGGGGGACAACTCATATCGATTTATACTTATTATAAAACCCAGGTTGTTTGTGTGTGTTCGTTTATATATGGGATCGGATTTCCTACATTTTTCAACCGATTTCAACAAAGCTTCACCTTTTTTTTTTTTTTGGCAGGTAGTGTTTCTTATTGTCTTGCACACTTTTTTCTTTATTTTTACATTCAGAATGCTTTAAAAATTCCATTTACAAGAAAATTGTTTATAATAAAATTCTACTCAATCGGTAGACTCATAACGATTGAAAACAATGTTTTTGTTTGAGTTTGGGTTTGACCAATTCGTAAAAAAAAAAAAAACTAATTAAGACATGCGTATCCGTCAACCTTAAACAATAATCTTTGTCAATTTTATTTTTCAGTCTTTATGATGGTCGATACTTGATCTATCTCTTACTGTTACATGCCCGGGCAACGCCGGGCTCTACTGCTAGTAACAGCTAAATTTTTAAGTTGCGTCTAAACAGAAAGATAAACAAATGCGTAAATGAAATAGTGGTTCTTTTTCAATGAGGTTTAAAACTGTTAAATCATGATGATGATCATCATCATTTCTTCTTCTTCTTCTTCTTCTTCTTCTTCTTCTTCTTCTTCTTCTTCTTCTTCTTCTTCGTGCCATGTCCTTTCAGGAAGTTAGTGATCATGGCTCTCCACAATTGTCCTTTGTAGCACTTAATATTTTTTTCTTTTTAAATCGTCTTACCGCATTGTTAAATGTATACCGCCCACCTAAGTCACACCTAACTCCCCTGAACACTTCCTGTTCCCTTAAGAGTTCATAACGCTTTTAAGGGGCGTTACAGCCCAAGTTGAGAATCACTGAGCTAGAAAAATGTCTTAAATAGCCTAGTGTAAATCGATATAAACGGACAAAGATATGAATAAACTGATATATATATATATATATATATATATATATATATATATATATATATATATATATATATAGTACAGGTAATCGATCCGTTGATATATAATCCAGGTGGATCCTAGCAATATTAATTATTAAAACTGATCCACAGAGAGCTCGATGTATTTATTATTACAGAGCATATGTGTTTTTTACAGCAAAAAACAAAAAATTACCTGAACATAGAGGATAGTCTATTTCAAGTCGTTCTGTACGTGGCTATCATCAGCCCCTAAGTGTCTGTCTCGGAGAATTGTTTTAAATTTATTTTCAATGTCAGTCCTTCTCTGGTAGGCGCCTTGTTAATGAGAATGGGTTTGCATTAGCGATTGGTGGGGGCGTAAGGTATCTTATCCCGGAGGAAGCGGTCTGATGTTGGAGTTTATTTATGACCAGGACCTTTCATTGTTTGTAGTTTAATATCAGTTCCTACTATGTGACATTTCTTATACAAGCCGGGAGTGTGTTTTTCTGGGATTCATAGTAAATAGTTTTTGTACTACAGGTGTCCAATATTATTAATAAGTGAGGGGGGATTTAAACTTTAACCCGTTAAGATTAATGTAAATTAGTTGAGTTATAGATTTATAGATTGTGGGTAATACCAGTGCATCCAATAGAATAAATCATGCTGTCCAACACACTTATACGCATACATGTCTTTATACATACATATATTAAGTTGGTGCAAAAATAATGACGTAATAATGTCGTTTTTTGACGTTAAAAAATACGTCAAAAAACGACATTATTACGTCATTATTTTTGCACCAACCTAATATGTACATTTACATTCCCATACATATATGCCACTATACGTACACATACACTCCCACATATATGCACATGTATTCTTGTGTAATTTGTAATTTATTTCTATGTCTACATTTTATGATTAGTATTTAATAGTTTGCATTGATTTTTATATTTTATCCTGATTTTTTTCTTCTAAACATAGCTTGCACCTATCACTAAAACTATTGGGGGTGTTCGCGAAACCTAGAATGTTCCAATTTATTTGAGGATTAAGACCCTTTTCCTTCAATTACCTTTTTTTTTCTTTCTTTAAAAAAACACCAAATAGCCTTTTCGAAAATATTAATGGAACAGTCAACCATATATATATATATATATATATGTATATATATATATATATATATATATATATATATATATATATATATATATATATATATATATGGTGTGTCAAAAATACATGTACAAACTTCCTAACACCAATCGTTCGTTTTTGAGTTAACTTTAAAGTTTACGATAGACGTTCTTAAATGTACAATCCAAGACACAATCTTGGGGGCGGGATCTTGACATCAAAACACGGTAAAATATCCATATAAACATGTTCAAAAGGCCATCGTTCGACGCAACAACTCAAAAAAATGTTCAAAATGTCCTCCGCTTGCTTCTAAACATGCATGCACCCGTCGGATCATTGACTGGCGCACCTTTTCAATACTCCCACACAGTGTCGAATGGTTTCGCAATGCCTCTCTGCATTATTAACTTCTGCTACATAAACCAATTGTTTTAGTTGGTCCCACAGATAAAATCCAAAATATTGAGGTCGGGGGAAAAGTGCAGGCCATGGAACAGGTTCTCCTCTACCTGATCATTTTTCATGGTAGCCAGTGCATCACGAAAAATAAAACTAAAATATGCTGGATCCCTATTATGCATGAACCACATGTGTCCTCGTATTATCAGGGATACATCTCTAGCAGGTTTGGAAGTTTGTTCGAAATAAAGTCCCTGTAGACAGCTCCTACAAGACGTGGTGATTGAACATGGAGACACAATCTGATACAGCCGTGCAGCCTCGCGTCTATTAACATTCGTGGTCGTATGTAAAAACCATATCTGCCTGCTCAGGCCGAAGTCTCCCGAATCATCTAACCTTTGCTGCTGTTTATTTGCCTGACGGCGAAGAACATTCTAAAGGCTGTCGGAGAAGATACAGGTATCAGCGCACGTTGTGGCCCTAGATAAATAGATATGAATAGACTGAGATAGATAGATAGATAGATAGATAGATAGATAGATAGATAGATAGATAGATAGATAGATAGATAGATAGTGTTGTGGATTCCGCGTGAAAAATCGGTCTCCAATAAACGACAAACGTAAGTATTTAAGCTAAGAAATTAAATGTATTTACACAAAATACAAAAGGTAATGCTGTTAGTAAAATCCAGGAACGCCGGTTAGTATTAATCAAAGATCGCTATATACAGTCTCGAAGTAAACTTCCTTAGAGTCGGGCGTCCTTGTAACTGACTTCTAACGTCAACTCAATCACAGTGTCTATGTACTTTCCACTCTTTTTCTCCACCCTATTCCTCTACCTGTTCCTCTACTCTGTTCCCCTACTCTGTTCCTCTACTCTCAGACTCTCTGACTGACTGACTGACTGTGGCTATTTTATGGCAGCAGGACGAGTCCATTTATATCAGAAATGGGTGGACCCCATAATAGATAGATAGATAGATAGATAGATAGATAGATAGATAGATATGAACAGACTGAGATAGATATGAACAGACTGAGATAGACATTAACCTACAATTCTATTATGGGGACCACCCCTTTTTCATATGTAAACTCTACCAAGTGTACCTGGACTGCTGCCGTTAAATACCCAGAGTTACAGTCAGTGAGGGAAGTGGAAGTCGGTAGTCAGCAGTCGGATAGTGAGAGTCAAAGAATATACGAACGGAGATAGTGTGAGATAACCTCTGGTAGAAGTCAGTTACAGGCACTGAGACTCAAAGGAAGTCCTACTTCGAGACTGTATATATCTATCTGTATTTGCTACTAACCACGTTCCTGGACTTACTGACAGTATTACTCTTTGTATTATTGTGTAAATACATTTTATTTTCTTATATTTAATTATTGCGTTTGTCATTCCTTGGAGACCGAATTCATCTCGGAATCCACAACAACTTGGCGAACGAGGATTCGAACTCACGCGGACAACCACAACAAATTCCATCTCACACATTAATCATAAACTGATGCTGATGCCTAGCCTGTATTGTACCATAGGGATTCCAGTCCTCTCACAAATGTTCGTTGTGTAAATTTGTTATTCCATCTCTTCCAAATATTGCCTCATCTGTAAACAACACTGAAGAGACAAACAAAGGATCGACAGTTCATGCAATAAACCATCGGCAAAAGTTCTACTGTGGCGAAGGAAAAGAGGGCAAAAGATCTTGCACACGTTGCAAATGATACGGATAGAGGAGCTGCTCTTGAAGTGCTCTCTATACGATACTATGAGATGTACGACATGCTAGGGCCACTTAACGTGCGCAGATACCTGTATCTTCTCCGACAGCCTTTAGAATGTTCTTCGCCGTCCTGGCAAATAAATAGCAGCAAAGGTTAGATGATTTGGGAGCCTTCGGCCTGGAGACGCAATCTGATACAGCCGTGCAGCCTCGCGTCCATTAACATTCGCGATCGTATGTAAAAACCATATCTGCCTGCTCATAATATGAATATCCTTCCATTATTAAACAGAACACTTCTCAGTTGACTTACTACTACACACGTTAAATGTTGAAGACAAACTAGCCACAAATGTACACGAATGACAAATGTAAACTAGTCTCCTTGGCAACACAACGTCATCTACCGTAAACTTTCTTTAAAGTTAATAACTCAAAAATAAAAGATTTCCGGACATATATTTATGTCAACATTTATCCTTGTCTTGGTGTGAAGAACCCTCCCCCCAATGTTTGTAAAAGAATTTTTGATATATCCTGTGTATATGGTTTTTTTTATCTTATCGGGTTTTTTTTTTTGTTTTTTGGGGTTTTTTTGGTAAAATCTCACAGAGCTTTGCTTTTTGTAGGTAAAATATTTATTAAAGAGTGGTTTACTTTAAGTTCTTATTCGCCTAATCGCTTTTCTATCGAATATCATAGCATACCAATGACGGAAATTTTGTTAATTTATTTGGCAACAGGATTACCCGAGAGGAAAAATGGGTTCCGGTCGTGCACAAAAGGCCAAAAGGTCGGAATGCCAACAGCATAGATAGACAGATAGATAGATAGATAGATAGATAGATAGATAGATAGATAGATAGATAGATAGATAGATATGAACACTGAAGCATACAGACAGACAGATAAATAGATAGATATGAAAAGATTGAGGTAGATATATACATGCGATAGATGTAAACAAACTAAGACAGGTAAAGACAAAGATAATGTAGTCTGAGAAAGATAGATATGAAAAGGTAGTAAAAGATAGAAAAATTGTATAGATATGAAGTCATAGATAGATAGATAGATAGATAGATAGATAGATATGAACAGACTGAGATAGATAGATAGATAGATAGATAGATAGATAGATAGATAGATAGATAGATAGATAAAGAAAACAACGGATGACACAGAGAAAGATAAAATTACAGATTGAGATAAATAGATTTGGATAATGAGTACTAATTGCAATTTAGTGACTAGCGTGCTTATCTCACAAGCCATTGAATGATTAAGATCGCTAAAAGTTTCAGAATTGACCTACTCCATTGGATATATTAAAATTACATATATATATATATATATGTGTGTGTGTGTGTGTGTGTGTGTGTGTGTGTGTGTGTGTGTGTGTGTGTGTGTGTGACGCATGTGAAGGTAGCGCATATGGAAAGGAAAGGAAGGAAGGAAGGAATGCGCAAGAGATGGATAAAAGTTTTTAAGGGCAGAAGTCGGAATGGCCAGAGGAAAGGAGGAAATGCATTAAGTGAGTTGTAAGATTAGCAGAAAGATGGATTGTCTCCCCTTGATGAGTTTTCCCTACGGGGAGGCAAAGAAGGCTGATAAAGCCCTCCAATGAGAAAACCTAATTAATATCAATTCAGATAGAAAATCAGAAATGAACAGTGATGCCCGGCGGGTGGAGCGAATGATGAAATATAATTAAGTGCTGGCACATGTACACACGCATGCATTTTCTCTTTCCTATCAGAGCAATGATAAGCAGGCGCGCTTCGTCCCGCTATTGCGACTAAGATTGCTCCTCGCTGGGTTGATACATGATTATGGATCTGCGCTACAAGGTGAAGGGCTCTGTACTGCTTATCTTCCAGGTGGAGAAGAGCTAACGCGTGCCTTTTTATTAAGATATCAGCGTTTAGAATACTGACTTTTAGCATTTAAATTATGTCAGGTCACGCTACGAGTGCTACTGATACCGTGTAATCCAGTACTAACTACCGCCTGATCGGGTCATCACCAACTAAACCGGTCCCCTCATCAGGCTTATTTAGTGAGGAGATTGAATAAAAACAGCAACTATCAAAGTGCGGATGAACCTGCTTGTACGGTTAATGGCCGTCTAACAGAATCGTATAGACTGGACTCTATAGTAGCTTTCTATGAAGCCAGTGCGGTGATGGCAAGGCATCGCTGAGCAGATGGCTTCCTATACTGGTAAACGGCCAGGTTAGAGGGATTACTCCGATTGAATCAGTAGACCAAGGCGAACCTACACGTTTGATGACGTCTAGGTTTCAACTCAGATACGTAGAAGGAATTGGTCAGGTGATCAATTGCGCAGCGACCTTGCAACCACATCCGGTCATTTGACTGATGATGATGATGATGATGATGATGACGATTGAATGAATGAATAATGATGATGATGATGATGAATGAATAGACGGATGATGAATGAGTGAATGAATGAATGATGATGATTGAATGAGTGATGATGATGCTGACTGAATGGATGATGATGATGATGATGATAATGATGAATGGATGGATGAATGATGATCATGATGATCGTGATGAATGAATGAATGAGTCAATGATGATGATGATGATGATGAATGGATGGATGAATGATGATCATGATGAATGAATGAGTGAATCATGATGATGATGATGAATGCATGGATGGATGAATGATGATAATGAATGAATGAGTGAATGAATGATGATGATGATGAGGAGGAGGAGTAGGAGGAGGAGGAGGAGGAATGGATGATGATGATGAATGAATGGATGTATGGATGGATGATGACGATGATCAATGAATGAATAGATGATGGTGATGATAACTGGATGAATGAATAGATGTTGATGATGGTGATGAATGGATGGATGGGTGGATGGATGATGATAAGGAATGAATGAATGAATAGATGATGATGATGATGATGATGATGATGATGATGATGATGATGATGATTTTGTTGAACTCATGCAGTCACTTTTAACATCGGTAGAAAATATGCAGGCATCTCAACCACAAACTGTAATAACCTTGCATAAATCACCGATTCAGATCATCATTTTTTTCATCATCCTCATCATCATCATCATCATCATCATCTATGTGCTGTGTCCTTTCAGGACGTGAGAAATCATAGCTCTCCACAAATTCCTGTCCTTGGTTGCTCTTAGTAACGTCTGATGGCCAGACATCCCTCCCACTTCCTATCCTGCTATCTGTTCACACTCGTTACTCAGTGCTTCCGTCTATAGCCTCTTACCTTCTTTATGCACTTCTTTAAGCCCGCTTTCTGAGCAACAATGCTGGCCTCGTTAACCATTACATCAAGCAGCTTGTTGGTTGCTAGATTTTACGACATGTCAACCGTTATTGGTTTATCTAATACTGAATTTTGCATGCGGAGCACAGCGAGAATCAAAATCACTACTCAGTAGTCATGCTTTAGTAGACTAGCTTTACTAACCGTTCGCCTACGACGAGGCACCCACTTAACTATATGGTCGACTACCTCCAAATATGTGAGTCCTCCTAGTGCAGGCGATGGCGCTGGTAGAACTGCTCCAGCATCTTACTGCTAGTGCAATGAGTTTGAGTCTCACAGTACACTATTATTGTGCTCCTGTATTTGACGAAGATAAGCTTTAAAATGTCATCTCTATCTCTTTATATCCATGGCTCTCTGGGTTCCTGTTGTTGGATGTTGGTTGGGAAGTTACACACATATTATAGCCGTCCTGCGTATGACGATAAACTACGTCTGACAGCAAGGCCTCTAATCAGGAGGTTTTGATGAGCGTGTAAACACCTCTTAATTGCTGGTGTTCCCAGGTAAATCCCTGTTAGAGTCCCAGCTATGGGAAAATACTTAACTCCTAAACACAATGAAAGTGTAAAAATACCAGAAATACTTTGTAAAAAATTATTACCAGCAATAAATGTTTGAATAAAAAAAATATTACCAGCAATACATTATTACCAACAATACATTTTTGAGTAAAAAAAATATTACCAGCAATACATTTTTTTTAAATTACCAGCAATGTATTTTGGAAGAAAATATTACCAGATATACATTTTTGAAAAAAAAATATTACCAGCTATACATTTTCGAAAAAAGATATTACCAGCTATACATTTTCGAAAAAAGATATTACCAGCTATACAGCTTTGAAAAAAATATTACCAACTATACATTTTTGAAAAAAGAAGTACCAACGATACATTTTTGATAAAAAAATATTTCCAGCAATAACAATTTTGTCGGCATTAATTAACCCATTGAGGCTGATATGCCCTAAAACAAAACAAAACCATATCGTAGATATAAATTATTATACGTAAATGCATTATAAATGATTTTATTAAAGAAAAGCATTTCAAATTATTTTATTATCGAAATGCATTACAAAACAAGCAGAATAAGACTGATAGTGATTTTTTTAATCATTTCACCCTAAGTAAGGCAATAAAGCAACTAAGATGCGAGGAGTTACTGAGTGTGAGAGAATACGAGAAGAAACAGTATTAAGGCGAGAAAATAATAAAGGAACAAGAATTAAGAAAACAGAAAATAACGATTGGCATTGCATTTAAATCTTTGAAGATCAAAGTTGACTGGAAAGCCAGAAGCTAGAAGAGAATTCCACAAGCAAGAAGTGCGAGAGAAGAAAATGTTAGCATAGAACTTACGGTTACATCTAGCCAATACAAGCGTAAAATGGTGAGACCTTGCCGCCAATCTAGTACTGCGCTTCAATTCCTAAAGTCTAGTTACCATAGAGGAAAGCTCATCAGAACAGTTACCATGAAAATATTTACATAGACAGAGAGACTCTACGCTACGGCAGTGGGAAAGTGACTGAAGCCGAGATGCCAGGTTAAAATTGATAACATTGCAGATTATTCTTTGTATAAGAACTCTACATACGTAGCAGAAGCACCAGACCAGACCAGATGTGACATTAATATTCAATACAAGCATGAAAGGTAGACTTATAAATGTGTAAAATAGGTAGAAATGAATGTAAACATTACTGACAGAAAAGCGTATAATTATTGTCTGGTTTGACGTGTCATTCAATTCTTACAGTTAAGACATGGGTGATAATTATATTCCTATTACAACTTTTCGCTTTAGGAAAACAGTTAAAATAATATAAGCTGAATACACAGTCAAGTCGATTGTTGCGATTAAAGAAAGAGAGAAAGAAATGACATTCAATACTGTTGTGACGTCACCACTTAAAAAATTGTATAAAATATTAAATTTACTTAAAAGCTAATGTCAAGTGGTTCCATGCCACTGTGCGAAATATCTAGCAAGGTATTTAATTGAGTACACATTACTAGACCAAGTTTATGACTGAAACAGAGGCAGTAATTTTAGCTACTTGGAAAAAATAAATAAATAAAGAGATATCTCGCGAGAAAATAATTTCATGGTAGGAGCTGACGAGAACAATGACGTCACACACTGACTGGTCTTGTAGATAGATATGTTGTACTAAAAACTGTGCAGTTTCACACTTAAACAGCGGGCATCATCAGTTGATGTTTCATTGGAGATCAACCGGCATCAGTTGTTGATTTTAAACTTTTTCCAACGATACAAGCATCATTCACTCATGACTCTCCGTCCTGGCTGTGATGATAAACTACATCCGTGTCCTAGGTAAGACGATAAACTACGTCTGGCAGCACGACCCCTGATAGGGAGATTTTAAGCAGCGTGGAACCACCTCTTAATTGCTGGTGTTCCCAGGTCCACCCTGGCCCTAACCCGGAGTTGTAGCACCTGTTAGAGTCCCATCTATGGGTATATAGTTAACCCCCAAACCAGGGTCAAAACACTATGAAAGTGTAAAAATAGGTTTTAATACCAGAAATACTTTGTAAAAAATTATTACCAGCAATGAATTTTTGAAGAAAAATTATTACCAGCAATACATTATTACCAGCAATACATTTTTGAAACAAAATATTACCAGCAATAAAAAATTGTCGGCATTAAATAACCCACCGAGGTTGTTATTCCGTAAAACAAAACAAACCAAACCACTCATGACTCGAATATAATTAACTCTAGAATTCATGAAGTCATTATTATTTTTTTTTTTTTTTTTTAATCATTTCACCACAAGCAAGGTGGGAACACCACGAGTAAGCAGTCGAGTTGCAGTGAGTGAAAGTGAGTGCAAAGACTAAGAATAGGGAGGATTGAGGAAAGGACAAAAGATGAACGGGATTCAAGAAGATAGAAAATGGCTATTTTATTTATGAGGGAAGCAAGTAAATATAAAAGGCGTTCTACAGGGCGGGAACTACGAGAAAAGAAAATTTTGGAGTAGAAGTGGCGTTTGCATTTAACTATTTCGACAATAAACGGGTCAACCTACATCCCAGTCTAGTAGCACACTTTCATTCATGTAGGCGGGGCACCAAGGAAAAAAGCTCTTCAGAGTAGTAGTCATGCAAATATTTGTAGCAAAGACAGAGGGAAGCCACGCCATGTTCGTGACAAAATGACTGAAGTCGAGATACCAAATCAGAATCGATTACATTACAGATCCTTCTTTGGATTATGTCAAGAACCTCTAGATGAATAGAAGAAACACCATACAAGATATGGTAGCAGTGAACAAATGGTAAATTTGTTAATGTACAAAATGGACTCTGACGAGAAAAATTATTGGAATTCATGAAGTTAGGTCATTTTGTAGAGTATTTGACTGCAAATGAATCTGGAAATAAAATCCAATCCCAGTGATAAGTCTGCATGGATACTTCTCGAAGAGAAAAGAGATGAAAAATGGTGACAATTTGGTGTAAAGAAGACCCAACTAAATTGTAGATGGAATGCGCCAAGGACTGTCATTCTGTTAAAAACATGGCATTTACTTAATTTCCCTTTTTTCTTTATTTTTATAATCCAAAAAGTTTTTAAAAAATTTTATAGGTTATTAAAGCAAAAATAAGTATAAAGGAATTGTTTTGGTTTGGTTTGTTTTACGGCATATCAACCTCAAAGGGTTATTTAATGCCGATAAAAAAATTTATTGCTGGTAATGCTTTTCTTCAAAAATCTATTTCTGGGAATATTTTTCCTTGAAGAAATCTATAGCTGGTCATATTTTTTCCAAAGAATGTATAGCTGTTTGTTAATTTTTCCTTCAAAAATTATTGCTGGTAATAATTTTTTTTATTACAAAGTATTTCTGGTATTAAAACCTATTTTTACAGAAGTTTGGGTGTTAACTATTTGCCCATAGCTGGGACCCTAACAGGTGCTACCACCCCGGGCCAGGATAGACCTGGGAACATCAGCAATTAAGAGGTGGTTCCACGCTCCTCAAAACCTCCTGATCAGAGGCCTTGCTGCTGGACGTAGTTTATCGTCATACTCAGGACGGAAGTATAAAGGAATAGTCAATGTGAGAAAATGTACTTTTTTAACAAATACATTATCTCACATTGACTACTCCTTTTTATATATACTGTTGTTCATACAATACAAGATCCAAGAGCAACTCAAGGTAGAGGGTTACTGTAGGGTGTAAGGAAAGGCAATAAATGAACTTCATGGGGTTATGTAGGAAAGATAACGGTTAACCCTAGATTTGAAGTGGTCAAGATTGCTTTGTTCTATTAAACCAAATGAAAAATCCTCGTAGACATGGATGAATTGATAAATTCCCCACAATTTAATACCAATTTTGAAGACATTTCATTTACAAGAAAAAAAATTAAAAAGAAGTGAAATATGAGTGATCCCCCAGTTTTGGGCCGCATGAAAATTCCAACAAATCTACTAACACGACGCGGCGCATCGTCGAACGTCACATTCTCCCTACACAAGCGACTGAAATAATTCTTTTATACATGGATTAAGCAAGAAATTCCGCACAATTTGATATCTATTCTATGGAGATTCCTTAGAGAGGAAAAAGTTGAAATGCAATCTCATCGAGCAAACCGGTTTTCGGACACCGTAAATTGTCAAAGGGCACAGCAGCGACATGGTCGAAGCTGCACTTTGCTCTATTAAACCAAATGAAAAATCCTTGTAGACATGGATGAATTGATAAATTCCCCATAATTTAATACTCGGAAAATTAATCGGGAAAATATTCTACTGGAAGTCTGATCAACAAAGCAGCAGTTCTTGGAAAGAAACTGCCCAATTCTTACTAACGGAATACGAACTAACGAATGTAACTCATCAAGAGATATGACATGAAAATAGCGCAGCAAGAAGGTCACGAGGTCTCGTCTGCGGGAAAGAGGTTGTAGGGTGGAAAATAATTCATCACCCACAAGTCCATGTAGACGTTTTTGAAATTTATCAAGGCAAACAAGTGATGAATGAACAGCTCCAGTCCAGATATGGTAGCAAGTCTCCATTTCTTTTTCTGATCTGGCTCTTGTAAAGATACAATATAGCAGGAAGAGTCTTTTAAAAATAGAGTATAGCAGGGAAAGCCTTGTAAAGATAGATTATTGTAGGGGGTCGTGTAAAGATAGAGAATAGAAGGGAGAGTCAGATACTTACTGGAGTGGTACAATGAACCAACCATTTTTTCAGCTTCTTCAGCAACAGATCACATATATGTCCACTTGAGGTATGCAGAGAACTTGAGTCCCAGTAGACATTCAAGACAAGGGGCCTAATTTGTAAAGGTCAGTGTGGTGGGCCTTAGGAATATAGCTCGCCAGAACACATGCCATGGAAATAACGTCTGTGTGAAAGAGCTTGTAGGGTGGAAAAAATTCATCACCAACAAGTCCGCGTAGATGTTTTGAACTCTATCAAAACAGGCGTGTGAGGACTTGGCAGCTCCAGCTCAGATATGGCATCAATACCGTTTGTCCAGAATCTTTTGCAATAGATCGGTTATATGTTCCACTTGAAGTCTGCAGAGAGCTTCAGTCCCAATAGACGTTCAAGGCAAGGGAGCCCCTCCTTGTGAGAAGAATGACATCAAGAGAGGTGCAAGTTCGGGGTCTGCTAGGTGTTACGAGCTCAGTTTGGGTCGTATTGGATTTGACAAGCCATTTATCCCTCCACTGGGTCACTTGGTCTGGGTCAGAGGAGAGATGAGCTGTTAGGTTCTGGCCTTCCAGATTCTGGGAGGTGAACCTATAAACTGTTGGATCATCCACATAGATACTCATAGTGATCGAATTATGTTCTTAGGCATATCATTAATACACGGTGGGAAAATAGTAGGATCAAGAAATGAATCCTGAGAAACGCTGTCATCGTTCTTATGGGCTTATGATGACTGGCCGTTAACAATGACCTTTAGGGACCTACCTAAGATGAACTTGATAATTGGGTGAGTCCTTCTGTCGCTACACAGTATGTAAGAACTCCCAACGCCACATCTTATCAATTGTTTTTTATATATCTAGTGCAATGGTCTTCAGGATGAATTTACTCTCTATTGCTTCGCTAATTCTGTGAATAATGACAGTCAAGACATCAGGTGTGAATCTAGTAGGGTGAATCCGTAGCGGTTATCGCTTGGGCATCTCGACGTTAGCAAGATTGTCTTGCTAGAACAGTTACGACTGAGTAGTGAGTTCGATCCTCATTGAGTGTGTCATACTTTCGACATTGTGTCACATCCCAGCTACGCTTAGAAAATCATTTAGGTCACTTCGACGCGGTGTAATGGTTAGCAAGCTTGTCTCACAAGAACAATTATGACTGGATAGTGAGTTCGACCCTCACTAGGTGCGCCATACTTTCGGCCTTGTACCATATCTAAGCTAAACTTAGAAAATCACCATACTGGTTATCACTCAAGAGGTTGTTACTGTTGATGTGTTCTACAATCTTCTTCTTGATTATAGATTCAAAGAGTTTGTTATGCAGTTTAACCTTTAAAAGGTTGGAGACTAGTGAATATCCTCAACTGGTAGTTTAATTTTCTCCAAACAATACGAGCATTACTCATTCTTTATTCCAATCTAAATGAATGAAAACAGTAGAATTTATTAATTTTTTATTAGAATTCTTGAGTATCTATATATATTTCTGAGATAAGGTATTATGTACACTATTTACATTATTCGGACTATTGTCCTCATCTTTGTCACCATATTTATTACAACGTTTCGACCCTTCAGTATCTGGTTATATTTCTGAGATGAGGTATTATGTACACTATTTACATTATTTGGCTCATCTTTGTTGCCATATTTTTTACAACGTTTCGGCCTTTCAGTATCTGTCTATATTTCTGAGATGAGGTATTATGTACACTATTTACATTATTCGGACTATTGTCCTCATCTTTGTTGCCATATTTATTACAACGTTTCGGCCCTTCACTATCTCTCTATATTTCTGAGATGAGGTATTATGTACACTATTTGCACTATTCGGACTACTTTCATCCTCTTTGTCGCCATATTTATTACAACGTTTCGGCCGTTGTACGCTCCGGCCTTCGTCAGGTAGTTGGAATGTCGATCTAAACCCTTTATTTCGCTCACTGAGGTAGACTGTACAACGGCCGAAACGTTTGAGAAGACGTTCCGTTTTTATTTTTAATAAGTCGACGATAATAAATATACTGTTTAAAAATAAAAACGAAGGGTCTACTCAAATATGGGCATCCACTAAAAATAGCGGTTAAGTGATGCAGGGTCTACGGGAAATTTTTGCCCGAGCTTACGGGCTCGGAATCGCCCAACATAAAAACCGGCTTTGTGCTACATTCTACCTTGTGGGGAGGTTTCGTAAGTACTAGAAGAAGCCGTTTGGAGTCAGGCAGTTCGCTGCCAGGCTCACGGCTGACTCATCGAACTCTCTGCCTTCGGGCAGAGTGGAACCCAGACGAGACTGCCCGTAGGCATAGCCTCGTCTGGGTTCCACTCTGTCGACAAGGGAATTTTTGCCCGAGACTATCGGCTCGGAATCGCCCCACATACAAGTAGGACTTGTGCCACATCCCGCTTTGTGGTATGGTTTGAGTAAATAACAGAAACTTCTCTGAAGCGTATTTACAAATTCAGATTCACGGCCATAAATACGCTCAGAAGATTATATAAGTTTAGACGACATTCTTTTGGTATAAAGATGGCACCAGCTACTTTTCAAAAATTTATGGATACCATGCTTGTGGATTACGATTTCGCAGAAGTGTATCTGGATGACTTTTATATATATATATATATATATATATATATATATATATATATATATATATATATATATATATATATTGCTTCAAGCGTTATTCCAGTGGATACTCGTATTTGAAATACACGCCACGTTTTTATTTTAAACGGTTTGTTTTACGTCTATCGGCCTGTGCATTAAAGAAATCTTAATGACGAAAATGTACTCTCCGGCTCGGATCGAACCTGCGTCACTCTTTGCATGAGAAGACACCGTTTGATCTGGCGTGTTTTACCGCTCGGCTACAGAGAGCATCACAATTCATCAAGGCTTTCCTTAAAGTTGAAAATCATGCTTTACACTACCTCAATCAGACATTTTTCTCGAAAGTCCAAAGGGAAAATAGGACCGAAAAACAAGGTTTATGTCTCGTCAGGTTGACACTTTGTGGATACCATACATAGCGATAAAATCCCGTTCAGAAATGTCTAAACTAGAGGCTGTATAAAACCGGTTTCTCACATCGTTGGTTAAAGACGGTTTCGAGCGATGGAAGCGTGTGTAGGTCATACTTCTTCACACTTCGTGGACTGGCGCTACAGAATCACAAACATTGAACTGTACTGAATAACAAAAACCACAGCACCTGAGGACTGCCAACAACAACAACAACTAAAATGGATGACACATGTAATTCAAAGAGAAAGTTATGACATAATCAAGATAATGACGTTCCACACTACCTCAAACAAAATGCAAGAACGGAAACTGCCATCAACACTGGAAAAAAGCAATAACAAATACTGAACTTGAGAAAACTATTTTTCTGGGAAAATCATTTAAAGAAATAGTTTAAAGAATTTCAAACGACTGTTCGATCAATGAATGCTGAATGTTTCTTTATAAGGAAACGGCTAATATTCAAAGGGGGAAAAATGAATTTAAATTTACATATAGTTTTTATACACTTTTGAGGTGTAATATATATATATATATATATATATATATATATATATATATATATATATATATAAGAAAAGAGTAAAATGTCAACCAATCTCGCAAAGAAAACTACTCCAGTATACCAGAACACCGGAACTGAGAGGGTAAAATCATGAAGATTGGGGAACGCGAGAGAGAGAGAGAAAGAAAAAATTGTGAGCATATATATATATATATATATATATATATATATATATATATATATATATATATATATAATTGTAAGTGAGGAAATACATATATATATATATATATATATATATATATATATATATATATTAGGTTTGTGCAAAAATAATGACGGTTTTTGACGTATCTTTTAACGTCAAAAACCGTCATTATTTTTGCACAAAACTAATATATATATATATATATATATATATATATATATATATATATATATATATATATATATATATAATTTTAAGTGAGGATAGATAGATAGATAGATAGATAGATGGTATTTATCAATCCACCCACGGGGATCGAATGTGGCACAAGGCCTTTTTAATGTGGGTATCTCTGAGTCCGTAGGACCAGCCAAAAATAAATAACCATCCAAACCCGCCGAGGCGGGCCAGTTCCGTCAACCTCCCCCAACGAAACCCTACCCTTCGGCGGAACTTCGTCCGGGTTCCTCTCTGCAAGCAGAGAGTTCGACAGACACCCGACCCGGCAGCTCACAAAGCGCAGATACTACACTTTGATCCTAGCCACCGGGCCGAGCGGGTATTCTTTTTATAGATAGATAGATAGATAGATAGATAGATTCCTGGAAGAACTTCTTTTTTCACAGTGTGCGATATCTACTAACAAAAGTGATGTTAAGAAAAAGAATCTAAATGAAAAAAGATCTTAGATAAAAAAAATTAAATCTAAAATTCCCAGCATCCCTCATTCCAAAGATTCTCTAAAAGAATTGGCATACATGATAAAAAAAAATAGCCATAACTTAATTTTTAACCTATAACTTTCAAAAGAGATGTATTCATACTTTTCCCAAGAGTATGTCTGCGAAAGTGAACGTAAGGAACTCGAACACGGCTCACTGATTTCTCATTCCAAGCCTCTAACCACCTGCACACCCCAGCATACACCGAAAAAAAAAATTGCGAGACAATGTGACAAAGACAACAAAGATAAAGATCGGAGAATTTGGCAATAACTTCTTTCTTCTTTTTTCTTCATTTGTTGCATTTATTGATACTCTTTACTCCTGAGTCAAGCGAACAGAAGGAGACGACAGGTAAAAGTCAGAAAGTAATCCGATCATCATAGCGATGACGACCATTGATGCCGGGTTTAAGGGTTAGTATGGGGGTTGCCTTCTCTGTCTCGTTGTTACGCTCTACGTCAACAAAACCTAGTTGTAAATCAAACGCCATTTTAAGCTTCCTAGATAGTGTTACTGAGTCGCAAGTAATCTGATACAAAACAAGTATTTACCTCGAGCTGACTAGCATTTTTTTTTCTTTATTCGAATGCATCGCCCTACCATTATATCCGATCCGTCTAATATATTATCGGGACCTCATTTGGAAATATATCAGACTCATGGGAAAGTTTACCAGAATCACTTAAAGCTGTTAATAACTTTGGCTTTTAAAATTGTCCCGATGAGATCGTAAAATTTACAGTAAAATTTAACACAATCGGTTCCACCTTGTCGATCTTTATTTCACCTTGGTGTCTCAAATTTCAAACATAGACTGACCGATTCTGAAGAGGATTTTTTTTTTCTTTTCTTCAATTTTAGTTCCTAGTTATGAATTTCAAGTTTTCGCCACTTAGGATGTAAATCTCCCAAATTATTTATCTTCTACTCAGCCTATTAGCAAATATTTCACGTACACAGGCTGTAAACTATAAAGATTTATATGAAGCATTTTTGTCAACTAGCTTCTTCATCATCTTCTTCTTCTTCTTCTTCTTCTTCTTTGTGCCATGCCACTTCAGGACGTTGGTGATCATAGCTCTCCACAATTTCCTTTTCTTTGTCGCTCTTGATAAATTGTGTTTTTTTGTTATCCCTCCTAAACATTGTTTCCCCCATCCATTTACACAAGCTTCTTCTTCTTCTTCTTCTTCTTCTTCTTCTTTGTACCGTGCCACTTCAGGACGTTGCCGATCATGGTTCTCCACAATTTCCTGCCCCTTGTAGCTCTTAAAACATTTTGTCTTTTTTTTTATCTCTCCTAAACCTTGTTCCACCATCCATTTACTCAAGCTCTCTTGTGTAGGTTATGCGTTGTTTTCCTCTGGTCATTTGAGTATCAAAATTTCCAAGCTGCCTTTCCTCATCATGTAGCAAAAAAAATTCAACTCTCTCTTTCTGATGTTAAGTATATGTTCTTTTTGTTTCCATTTTATCTAAAACTTTCTTGGTACTTACATGTTCGATCCATGGTATTCTCAGCATTCTTCTGTAGAACGAAATTTCTGTTGCTTCAGTTACCTTCTGCACCTGTGATAGATTATCTAGCATTTGCTGCCATATAGGAGGACGGATATTACATAACAGTTTAGTACTCTTCCTTTTTTTCCTAGCGAAATCTTTCTATTTCTCATTAACCTGTTTAGCTTTTGAAAGGCATCTTTCGCTAACCCAATGCACCTTCGGATTTCAGTATCGAACTTTCCGTCCTCTGTTAAAAAAAAAGCTTCCCAGATATTTAAATTTTTGTATTTGTTTGATTTTGCATCTTGTGTTGTCCCTTTTGCTAACTACCAGGCATTCTGTCTTAGTGCAATTGATGATTAGTCCTTTCTTCTAGCTTTCCTTCACTACCTTCTGTTTCCTTCCTTTGTCTACCATCAACACTGTGTCATCTGCACATGTCATGTTGTTAAGATTGTGGCTGCCAGTAATAAATCTTGGTCAGTCAATTATGTGCCATGCGTGATACACGTTTAAGCGATCATGTATTTGACAGATTTTTTTCCCGCGGTAGGTTGTTATTTCTTTCTGCGGTAGACCAGTTGCCATCCTAGACTATAGAACCCGGTCTGTATTGCTATTTACCCATAGCTGGGGGAAGGAGAAGAAGAGGATTTCTCAAGGGTATTAGCACGTAAATGATTGTAATGGATTCGACTGGAATTCGAACTCGGCTCTCCGATCCCTCAGTCCGAGCCGCTATAAATTACTCCAACGTGCCTCCTCTTGGTGGTATTTCTAATTGTCTCACTGTGTAGGTTGAATGTCCGGTGAGAACACACATCCTTATCTTACAACCTTTTTCATTTTTGTATGTTTACTGAGTTCATTTTCTACCCGTATACAGATAGTTTGCTATCAGTATAGGTTCTGGATTATTCTAATATCCTTCCGAAATAAGTCAATGTTGTCTAGCAGTTCCAACAGTTCTTTGTGACGTACCTTATCAAACGCTTTTGCCTAGTCTATAAAACATTTGCATTTGAATGGCTCTTTCTGTTATCATTCTGAGCATAAATATTACATTTCTTGTTCCAGTGTCTCCAACAAACCCGCACTCTTCCTGTCCTGTTCCCGGTTTAATTCCGCTGCGCACTCTATTGATCAATATTCTGATAAGTTTTGCTCATTAGGCTGATTGTCCGATACAGTTTGCATTCGTTTGCTCTAGGCAGTGCTGTAAAATGAATCTACCTATGTCTTCCGGTATATCACCGCTGTTGTATATATTATTTAATATATCTGTAATCTTGTCAATGCCGTAATCCTCTAAGGCTGCCATTATTCTGTTAGAATTCATTCTGGTCATGCTGCTTTGTTTCTGTTCCCTTTAGCCAGTGCTGATTCCACTTCAGACTTTAATATTTCTGGTCGTTCGATATTTCTGTGTCTTGCAGATTGTTCTCTCTCGTCGTGAAAGGGTTATCCGATGTATTCCTTCCATCTCTGAAGTATTTTTCTTTCTCTGTCAATGTCCCATTCTATGCATTATTTCTAAAGAACTCGGCTACTATCGAGAGGACACTTAATGGCTTACAATCCGAACGTCCTAACCACCATACTGCTTCTGCAACGGATAGCGGCTCGGATTGAGGAATCGGAGAGCCGAGTTCGAATTCCAGTCAAATCCGTTACATTCACTTACGTACTAATACTCTTGAGAAAGATATGAATCCTCTTCTCCTGCCACCCCATCTATGGGTAAATAGCAGAACAGACAGGGTTCTATAGCCTTGGATAGCAACTAGTCTACCACAGTAAGAAATGGCAACCTACTCTATATGTTTTGAACAATAAAAATATTCACGTCACTCTTACCCTCTCTATTTTTCTCTCTCTCTCTCTCTCTTTCTCTCTCTTTCTCTCTTACTTATTTGATAATTTATTTCTCTTCATGCCTGTTTCACTCTCTCTCTCTCTCTTTCCTATAAATCTCTCTTCTTTCTGGATCTCACTTACATCTCTCTTACCCATTCTCAATTTCTCTTTCTCCACACACACACACACACACACACACACACACACATATATATATATATATATATATATATATATATATATATATATATATATATATATATATATATATGAGATTGTCTGAGGATCTCATAAGCGTGAAACCGACGGTCACAAACTCATATTCATATTCATTCAACAATATATATATATATATATATATATATATATATATGCTAAGTGACAAATTTTATTTGCATTAATCCTATATATATATATATATATATATATATATATATATATGCTAAGTGACAAATTTTATTTGCATTAATCCTATATATATATATATATATATATATATATATATATATATATGCTAAGTGACAAATTTTATTTGCATTAATCCTATATATATATATATATATATCGTTCTGATGCACAAATCATTCGCTAAAATTGTTCACACGTTACATTTATCAAGCTGGGCGGCTGAGCTACTCGACTTGCAATCCCAGTCACTGGAATTGGCCAAGAATGCGCACTCATCACCGACATCCGGCTGTCGGCCCGGTCAGTATGTGCAAACGCATAGCTCAACCCCTCCGAGAAAACGGTACCATATCCACCTGTCCCTAAGTTTTTATTACATTTCTGACACTTATTGACACTGAATTCCTTTAGAATAACGTCCGGAATTCTCTTAGGAATCGGTGTTACCAAATTTTGGTATCTTTGGTCAGTAACATGTATATACTAGCTGAAATACCCACTTAGCTTTTTATTAGCATTAACACGTCGAAATTGTTTTCCTCTGTATCAAAATACAAATAATCGGAAAATGAAAAACATTTCTCGACATTGTCTGACGTTTTGTTTTATCAAATCGGGGGGCAAATCAATGAAAGATTAATTATTTTTGACTCGTATTTATTTCATTATTTTCATTTTTTTTTTTTTTTTCAGCTGCTTTTGTCGCCATCTACAAAACGTCTGTCTGCAATCGTGGCTCAGTACACTTGATTATCTTCTAGGAGTTGCAACTAAAAGCTACAAAAATTAAGGTGAGAGTTACAATAAAATTCAATTGAAATTAAAGAAATCTGCAAAAATGGCGCTGAAATTAAGCTGAAAGGAATACTTATCAAAAAGTAATAATTGATAACAAATCATCTAAGAAATTTGACTAATATTACAACTCAATGCTCAGGGAATGATGATGTGTGAATTGCGATAAAAAACAACTGAAATTAAGATAAGTGTCACAATAAAAGGAAATGAAATTAAGATGAGTATCGATAAAATTCAATTGAAACTGGGATGAGAGTTACAATAAAAAGCAACTGAAATTAAGAGATTTGCAGTTAAAAAACAACAATAACTAAACTGAAAGAAACGTTTTTTAAATATTATCATTAATTGACGATTCTTTGTCTAAAACTCTACTAATATGACGACTTATATTACAAACGCTGAGGTAATAACAACTTGTGAATTGCGATAAAAAGCAAGTGAAATTAAGATGAGAGTTACAATAAAAGGAACTGAAAATTTTTTGACGTCAAATCTCTTATACTTTCTTTTTAAAATATTTAATGGCACAAACGAAAAACACAAGACTCTTACCCTGATTTGAAGTTTGAAATAAGTGTACATTTATTAAATGACAAAAACTAATAATACAGAATATAAAATTGACAAAAAATAACCTTATTTTGTGAATTTTGTATTCTGTCTTATTAAATTTTATGCCATTTAATAATTGTTTTTTTTTTAACTCAACTGTATTGTATTTAGTATCCGTTATCTTGCCCAGTTTATTGGCGCACAAAGGAACATTTTGTGTATAATTCATTAAATAATGTATTTTTCTCTTTTAGGTGACCATAAGTCTGCTTAAAAAAGTAAATACATACATAAAAAATTTCAGTTTGACCATTTATATGACGTCATCTTGGTACGCTCAAAAGTGAGAACGCAGGAATTAAAAGACACTGGCATATATATATATATATATATATATATATATATATATATATATATATATATGAGTTTGGATCAAATATAGATCACATATGGATCAGAATTTGACTGAATGATAAGATAAAGAACAAATTACTAAAAATCACTGATTTTACTCATATTTATATATCTATCAGCGCAACATAATTCTCATTATTAAAAATCTACTTTTCTGAAACTTTATTTGAAGATTAGCCGATTTAAAGTTTAATCAATCTGATTTGAAACAATGATTACTTACTTTTAGTTTATATATATATATATATATATATATATATATATATATATATATATATATATATGTATGTATGTATGTATATGCAAGTTTCATTAAACATGACAAACAAGGTGCTTTAAGTTTTTTTATTTCGCTTTTTTAAATTTCGCTTGAAGATGGAACAGAGCTTAGTACTTTAATTCAATTTAATTCAAATAATTATACTGAAGTTTTCGGCTCTCGTTTTGAAACATGAGAACTCTTATGTAGCGATGGAATCATATTTTTAAATAAATAATTATATTTAGGCTCTACTTTTGTATCGAGCACTGTTTTTTAAAAGTAATAACAAAAAATACTAAAGAACTTTGGATTATTTGCCTAACGAGTTCTTTCCTATTTTCTATATATTTTCACACACGCACACACATACATACATACATACATATATATATATATATATATATATATATATATATATATATATATATATATAAATATATATATATATACCTTTTCATTTGTTTTTCTTTACTTTTCCTTCCTATTTTTTTATTTTTGTCCATTCTCCCTCACCCCCGCCACATGCAATTCCTCTCCGTCTATTATTATTACTGTTTCTCAATCCAAAAACGTAACTGATTCGAACCCCAAATGGTCGGGAATAGGGAAGATTCTACCTACACTCTTATCATCGGAAGAAAAAAACATAACCACCATATCTACAAACAAGTGGAATTATGTTATAGAGAGACACTGCTTACTAGGATCTCGAAGAAAAAAACAACTTTCCCCTTTATTCTTGATATCACTTTATCTATTTATTTCCTTTAATTCATTTCTGTTTGTTTGTTTGCCCGCTCATTCATCCCTTTGTTCTCTAACTGACTCGTAAAAAAGTAAGAGCGAATCAGTCCCGACGCATACTGAGTTAAGTGACTGGCGTTTCGTTGAAAGCAGACATGGACTAAGTGGGGAAACAAGAGAAGCTGTTCTTTTTTGGCAAATGCCGAGGCCATTAAACATCAACTCTTCAAATATTTATCAAGCTAATGCGGCGTATTTTGCGGTGAGAAGTCAAAACAGCAAGTGGCAACGGACGCCTCCAGAAACGCCATGTTGTGCAGACCTTGCCTCTCCCGTATTCAAACAAAAAAAAAACTTAATTCTATTTCAGTTCGTTTTTACGAATTCTATTCCACTATTTATGTCGTCCTTTTTATGGTTTCCATTGTTGTTGATTCAATAACTTGTTAAATCACTCGCTTGTTTATGTATTTGTAGTTCTGAATGCTTTAAAATCAAATTGAGTGATGGCGACCGTAAGAAAACGTCTCCATCAAGAAGTGAATACACCGTAAGATAGCTGCGTAAAACAAGTGAAAAAATTGTAATAAGGGAAGGGAACGTGCCGTATTTTTCCATCTCCGCAGGAACTTAATTACTGTATGAGTCATTTTTTTTTTTTTTTTAATTCTCTGTAAATCGTTTACATTTTGAAAACTTCAATGTCTTTAATTTCCTCTATTTTCTGTTCACTTCATGATATCTACTTAAGCAACTTATTTTTTCATTATTTTCTATTACAAATAACTGGGAGATCCCAGTTACTCTTTATTTGTTTTGTTGACCTTGGCTTTACAGATTAAGTGACCACCTTCTTTTGTTTTTTGCAATTTTTTGTTATTATTTTATCTTTAACCCTTTCATTCCGGGTAATACAGACCTGACCTATAAACGAGTGTGTTTGTTTGTAACCAAGTTTAATATCAAAAATTGACCGTAAAAGCATATACGTAGGTACCTCAACAGATTGGCGATACCTAACATTTAAAATGATTTTTTTTAAAACGAAAAATCTTTCATGAAGCTTTTATTTCAAATTTAACTTAAATCTCAAGCTAATAGATTAAATTTAATATTTCCAATAAGCAAAATACTTTGCTGCATTTTAAGAATTTAAATTGACTCTAAGAATCACCGATTTTAGCGCCATTTTTAGAGATCTTTCATCGTGATTTAATTTTCTCTACTATAAATTCTTTGAAAAATAAAATATACTTTTCTGAAGTTTTATTTGAGGAATATTATCTGATTTAAAGTTTAATCTTATTTGAAAGAAATATTACTTTAAATTTAAAATCTCGCAGAAATGCATTTTTTAACATGATGGTAGCTGTTTATTTTAGGTGTTGACAAGTTGACAGCTTGAATGACTGACGGAAGTTTATTTCATATTTTTCTACGGTGAACATATCTGAAAAAAATACTTGAAGAATACAACGTGAGCACCATTTTTATATAATTTTTAACTACCCAGTAATCTAAAAAACTGAAGAAAATATTCTCCATAATCTAATGTTTTATTGAATTTTAGGTACCTTGTTTTTTAAACTTACTATAGTTGTCGTTCTTATTTTCTGATAATATCTTGTCTGGATGACCGTATTTACAAAAATCGACACGTTTATACACACACAAAAAATTTGAAATTTTTTTCAAATATTGAGCCTAAGTAAATTGTACTAAGCTTTTCCATTTATTATTAGTTAATATAGTAACAAATTAATATCAATATCACTTAACCTCTACAAAGTAAGACAGAATTCTAAAAGATTTAAAACTTTATCAATTATTATGATTAAAATTTTTAAAAATGAAAACAATTTTTGTAAAAATTCATTATTCATGGAAAAAAAATTTCTTAGGACATTAGTGTCTGAAAAATATATTTTATTTATAAAAGGAATTAATAGCTTTTCTAATTTAACAATGTCTTAATTTTATAGCATTTTCGATTCAGAGATTTTCGGTAACTGGGGGCCCTGTTTGACAAAAAAAAATTGACAATTTAATTTTGTCAAAGAGTTCTACTTTTAACATTAAACTCTACACGATTTAATTTTTCGAAATTCCATAAAATTAAATAAGTTGGGAGCGGGAAGATAGGTGTAAAAAAAAGATTTCTAAATAATTTAATTCATGTGTAAATAAGTTTTGAAAGTTTCATTAAAATGGAATAATTATTTGATTTTGCAAGAATTTCCAAATCAGTATGTTTTTCACGATAAAACAGACGCTAAAATCTCTATCTATAAAAGGCAGGATATGTGTGTGTGTGTGTGTGTGTGTGTGTGTGTGTGTGTGTGTGTGTGACGAATGCATGGCCGCAATTTTCGACGGATTTGCACCAAAATTTACATGCACATGCTCCAAGTTAGCGGGAAGCCCAAGACTGACTTTGCATTTCCCAACTCCCATCGATAGTGGAAATAATCGATTTTTTCATGCTTCTACAGCAGTTTTCATGTAGTTTGTGGTCATTTTGTACTGGCCAGAGTGAGAGCCTATAGCTGGCTGCCACCAATAGGCAGGAAGATTCTATTGGCCAGCGTGAAAGCCAACAGCTGACTGACACGAATGTTAACTAGCATGCTAGCATGCAAAAAAAAATCGATAGCTGCATTCGTCACAAGTGGGAAAAATTTAAATCTGCATGACACTTTACTCCAATTGGCTCATTCGCTTGCTTAAACTCAACGTTGATTCTGATTCCACAGAACTGGGTTGGATGTGAAAAAGTATTTGTTGTTAACATTGTTTTTTCATTCGGTTTTTCCAGTTACGAGTCCTTTTTTAAAGCTGATCGTTTTGTGTTCATTTTGTTTAGTTCTTTTTTCGTGACAGATTTAATGTTTACTATAGAGCTTAGAAAAAATTCGCAGTGTGAGATAGGCAAGAAGTAAGGCATGTAGCAACATCAGCACGACAAAGGGCACACCTTTAAAGGCAAGGAAGGGCAAAAATATTTTAAGTCAAGTGATAGCGATTGCTGTATGAGTCGTACGATTTTTGAATCAAGCACGGGCAACACCGGGTCATGCTGCTAGTGTCTTATAATAGTCTTTGTCCAAGATTTTTAACCAAAATTCTGAACGTTCTGAAAAGGATCAGAAAATGTAAATTAATAATCAAAAAATCCTTTGGACTTTCCTCTTAATAATAACATAAATATTTTGACGAGAAAACTGTTTTAAGTTTGGGGCATTTTTTCATCAATGTATGCTAATTTTTATCGAATCAGTGGTGGTAGCTACATATAGGTTATCGCCAAAATCATACGCACTTTCGACCCATAAAAAATACCCCCCACCCCGATTTTTTTTGTTTTGTTTTTTTGTTTTTTAAATTATCAAAAATCAGTGAATTATCCTATTTCATTGAAGTTTTCAGCATTTATTCATTAATGGATGAAGTTTATATTGAATTTTATCTTTCTTTTTATTTTTATTTTTTTTTTTTTTGAGTAAGTATTTTTAGGTCAGGCATACTCCCTTTATTTAACTTGTAGCTCTTCGTACTGATGAATTTTGCATGTTCCTAATATTTATTTTATCTGTTTATTTACAGTGAAGTTCACCCTTAACTGGAGGTACCGTGGAGTAATGGATAGCGGCTCGGATTGAAGAATCGGAGAGTTTCGAATTCCATTATATTCACTTACGTGCTAATACCCTTAGGTATTAATACTCCTCTTCTCCCTCCAGCTATGTGTAAATAGCAGGACAGACCGGGTTCTTGAATGGCAACTGGTCTACCGCAGAAATAAATAGCAACCTACTGCGGGAAAAAAAAATCTGCGTGCAAAAAAAAAAACTAAGCGTGTATCACGCATGGCGCATAACTGGCTGTCACCCTGTACAAAGATCAGGGCCCAATCGAGGTATAGGGTTACATTAAGAGGGAGTTTATGCGGATACGAGAAGATAACGGTTAACTTTAGGCTTGAACAGGTTAAGATTGTAATGATCAGGACAACGTACTCTTGAAGGTCGGTCCCACAGGGCAGTGGTTCGTGGAAATAAGCTGCTTGAGTGAAACTTACGTATCACCAATGGAATACGGAGGGAATGTGGGTGGATTGTTACAATGTGGGTGGCATGGCGTATCCTGGTCGTGAAGGTTTTAATATTCTAAAATAAATTATATATATATATATATATATATATATATATATATATATATATATATATATGTAAGCTTACATACTGTCTACTGGAAATACAAAGCTGAATATATATATATATATATATATATATATATATATATATATATATATATATATATATATATATATAGTTAAATTCCCAGATCAATTCTGTGGACAATACAGATTGGTATAAATAAAATGACAATTGGAAAAAAGATCTTAGATTTTGCCGACGCGTTTCGTCTTCCGACTTTTTCAAGGCAAAAATGAAATCGAAATGTTCTTGTTGTTATAGTTACATTAAAAAATCCAAATTTAAAAAGATAGACGCTTCTGTCTAAGCCTTTTTTTCTGGTTAATGTAAATTACCTTTATAGTAAGAGATTTTTTTTTTTAGATTTAGATTTTAGATTTTGCCGACCTTACTATAGTAAGGTCGGCAAAATATAAGATCTTTTTTCCAATTGTCATTTTATTTATACCAATCTGTCTTGTTCACAGAATTGATCTGGGAATTTAACTATATTGTTGACATGAAAAAAAAAAAAAAAATCTCTTACCATAAAGGTAATTTACATTAACCAGAAAAAAAGGCTTAGACAGAAGCGTCTATCTTTTTAAATTTGGATTTTTTAATGTAACTATAACAACAAGAACATTGCGATCTCATTTTTGCCTTGAAAAAGTCGGAAGACGAAACGCGTCGGCAAAATCTAAGATCTTTTTTCCAATTGTCATTTTATTTATACCATATATATATATATATATATATATATATATATATATATATATATATATATATATATATATATATATATATTATAAAAACTGCAGTCTGAAGTTATTATGCAAATTAAATTTAATATCATCATAATCATCATCAGGTCGAGAAATCTTCTCGGGTTCTCCTGACTCGTTCCTTCCAACCATCTTTGTCAGACATCTCTGTCGGCAGGTCCTCCAGATGGTACCCAGAGTCATCTACAAGTTAGTCAATGTAGGTGCGATAAGGTCTTCCAACCGATCTTTTGCCGCGCAATGGGTTCCATAGGAAGGTGTCACTCACAAGTTCTTACTTCTCCAGGAGTGATCAGCTAGCCGAAGCGTTCTCTCTTTTAGAGAAACTGAGATAGGAGGAAGGTGGTCCATACAGGCGTTTCTTTTTTGGGAGTTTCTTCCAGCTGATGTCCAATACAACTCGTAACATCCTTGTGCATGTTCCGTCAAGTGATGCTTCTTGAGGTTTCGTCAGTGTCCATGTTGTTGAGCCGTAGAGAAAGACAGATTCTACCGTAGCCTTAAAGAAGTCCCTCTTAAGATTGTCAGAGAGGGGGGACTTCCAGATGGTGCTCAGACCATCAAGGACACTCCAGGCCTTGCCTTTGGGGATTTTGATGCCTTTCTCCGTTGACTGGATGTTGCTGGCGAGGTAAACAAATTCCTGGACGGATTTGATGTTGTTGCCATGTTTCAACTTAATTTCTCCTTCTTGGTTGTAGCTGATAAATTCTATTCTGCCAGCATTAATGTAGAGACCAATCTCGCTTGACGCTTCTTCGATGAGATGGGGAAGTTTGGTAGCCTTATCAATCGTGTCTGACAACAAGGCAAGTTCACCTGCGTAATCTACTATCGTTTAATAGTAATCTGTTAATTTTTTTCCGCTGGATGACGCGAACTTCTTGATTTTTCAAGGGTGAACACCAGATCTCTGTTTAGATCAACAGATGTTCGCAGGGCGTCATCTAGGCACAGAATGAAAAGGAAAGGGGAAAGCGTATCTCCCTGAAAGATTTCCGCGACAACGTTGAAAAACTCCGTATCTACATCAGGGGATCGGGCCATTGAGCGAGGGTTCTTATACAGCATCATGATGCTAACATGATCTCTTCAGATGACAGTTCCTAAAATATCTGTTTAAGGCCTCAGAAAACAAATAAAAAATATTTTTTTCTTTTTTTCCATAACTTATGTTGAATCATGGCTAATGGAAAGGATGTAATAAATGCTGAGAAACAGAAAATAATAGTTATTGATTGAGGGAATGTCCATATTGGAGATATCAAAGGAGCTTTGCAGAGATCATCAAACGACAAAGGGAGCTATTGAAAATATAATTAATCTTATACTAAAAACATAGTGAAAGATTAAGACCTTGTTTTTTTTTCTCAACGGGAACATAAACTAAAGCTAGTTATAGCGAAACAATCACTTTTGACGAGTGCTCAGATCTTACAACAGGTTGGAAGTCAAGATGGACAAAAGATGTAGAATGCTTTGCAAATTGGAATCTGTTAATAAATCTCCTAGCCAAACTCCTATCAGCAAATCAAATATTTAGAAGCGTCAAAATTAGGCCAAGAAATATATGAAAATTAACTTTTCTAAAGTAATTTTCACGGAGGAATATCGGATGACGCTCGATGGATGTGATTGATGTGACAAAGAATGACTTTTATCCGATTCAGATGTTCCTGTGGCTAAAAGAAGGCACCAGAGAGGTGGCAGTGTGATGATAAGGACTGGAGTTGTCGACCAAACCATTATTTTACCATTAAAAATCGACAAAGGCGTTAAACTGAATAGTGCTAACTATTGCAATTTCAAGGACATGACTTGCTTTGGAAAGTTCAAGTTCAAGTCTCGCAATTTCAAAGTGACCTTTGTGTTTGTGCATGGCGGTTCTCCCTCTCATGTATCTAAGGTTACCCGTGAAATTTTTGAGCGTAAAAGGTTTGCAGGAGAGGAGATAAGGGAGTGGCCACCAACAAGTTCCGACTGAAAATCTATGGTCAACTGTGACGATAAAATTATATAAAGGAGGCAAACAATATGACAGCAAATCAGTTCTATGGGAAGCAATTAAAACCACCAAGTCGGAAATTTAACCTGCTGAATAAAAAAAAAAAAGAATTAACAAAACAATGGATAATAGATTGTTGACTGTTATTGTGAAGAAGGGTCATTATATTAAGATGCTTCAAAGACATCATATATGTTTGTTATTTGTTCTGGGGTGCTGATCAGTTGTTGATAGTTGAACCTATAGAGCGCAGTCTATCCTGCTATTTACCCATAGCTGGGGGGAGAGATAGATTCATAGCTTTATCAAGAATATTAAAACATAAGCGAATGCAATGAACTCGACTGGAATTCGAACTCGGCTCTCCGATTCCTCAATATCCATTACTCTCCCGTATCTCCTGGATATTATTAACTTACAAGAATGCTATTCGGAGTTATATTTATTCTTTGTCGTTCAAAATTGTCAAATAAGCGATTTATTTATTTTAGAGATAGATCGATACTGCTGCAGATATGCACGCCTGATATGGACAGATGCGTTCCTACTTCAGAGAGAAGGCCGAAAGTGCCTACCGGAGCAAGACACGAGTTTGAAAGTCAATTAGATTTTCCCACTTAACCTCGTCAGTGGCTTTAGCGACACTTCAAAGCTTCGTGGAAATAAGGACTCGACACAAAGTTCGCGTCCAAACAAGAAACGGTAAAATTCATTTTCTATTGCCCCTGCCCTCTGCCATTTTCGGTCCGTAATCCGTAGCTAATAACAGATTGGGAACGCCGAAGACATCTGTTTGGTTCTAAGGTATGCGCCCCTCCAGCTGTTACCACCTCCACCTCTTGTCGATTGGTTCGACCTGGCTTTCATCTTAATATCAGTGATACGGTTGACTGATCGCTGACTCTTTTAAGTTGACGAATGATACCGCAAAATAAATTGGGATATAACCACCCCTGGCTGAATGCCTTTGAGTCGAGAGATATTTCGCTTGCTTCATCTTAGAAAATTTTGCTTAAGTTAGTTTGGGATTAGGTCTGAGTCGGATTGTGTATTTCAGGTAAACAAAGATATGAAACATCGGTCACTTTCATTTTCACACACACACACACACACACAAACTCTCGTAAAATACACGTGACTGATAGATAGATAGATAGATAGATAGATAGATAGATAGATAGATAGATAGATAGAGACATAGAGAATGACAGAGAGAATGACAGAGAATGATAACGTGATTGTCGCAGATTTTACAAGCACGTTAAAGTAATCACTGCTAGAAAGACTGTACAGTACTGACAGTGGAAACAAGAAGAAGGTTTGTCTTGAAAATAAGCATTCGAAACTCCAATTTTTATCTGCGCCCAAACTGTCAATAGGCATACAAAGAAATTTTGCAACCTATCTAGTCTCCAAGAAGATAGATAGACAGACAGTGCGAGAGAGATAGATATTAACAGAATGAGATAGATAGATAGATAGATAGATAGATAGATAGATAGATAGATAGATAGATAGATAGATTTCACTTGTACTTTATCATTCACATGCTTACATACATACATGCTTCTCGTCTCGACCAAGAAGAGATTCCTAAATACATTCTGATGGCTGATCATTTTGTCAGATTTTGGGAAGAGAATCGGAACGATAACTTTTCAGCACCCCTTCATACTTATATATATGATGGCTGTCGACTCGTTAAAAGAGTGTGAATAATTCTGACAAGTTTGATCAATGTTTTTGCGTCTCGTGAGGACAACGCCTCTTGAAGCCAACAGTGACTTGCAGATGTGGCAAACTAAGTTGTTTTGTACAGGTCATGACATGTTTTGTAAATCTGTTCAAATCTTGCTCATGAGCTTTAATGTGACGGATGAGACCGGAGCGATTACTGCAGGTTTTATGACACATTTTATGAAGTTATTTACAGCATAATGCAGATAGTAATTTGTCAAGGGTCTACCAATATGATTCTTATTGTGGCTAACGAGGTCTGCATTGGAGAGGCATACCGTAATTCCCCATGTATAATACACATTTTTTCTAAAAGAATAATATGCAAAATTATGGGTGCGTATTATGCACAGCTACAAAAGAATCTTTAAAAAATTGCCGATTCATCTGTCGATTTCAGCTGCGAAATGACTACTCACCCCAAACATACGACAATTTGACACTAACATTCACCGATTGCAACCCCATAAAGATGTCAAATACAATCATATGTACTTAACGATACTTACAAATGTAAAATAAAATAAGAATTATCATAAAACTAAATTAGAATATTATTCTATGTTTAAAACCATTTTTTAATAAGAGTAGGAAACGCTGACCGTAATGAAATTGGAGAGGTACAATTTATAGGGTTTGATTACCAAACAAAGGGTGCGTAGTATACGTGAGTAGAAGCATTTTCCCACACTTTCAGTAAAATTTCAGGAGTGCGTATTATGGATGAAGGAGTATTATACATGGGAAATTACGGTACTCTGCTACATAAATACACACACACATGATGGCTGCCGCCTCGTTTTCGAGTATGACCAGCACATAATATCATTGCAAGACTTAGTTGTGCTTTGAACGGATTTGATGCTTTAAACGAGACAAACTTTTCTCTATTCTCGTGTATAAATTAATGAAATATAAGGATTGCGTGATAATTGTTTTATAGCTAAGTTCTTAGTTTTTGTCAAAATAAAATAAATACACTAGTTACTGAAATTTTATCTTTTACTTTGAAAAATGCACACATAGCTCATTTTAAGGTGTTTTTTTAAAGATATGTACTCTGGCCCCAAACATTTTCCCTGTAGTTTATAAATATAAATGATCTTAAGTTTTTCATCTCCCCCTCCTCGTGCATAAAAATAAAATAAATTGCCTGAATTATATTTTAGTTTTCCTTCGCTTTATTTTTCATTTGTAGGAGACAACGCAACTAGTCTTAAAATCGAAATAAGTAGTAAAAATTCCTTAAGGAAGGGCGGTTACATCCTGTCCCTACCTTGAAAGCTCTTAGTTTACCTCCACACTTCTAACGTCTCCCCCTAAATTCATGAATTTTTATTTTCTATTTTTTAAAAATTTAAACTTGTGATTTTTTTTCAATGGACGTAGATAGGTTTGCCAGGGTACTTCGATGTACTGTAATGATGTGCAAGATTGTCTTGCTATATAGGATACTGAGTACTGAGTTCGATCCTCACTCGGTGCCTCATACTTTCGGCCCTGTGCCACATGTAAGCTACGCTTAGAAAATTTCCTTTCTAATAGAATTTCAAAGTTTGTCTTTGTTGGTAAATTGCCATCAGTCAATATAAACGATAATCTTCATATTGCTCCACTGGTTTTCAATTGAGTTATGGCCACGCAAATAAAGCCGATCACTTTATCAAATTTTGAAACCTATTTACATATTAACACGTTTCTTCTCCGAATGTGAGATATCGTTGCCAGGTTTAAAGATCAGCATCTCTCTGAAAGTATATGGCCAAGTGACGCCATGTGTAGGACTTTAGGGATTTCAAAACATTGCATCTCTTGGAGCATTATCAATTATCGTATTTGCCGGTTTATTGGACGCTCCCACACATTGGACGCACCAAGATTTTGGCATGGAATATTTAGGAAAAATCTGTACACGTCACAACCAAACAAATAAAAATTATAACCTTACTTTTATGTGACATTCTCACTAACCATAAAGAAATACTTACAATATTAGCACAAATTATGCAACTGATATTTTTTTTTTAAATAGAAGTGAGGTAACGTTTAATTACCTGGACATTTTTTGGAAAAGAAGAATTTTAGTGCATTTCATAATGCATTTATTTAAAATTGTTTTAGTTGCAACATCTGCACATACAGTAAAGTCATAATAGCTACAAAGAAATCTACGGTATCAGTGAACACTGGTACATATGATAATCGGCAAAAAAACAGAAATATGGTACTTTTGATAAATAATGGCCCCTGCTATACATGCAGAAAAGCAAATTCCAATACCTATATATAAAAACACACACACACCAGTCAAAGCAAATATTTCTGTAAAATCTGGAATTTCTACAAAACAAGTAGCAAAATATTGTGACATTCCATAAAATTCTTAATTTCTTTTTCCCGGGTGAATTTTTATTGATATCATGTTTGTTCACTACCAGTGGTCCTCGAGGGTAACCAGTAAAAAAGCGGTAAATTTATTATCAGCGTTTTATCTTTCAAGAATAATTGACCTTGAATAACCTTGAATAAATATCTTGAATATTCATGACTTTGAATAATCATTCGACTCTCGCGTAATTACTTAACTCTAATTGATTCTTTTATGACTGATTAATTGCTGCTCGATCTTGTGACTCGTCATTTAAAGGTTATTTGCGGACAACTTTCGTCTTTCGTGCTGTCCTTCTCGTATGGCTAAAGAACTCATTGATTTTGAGCGTCAAGTTATCGTATTTTTTCAAAGAACATTCGACGTGGGGATTGACGAAATGTGCAGAAATTCTTCCTGAAATTTTAAGTCATATCAATCGTCACGAGTTTTCAACGGTTGTCCCTCGTCTTTTTGAATTTATCTCTTTTTACTGGGTACGCTATAGTTTTAGAGTCATGCTCTATTTATACACTGGTAAACACCACTTTTATTTTGGTTATAATGTCCCTCACATACATTATACTACTGTATTGGACGCAGGGCAATTTTTTTGGCAGTCAGTTATGTGCCATGCGTGATACACGCTTAGGCGATCATGTATCTTTCGATACATGATTGACGAGGAAGATTATATAGGATGCCATTTCTTTCAGCGGTAGACCAGTTGCCATCCAAGGCTATAGAACCCGGTCTGTCCTGCTATTTACCCATAGCTTGGTGGGGAGAAGAAGAG
>OZ010600.1:76465418-76515418 GCA_963932145.1 Acanthosepion lycidas
GTCTTCTTGAACCCTGTTCCTTTTTTGTCCTTTTCTCAATCACCCACACTAAAATCTTATTATTCCCTTTCACCCCTCGTAACCCTCTGCGCTTTCGTGCCATTAGCGCCTTGCTTGCGGTGAAACGCCTAAAACAAAAACGAAACGATTCCGAAGCAGTCGATGGTTGTACTAGCAGAAAGTCACAAGTCATTGTGACCGAGGATTTTAGTGAAATGTTCTAATTACATATCACGCCAGATCAGGCGTTCTCTCCCAGAAAAATGTAACTAGTTGCAATATAAACCACACGTTGGCTGCATGGCTGTTGAAAACAGCAAATGAGTTGTCATCTGCAAAGGGAATTAACTAGTTACCCTAAGGAACAGGTAAACTGGAAAACGAGCAGACATCTAGATAGATATTGATAATCCTGTATGATAAACTTTGTCAAGGTATATGTCCTCTGCATCATGTCACACAAACAGGAGAACTCCGCCATGGCTGTCAGACAATTTCTGCGACCACATCACCCCGTACATCTGTCCACCTAACTCCCCAAACAGCAACGATGTGTGAGGCGCAGTTCAGCGAGAGACCAAGAAAACTCGTTGTAACATCAAAGATAAACTGAAGGCGAAGATTCTGGCAGCATTCACCAACTGAAACAAGCAGTCCGTCCAGAAGAGTTGCAGGATATTCCGAATCGTCTGGAGGACGTGGATGGAACTAATGGCGATTTTATTGAATAAATTTACTCTTCAGTATTTAAAGATATTTTTGTGTAATTTTGGTAAATATATCTGTTAAAATTAGATGTCGGTGTTATTTTCATTTTTTCATAATTTAGACGACAATTTCTCCATCGCACCCCATACATATATATATATATATATATATATATATATATATATATATATATATATATATATATATATATATATATATGTGTGTGTGTGTGTGTGTGTGTGTGTGGGTGGGTGTGTAGGTAGATTCAAAGATACCCTAATGTATGAAAAAATGTCCCAAACAATAAAAATAATGTTTTAGGGTCCAAATCTTTGTGCTAAGAAAAAGGAAAGATCAAGAATGTTTTATGTAATTTTTTTTTTTTTTTTGCTAATCCTTTTTAGAACATTCGAAAGTTTGGTTAAAATTTTTATTTCTTTGGAATCAAAATATGACCATACATTAGTATGGGAAATTTGAGCGTCTTTTTGCGGTGAAAAATACATTGATTTGGAAGTACTTTCAAAAAACAAGGAGACCGTCAAGAAGAGTTACATGAGATTCCGAAGTCGTTATTGACGTAACTGTTTCAATAGAAAAAAAATGTATATTTTCAAAAATGGTATACCACTAAAGAAAAGAGTATTGAACTGTTACATAATATCAGTCTTCCGATATGGTAGCAAATGCTGGAAATCATTCTTGATCACTAAAATCTTAGCCTCTACAAATCGAGAATAAACAGATATCTATCCTACACGTCCTCATAATATGTACTTCTCGTTCCTTTCTCTCCATTCACTTACAAGAATCTCACTCTGTTACCATCTACTTTGATTGGCTCTTGGGCCTTTTATTGGGTGAATAATAATAATAATAATAATAAACAAAATGACTGATGTAACTCTACCAATATTTTTCAACAGTCAAGAGAAGAACATAATTTTAAAAAAGAAAAAACAATGTTTGACAATGTTAAACAATATTTCACCACGATGTATGTCTTCAAGTTATATTTAAAAGATTTTTTTTTAAATTTAGAATTTAAAATTCCAAAATGAGCAAGGTCACCATCACATTAAACACATTTAAGTTTCATGCCTTCACGCTCACTGACTTTCATTTGTTTTCACGTGTTCGTTACCAGTACAGTCGTGTTTTTTTTC
The DNA here is from genome assembly GCA_963932145.1 of Acanthosepion lycidas. Classification (NCBI taxonomy): domain Eukaryota; kingdom Metazoa; phylum Mollusca; class Cephalopoda; order Sepiida; family Sepiidae; genus Acanthosepion; species Acanthosepion lycidas. Next base: position 76,467,293 of record OZ010600.1, read on the forward strand.
TTTTTTGTTTTTTGTTGTTGTTTTTTTACAAGTCGATAAACGTTTGTACAAAACTTTTAGATTTTGTCGATTAATATTTTTATACATGTAAAAAAAAATCTTTTAAATATAACTTGAAGACAGACATTCGGTTAAAAATTGTTTAACATTGTCATACACTGTTTTTTCTTTTCTTCTTCTTTTCTTAAATTGCACTCTTTTCTTAACTATAATAATAATAATAATAATAATAATAATAATAATAATAATAATAATAATAATAATTGTTATTGTGATCTTGCGGGCCGTATCAAATCATCAGAATGATCTCTTAATGGCGGCTTTCGACAGCCTTTGACATAGTGACGCCGATGGTTAGTCGGCCTATCGCCGCAGACGCAGTCGTCCAGATTTAAATCAGACCAAGTGAGGTGGCTACAGGTTGGTGAGGGCGTAGAGGTGACATAACCGTAAAAATAAAAAAAATTCTCAGCTAACCACTCCTTCCTGGATCACGTGAGCCACGTGGCAGGGAGCAAATTCCTGTCGGAACAAGTACGGCCACACACTCGATCCAGGGCTTGACTAACGTGTCTAACACCTCAACAGGAAAGAATTGAGGCTCCATAACAGGATCAGCATCTTGAACTTGTATATTGCCGTAGGTACCCCTGTGCGACTCGAGACACCTGTCAGTTTGCGTGTTTACCTGGCTACTTTCAATAACCTCGTTATCAGGCGGACACTGTGGCCAAGAGTTAGTGACACAAGACACGCGTGTCTTTTCGTCTTTTGTCTCAGATTGAAAGCTGCCATGTTAATAATCCATATGCGCCGGAAAAACATTGAGAATGGTGGAATTTGGTTCATGCCGCGTAACATTGCTTCAGATCGTTTCCTATTTATGGACCGCTAGAGAAATTTTCTAAAATACCTAGAGACACTACACACACACACACACATACATACATACATACATATATATATATATATATATATATATATATAGGATCCTTATATTTGTTGTCAGATGGAAGACACTTGCCAAGTATTTTCGACAATTTCAAATTGTCATCTTCAGGAGCATTTTTTTTTCCATACGAAGGCAAACACTAAGACAAAATAGGTGTAGACTGAAGGATGTTTTTTTTTTTTAATTATGCTATTTATTGACAGTTGAATATATATTTTGGAGAGTAGTATGCCGTGATGCTAGAGTTCTTGTTCAAGTCGATCAAGTGAGAATTTTATTTGAATTTTGAAAAGATATAAATACACGAAATTTTCTTGTAACCTGTTTTTATCTGTAAAAGTGACAGGTACCTAAGCAATTAGCAACTGCAAAAATATCTTAGTGGTTTTCCACAATTTTTAAGATTCTGATTATTATCGTACTGTGGATATATATATATATATATATATATATATATATATATATATATATATATATATATATCAGTATCGCGCATATAGTGCAGATTTTAATAAAACAATGCTCGATATAATATAGTAGAGCTATTAAGTATATATATATATATATATATATATATATATATATATAACAATCAGTACCTGAAGATTGCATAAGGCATGAAACTCCGAGTCGTACTATCGGCTTGGGGTATAATTTGTTTTTATTAAGATATGATTTCGTGTATGTGTGCTTGTAAAATAAAATATGAGAAAAACTGTTGAATACTGAAATCTTTCTTTTAATTAAAGATTTCAGCATTCAATTGCTCTTTACGTTGACGTTTCGATATTTTACGTGAGCATTTTCAAAATGTCAGCACTTAGCTAAAAATGTACAATTTTTCAACATCCAACAGGTTTTCACTTATTTCATTTCGTGAAAAATTTCACATCAGTCATTTATTATATATATATATATATATATATATATAATTATTTATTTAAAAATATGATTCCAACACGCTGCATAAGAGTTCTCATGTTTCAAAACAAGAGCCGAAAACTTCAATATAATTATTTGAATTAAATTGAATTAAAGTAAGCTTACTTTAATTTAATTTAATTCAATTTTATGAGAACTTATGTAGCGTGTTGGAATCATATTTTTAAATAATTATATTTATGCTCTACTCTTGTATCGAGCAATGTTTTTTTTTTAAATAATAACTAAAATACTAAAGAACTTTGGATTGTTTGCCTGCCGAGTTCTTTCCTATTTTCTATATATTTTCACACACACACACAAATATATATATATATATATATATATATATATATATATATATATATATTAAGAACATGTCTCATTAAATAATTTAGACAAGTTTTGTCTACTTATTTTTAATCGGATCCTCTCATAATTACGGACAATGTTGATGCATATTCATTTTTTTCTGAGTACTTTCGACATTAGCACAATGTCATCATCAGGGTGTTGTTTTTCTTTCTTCCTCTAATAGGGATACTAAGAAAATTGCCCGTAATTTTGTGAGGATCCTATTAAAAATAAGTAAACAAAACTTGTCTAAACTTAACATAACTTAATACAAATATATATATATATATATATATATATATATATATATATATATATATATATATATATATATATATATATGTATTCGTTCGTTTTTTATCATTTTAATACTTATTTATATTATAAATACTTCTGATGAATCATTCGTCAATGTATTCCCTTTCATTGTTTACGACCTCCTACCAACGATCCACTCTGATATAAACCACTAGGTTTTGACATGAAAAAATCAAGCCGCTTTTTAAGCCCCACGTCGTTGTTGAACGAAACGCACTTCAAATTATTAGAAAGCGACCGAAAAAGATAGTAGTCTGAAGGAGTTAAATCAAGAGAATATGGTAGCTGTGGCAGAACTTCCCAACCGAGCTTTTTAATTTGTTTTGGTCACGTTAGCGACATGTTAGTGAAGTGGGGGCGAGAATTGTCATGTTGAATATTCACACTATATCGCCGATTAGGTCTTTTCAGCTGAATTCCCTCTTTGAACATTGACCGTTTAGTTGTTCTGGATCTTACACATTGAGTGATGACGACATGAGTTTGCCATGTTCTGAGCCAATTCCCTTGGGGTCTGGCGCGGTTCTTTAATCAGCGCGCGCAATTGGTTCTTGTCAAACAGAACATTTCGGCCAGAACGCAGAGTCTGAGTTCGAACTTCCCCTCAGTAAAACGGGAGAACAATTTCTGTGACATTCTGTTAGTAATGAAGTCATCTCCGTACATAGCCCAAATATCTTGAGCAGTTTTGGTAGCTTTGTGACCTTGATTTTAATCAATGTCACAAAGCTACCAAAACTGCAAATCAAAGATCAGGCCGAAACGTGAGTACTGTTGTCATATCTGGGCGGGAGCTGTCCAGTCTTAAATAATCAAATTTAAAAGCGTCGCCAAGTCCTTGTGAGTGATGGATTATTTTTCACTCTCCAACCTCTCAATCATAGGTGGGATGTAGTGAGTCTCACTGCTCTGTCACTACTTCCATAGAACACGCTCGGGCGAACTACATTCCTTGGTTCCACCAGGTCTAACCTTCACGGTTAGGACACGCCGTGCCGCTTACATAGTAACAAACCACCCATATTCCCTCCGTATTCCATTGGTGAGAAGTTCCACTCGAACAGCTTCTTCTCGCGAACCACTGCTCTCTGGAATCGACTCCCAAAAGGATACTCCCCCGATCTCTCGAATCTTAAACAGTTCAGATCTAGGGTCAACCGTTGTTCTCCCTTCCTGTCCGTATAAGCTGCCTCTTAACTTAGCCCTCTACCTTGAGTGTCCCCCCGGGCATTGCGTAGAATGAACCTTACTGTAAAAAAAAATGTCGAATATACTCCGTCTTGTCTATTTGGCAATCCATCCCAAAGGCGTGTCTAATCTGAAATAAAATTTCAATAACTTTAAACAACAGTTTCACGAGAACCAATTTCGTTGATTAAAGAAGAACCACGCCAAACTTCTAGGGAATTGGTTCAGAAGATGGTAAGCTCTCATGTTACTGTCGCTCGTCAAGAGGTAAGGTCCAGAAAGACGGCGCATGGGTGTCACACACGAGGGGGAAAAATACTTCAGCACTCTTCCATTGTTGACAGTTTACTCGTGTGCAATTGTTTCTCATCAATCTGAACAGGTCGGCCAGAACGCGGAGAGTCTGTGAATTCGATCTTCCTCCTCCTTGAAATGGGAAAATCATTTCTGTGCCATTCTGTCGGTAATGACGTCATCTCCGTACACGGCACAAATGTCTTGAACAGCTTTTTAACCTTGATTAAAAGCAAAGAGAAGAAAATGTCGAACATGCTCACTCTTGTTTATTTGACATTCAATCTCAAAGGCGTGTCTGATCTGAAATAAAATTTCAATAATGTTAGACAACAGTTTCATACGATGACTAGAATTACTGAAAAGCGCAAAATGCTACGAATGATTATTTTTCGCAGAACATCAAACAAAATATGATTGGGCGTAAATTGTCAAAAAATGGTGCAGCGTAACGGTCACCAATCAATAACATGTTTAGATGGACAAGCACTTCATGCCACATAAACATAGCCCTCACTGTTATGAATCACCGCCAGCCTTCACAGGGGTCCATGACCTCATGGATTCTGTGCGACACTCGAACACTACTCACCAGCCCGAAACCACTGGAACCCTGACTCATGGGACGACGCCACAAGTTGCCAGTCTTCCAGGGTTCAATTCAGCCCAGGTGAGATGGTGAATCCAGAGTCGTAATTTTAACAGGAGAACCTTTGTTGCATCTTCAGCTCTCACATAGAACGTTCCCTTGACCTGTTGGAGACTTGCTTCATTGAATGCGGATGTGATTTAAGTCTCTGTGGATTATCGATTACTACAGACAATTCTAACTTCGCGTCACGATCACTGAGGATCTGTAGTTGGCCTCTGCACAAACCACATTGAGCGCTAATGTCTTTCATCAAGTATTCTCGCTACATACGTATCACCGTAAATTGGGAGATGTCAAATGTCCCCACCATTTCAATCTCCCATCCGTCATGTTCTCATTCGAACTACAATAATTCAGGTTGCCTTGCCATGAACAGCCTAGTCAGAGTTCTCACTGATTTATCGACACAACTGATACAGGTTGGGATAGTTCCATAACGTCAAGTTATGATGGCTCCACCGACCTTTATCTTAATATACTACTATCTATAACTTTTGGCACGTCAATGTGTATTGGTGTGTAAGTTAAAATGTTTTTGCTATGGCTGCTTTTATCATATATAAAATAAATTTACAGCGACATCGTGTCAAAACGCCGGGTCTCATACGATTACCGAAGTTAAGTAACTTCAAGCCTGGTCAGTACCTAGATGGGTGACCGTTTTGGAATAACAGGTGCTGTAAGCTTGGATGTGTAGATGGTGTAATGGATAATGGCTCGGAATTGTTAATCAGAGAGCCGAGTTCTAATTCCAGTTTGTTTCGTTATATTCACTTCCGTGCAAACAAGATATGAATCCACCACTTCTCCCCCCACGCTATGGGTTAATTAGTAAGGCGTGTATCAATAAACCCTTCTTATCTCCAAAATGTAAAAATAAATATTGCGTACAAAATATTTAGATTTCGGCATTCAATACCCCAGCGTTTTCAACCAGTGCTCCCAGACACACTAGTCCGTTCCGAAAGGTAACCTAATGCAACCCAAATTAACAGTAGGATACCGTATTTTCCGATTTGTATTTTGAGTCATTACTCTATAATGTTAGCGATCTATCTAATTCAGCCTTTTATATGATTTAACCTCAGTACTTAGCTGTTACAAGTGTCTCCAAAACTATAAACCTTCCTGGAGCCGAGCCACAAGCTTAAATATGCTCTGTTAACTAGCAGCGACGGGAACCTTTCTGTTCTTTAGTATTGTCAAACAAAATCGGACGAGTGATTAATATAAACAATACGTGGCGCCAGTATGGTGATTTTTTTATGCATAGCTTAGATGTGACACAAAACCGAAATTATGGGGCGCCCAGTGAGGATCGAACTCACTATTCAGTCGTAATTGATCTAGCGAGACAAGCTTGCTCGCCATTACACCACGTCGAAGTGCCCTACGTGGCGCCAGTATATGAGAGACGTATGGTGAATGTGTTGTTTTATGAAATGAAGTTTTTTTCTTAGAAATTTCTTTCCGGTATTATGGTGCGTCTTCCATGCCGCAGCGTCTTGTAAACCGGAAAATACAGTGTTTATGAATTAGGTTTGTATTTTTTTTAAATTATTTTTAAAAATCTAGAGGCACCAACCATATGGCTTCCATATGTAAGTCAAGTCAAATTTTGAAAGGGACGCTAAATTTCAAATTTAATGATTAATATTTCCTTATTAAAATTTAAAGTGTGCCCTACTAGAATCTAAAATATGTTCTACTAGTGCGCGCTGGAGTAAAAATGGTTGAGAAAGACTGAAATAACCCATAGAGGTGTTGATACGCTATTAAAGAAAAACCAAACAAACCAATCATATATAAAATAAGATGTCTGTATTTTAAAGCAATTTTTTAACGTTCGCTTCTAAAATTTATTTTAAAATAATCATTATTTTGAAACTTCCCAAAAGCAACATAATTTTAAAAATATTTTTTTAACTTTCAAATTTGAATTCTTACAAGGAGAATAACTTCTGCTTATAATTCGGAATGTATCAAGAAAACAAATGTATCAAGAAAACAAATGTATCAAGAAAACCAATAAGCAATTTAGTAATCAAATAAAACATCATTCCGATCTTTTTTTTTAATGAATACCCAAGAGCCGCTCAAATTAGAGTGTTAGTGAGCAAGATTTTATGGACGTAAGAGGACAAAATAAGTGCAGCTTATGAGGATAGATAAAATAAATAATGTAACAGTTATCCCATGACATGAAGAGATTAACATTGTAGTGATCAAGAAAGTATCGTTTCGGGATTCTGTTCCACTAAGTAGTGGTTGTCGGGAAGAAGCTGTGTGAGTGGAATTTCCTCTTTACCAATGGAATACGAAGAGTATAAGGGTGATATGGCCCTGTGTGCATGGCATGGTTTGCCCTAGCTGTAAAGGTCTAAACTGGTGAAGTTAAAGAATGGAGCTCTGATTTGAACATTTGCCATGGAAATAGCGATACGCTTGCGGCTTTTCGTCTCTGCGAAATGGACTGCAGAGTCGAAAATAATTTAATTTATATTTCAACGTTGATTCACACCATCCTCGGTACAAAATGATACCCAGTAATTCGCTTGCATTTAAAAAAAATAAAAAAAAAAAAGCTCATTTGGATTAAGCTGAATTACATTAAAATATATGGGGTATGCAGAAAATCCAATGCTCTTTTATTTACTAGAGAAAAAATATACAGAGGAAAAGAATATACATATACCATTAACATTTTTTAAAAGTCATTCACCCCAAGCAAGGCAATAAAGCCACTAAGAGGCAAGGGGTTACCGAGTGCTAGAGAGTATAAGAAAAAAATCCTATTAAGGAGAGAGAATAATAAAAGAAAAAGAATTAAGAAGACAGGGGATAATGATTGACATTGCATTAAAATTTTTGAAGATCAAAGTTGACTGGGAAGCAACAAGCTGGAAGAAAGTTCCACAGGCGAGAAGTGCGATACAAGAAACTGTTAGCATAAAACTTACGGTTACATCTAGCCAATTCAACTATAAAATAATGAGACCTTGCCGCTAATCTAGTAATACGCTTAAATTCATAAAGTCTAGGTACCATAGAGGAAAATTCATCAGAACAATTACCATGAAAATATTTGTAGGAAAGGCACAGGATAGCTACATTATAGCGGTGGGAAATTGACTGAATGCGAGATAACATGAGGACCAATAACATTAAAGAATCTACAATGTTATTGGTCCACCTGTTATATCAAGAATCTCTAAATGTCTAGCAGGAGCGCCAGACCAGATGTGACAGCAATATTCAAAATATAGACTATAAAGTCACTAAGACACAAGGGGCTACTGAGCGTGAGAGAATATCAGGAAAAAACACTATTAAAGAGAGAAGACAATAAACGAACAGCAATTAAGAAGACAGAAGATAATGATTGACATTGCATTTACATTTTTTGAACATCAAAGTTCACTGGAAAGCAAGAAGCCAGAAGAGACTTCCACAAGTGAAAAGTGCGATAGAAATTATTTTACTCGGGAAAGCTCAATTTTGACACAAGGCCAGGAGTATGGGTCATTCAGTGAGAATCAAAATCACTATTCATTAGTAGTAGTCGGCTAACTTCACTAACCATTACCCCAGGCATCTACTGTGAAATTATGTGAAATAACATATATACATTTAATGACTCAAGATCATTCTATTATTTGTTGGGTTAAAAATATTTTCAGCACTCTCTTGTATTGGTCAAAATTCATTATATAACAGTGTGTATATTACTCTACTTAAAGTTAAATATTTAAGACCCTGGAGGATTGTCTTTTCTTCTTCTTTTTTTCTTTTCTTTTTTCTAATCATTATCACCCTAAGCAAGGCAGTACAGCCACTAACATGCTAATTCCTCCACACCCTGTAGGGTGTGGAGGAATTAAAAACAGAAACATTCGTAATGAGTAGAAAGAGAAAAGTGAAAAGTGCAAACAGGAGGACAGTAGATAGCACATTGCGTTTAAATTTTTGCAGACTAAAGCTGACTGGAAAACATGGAGCCGAAAAGGAGTTCCACAAGCGAGAAGCGCGAGAAAAGAAATTGTTAGTATAGAACTTACGGCTACATCTTGCTAGCACAACTGTAAATTGACGAGATCTCGCCGCCAGTCTAGTATTGTGTTTAAATCATAGAGTCTAGGCACCGTAGCGAAGAGCTCATCCGAACAATTACTATGAAATTATTTATTTAAAAAATATGGCACAGAGACGCAACCTTACAGCGGTGAGAGAGTGATTGAAACCGAACCGCCAGGATCAATGATATTGCTTATTCTTTGGATCTTGTCAAGGAGCTCCAAGTAAATAGCAGTGTTGCTCTATGTCATTTTTGGTTTGTTACCATCCCTGATTATCGCCGTTCTGTCATCCATTCATAAAAACTCGTTAAGTAGGTTACCCGCTACTACCTACCATATTTTAATTACTTCACCCAAAGCAAGGCAATAAAGTCACTAAGATGCAAAGGGTTACTGACTGTAAAAGAATATGAGAAAAAAACACTATTCAGGAGTGAGAACAATAAAAGAACAAGGATTAAGTCGATAGAAGGTAACGATTGAAATTGTATTTAAAGTTTTGAAAATCAAACTTGACAGAAAAGCAAGAAGCTGGAAGAGAGTTCCACAAGCGAGAAGTGCAATCAAAGAACCTGTAAGCATAGAACTTACAGTTATATCTAGTAATTTCAACTACAAAATGATGAGACCTTGCCGCCAATCTAGTACTGCGTTTAAATTCGTAAAGCATAGGTACCAAACAGGAAAGTATATCCATATTTAAAAACAACACTCGGAAAAATTGTTTTAAAGAAAATTTTAAAAAAATGACTCGTCCAATTTTTAGCCAGCAGCACAAATATAATCACCCTAAGCAGATTCTTTTGTTTTGTCAACACATGTGAGTGTGTAATAACGAACCTCACTGGCCCAGCAACTATCACAAACATCAAATTATTCTATTGTTATTTATCCTCCTTGTCTTTATAATCTTCACCTATATTCAAATGTCACCAAGACGAAGAGGTTACTGAGTGCGAAAGAATATGAGAAAAAAAGACACTATTAAGGAGAGAGGACAATAAAAGAACAGCAATTAAGAGGACAGTAGATAATGATTGACATTGCATTTCAATTGTTGAAGATCAAAGTTGTTTGGAAAGCAAGAAGCCGGAAGAGAGTTCCATAATCGTGAAATCACTAAGAAGAAATGAGCACTGATCGTTTAAGCATTACATACCACATCCCAAGCGAATCTGCCAATCGAAAACAATGATCCTGTTTTCTCTCTCGATTCAATGTACTTATGATTGGCAGGGGTCTATGCTGATGACATCGGTATTCATAGTTGGGATAAGAACGATCTTGAACAGAAAATCAACATCCTTTATCAAGTGTTCCAAGAAATAGGACTCTAGATAAACCTTTATAAAACAGAAAATATGACCTAGAATTGGAATGAAAGCAGTGATGGCACATACACCGAATCAATCATAAAAATTCAGGATGTTGAATTAGTAAAGACTAAATTTCTCGGCATATGAATCAGTTACAACAAATTTTGTATGAAAGAAAAGGAAATTGAACATAGACGAGGGTGGGCCAGAGATAGTTTCGCTCAACACCGCAGATTGTCACAAAACCAAAATTACTACCTAAAAACTCGAGTCATGTGCTTGTTCGATCGAAACTTTTATATAGATGCCATGCATGGCACCAAACTCGTTAAGAAATATCTAAACAGTCAGATTTATATAATCGCAATGGTTAAGTAAGACTTTAAGTGAGTGAAACCTGAAGGTCTTGGCAAAGACCATCCTTCTTTGAACATTGTGGACTGGCGCTACATAATCACAAACAAAGAATTGTACCAAATTGAAAAGAAAAACATATCACTTAAGGACTATCAACAGAAGCAACAACTAAACTGGATAGCACATGTAACTCGAACTGAAAATATAAAGATAATCAAAATATTCCACACTACATCAAATAAAATGTTAGGAAGGAAAACACCGTCAATACTGGAAAGGGCGATAGCAGCTACTGGACTTGAGAAATTTACTTTACTGACAAATTCTTTTAATACAAAGGTTTTATAAATTTCAACCAATAACAGTATTGGCTTTTTCGGTCAATGAATGCCAAATGTTTTCTTGGAAGGAAACGGCTAATATTACCATTTTCATAGTTCTATAAGATCTCATTTAAATTATTATGAAAACTTGCCAACTTCGATACGTAAGATGCTTGTCGAAATCGCAAATATAATACACTCCTAAAAAATTCTAAAAATATTAAAAGAAAAAAACATCAATTATGTAGATGGCCAAAATATACAAGGCAAGTTCGGGAATTAAAAACATATCAACACTCTACACCAGTAGTTCCCACACGGTGCAGCGCGCTTCATAGGTGCGGCGGAAGAGGATAACAGGTGAGGCGTATGATTGATTGAAAGGCAATCAGAGATGTAGAAACAGTTTTTAAAAAAATCACATGACAAACATGAATTCAAAATGAAAATATTATTATGGATTACTTGTAATTGAATGCACGACTCCCATTAAAATAATGACTGACTGATTTTATCATTGTGATATTTTTGCGTTATATCAAGTATTAAGAATATAGTAATTACGGTCTGCAAATTGGAGGAGAGAGTTATCAATGATAATGTACTGACAGCAAATCCACGGTTATCTCCCTTTAAGCCTCACTCTGCTTTTAATTTTTAAATGTACTTTTTATCACTTTGGTGAGGCGCGAGAAAATTTTCATTCCAAAAATGCAGCGCAGAGTCAAAAAAAAGTTGCGGAACCACTACACACACACACACATTACTTTTAATGCTATTTTTACAGATAACCATGTCTGACTTTTTACAGTATGAATACATCTGCCAAACTGCGCATTGGTAATTCACAGTTTAATATATATATATATATATATATATATATATATATATATATATATATATATATATATATATATATAAAATAAGACTGAGGAAGTTTTTGTCGATTGAAATGCATCTATCCCCCGTATGAGGCAATTTGGAATTTTGCTGTGTAATGCTATTTATTGGCTCTGTTATAATAAATACATTGAGCTCTCTTCTGTGGATTAGTTTTATTATTTTACATTACTAGGATCCACTTGAATTATATACCTACGGATTTATTATTACCCTTACTATATATATATATATATATATATATATATATATATATATATGTGTGTGTGTGTGTGTGTGTCTATGTCTGTGTGTGTATGTTCTGACGATTGTGTGTAAGCATGAAACAGACTGTCCCCGATAGGTGTTGACTTCAATATCCAAATTTATATTTGCATACGCTTAATCCCTGATATTGAGCAATGTAACTCATAAATATCAGTCAGTTAAGTTTCATACGTTATACAAACTTAGGCGATCATGTATCTTTCAATACATGACTGACGAGACAGTTTTTTTTCCCGCAGAAGGTAGCCATTTTGTTCTGCATTAGACTGGTTGCACACGATGGCTAAAGAACCTAGTCTGTCCTGCTATTCAATCCATGTGGGAGAAGAGATGGATTCATATAAGTGAATCTAATGAACAGGACTGGAATTCGAACTCAGCTCTCCGAGTTCCCACTCCACGCTGATGTCCATTACACCACATAAATATAGCATACCTTAAATTTATATTTTTTTGTTAATTTTTCTGTTCTATCTTAGTCTAATTTCTTTTGGCAATGAACATTTTAGGTTTTTGTACGTAGGTGTTTTTGTCTTTTTGTATTTCTTATCCTTCGTTTTTTGTTTTTTTTGTTTTTTGTTTGTTTTTTCTTAGGAGGCCTTTTTTGTTTCTTTTGTCTTTTTATGCCCCCCCCCCTCTGTCAGACTTGTTAGTAAGGGTCGTTCTTTGGCACATTATCAATAGTTTGGTTATATAACCTCACAGTTTTCACGTACGGTTTCATTTTCAAGTCTTTTTTCATTGCTTTTTTGGGCTGTCATAGCTGAAACATCTCCCTCACGTGCCAAACGTCTTATTGAATTGGATCTTTTCTAATTGATCACTTTAGCTCTAAGTTCAAATGAGGATCACTCTTTCTGTTGTTACCTTCTGATCCAGTTTTCCTCTTTGTTGTCCCCTCTTTTTTAAACTTATTCACCGTTCTCTTGATGGTTCTTGAATGGGCTTTGAAGATGGAAGTCAGAGTATGAATGTTGACACCATTACTGAAGGTCTGGATGATCTTTTAGTGGAGCTGACACAAAAGGATTTTAACTTGTTCTTTCTTTCAGCTTAATAATTCAAAGGGTTTTTCGTTGACTCTTATGACAAAAGATGTCAAGATAGCTAAATGTCTTATCTGAAAACCTGGAAAAAAGAACCTCGATTAGTTTAGCGTTTTTATCGATATTAAACATTTTGTGGGATGACAATTATCCCATGTTGTTACACCATTTGGACAATTTTGCTGTTACACCTGTAACATATATATAGGGAGGTGAATCGCAATAAAGCGACACCTAAGCTTTAAATCTTTCTTGAAGCTTTTATTTTACTTTTAATTGCAAGCCAATAGATTAAATTCAAATTGTCCAATATGCAGAAATATATTGCTGTATTTCAATTAAAAGCTTTTTAGGCAAATAATGTCTTAACTTCATTTCATTTTTTTATTTTATAATTCAAAGCAGATTTTCTGTAAATGGGTGTCACGTTTAACCACCAAAAAATTAGGTGATTTAAATTCTCTTACGATTTTCCTTATAACTATTAATCACTACAACAAAAATTTCTCGAAATACATAAAATTAAATATGTGTGGTGTAACTAATGTAAAAAATAAATTTATACCAAGATTAAAAAGAAACATTTCAATAATAAATGTCATTTATTTGTGAATAAGTCCCAAAAGTTTCATTAAAATCCGACAATTACTTGATTTTTGAAAGAACTTTCAAATCAATGTGTTTTTCGCCGCAAAATGGCAATCAAATTTCCCATACGAATGTTGACGCCAAAGAAACAAGATTTTTAACCAAAATCTCGAATGTTGTAAAAAGCATTAATAAAAAAAAATTACATGAAAAAATCCTTTGATCTTTCCTTAATAACACAAAGTTTTGAACGATAAAACTTTGTTTCTATTGTTGGGGGCATTTTTTTATCCATCATGTTCATTTTTAGGGAATCTTTGAAGCTACCTATATATATATATATATATATAGAGAGAGAGAGAGAGAGAGAGAGAGACAGGCTGCGATGGATAAATTGTCGTCTAAATTAAGCAAAAATGAAAATAACATTGACATCTCACTTTAACAGATATATTTACCAAAATTACACGAAAATATCTTGAAATACTATCGAGTAATTTATTCAATAAAATCATCATTCGCTTTAATCACGGCCTCCAGACGACTTTAAAGTCTACTTTAACTCTTCTGGAAGGTCTCTTTGCTTAAATTGGTCAATGCAGCCATAATCCTTGTCTTCAGTTCATCTTTGGTGTTACAAGGAGTTTTGTTTGTCTCTTGCTCAACTGTGCCCCATACATAATATCAAGTGGTTTTTCGCTGTGGGGAGTTAGGTGGTCTGATGTAAAGGGTGATGTGGTCGCAGAAATTGTCTGACAGCCATGACTAGGTTCTCCCGCTTGTGTGGCATAGTGCAGAGTCCTGTTGCCAGACATAAGGACTTCCAACTAGCACCCTCTTAATCCAGGTGGGCAAAGCACTTGATGTAGGCCTCCGTGTTGAGTCTGAGGCCCTGTGAGAAGATGAATAGAGGCATAACGTCGCCATCACTAGTGATCACTCCAAACACCTTTGTAATCACCATTAGACTCATCCAACTCTTTCTGGATCTTCTGCAATATCCCCAGATTTATACCCAAACACGCTGAAATATATACAGGGATCCCTCGATTAATGCGGATTTGATTAATGCGCTAAGAATTTTTTATACCAAGTTTCGATTAGTGTATACATAATACTCAATTAATTCAGTAAAACATTCTTCAGTTTAACCATAGAAATTGAAAATTGATTTTTTAGTTATCGATTAATTAAAGTTTTCTAAAATTTACAAATGGAAAATGGGTAACTATTTTGTTTGTCAAGTAATTACATTAGTGTTAAAAGAAAAATAGACGGTTATAAACAGAAATTTTATAATATAAACCGATAACAAAAATACATCTATATTATAAATGCAACTGTCAGTGTGTCAGTGTGTAACACTTTTCCCACTTTACTCCTAAAGGCCGTAGTCCAACATATACCATTTTGGAATCAGGCTGATTCCGCGGGCAAATTAAAAAACATTCTGGATCTGGAATCCTGAAATTTTGGATTGGATTCCCAAGTTTTCATTACTACGATTTTTTTATGTGATTTTTTTTTTTTTTTTTTTTGTACGATAACAATTTTTATAACTTGGAAATAAATTTGGGAATAATCGAAATTAAATGCGAAACCCAGCGAAAGTCACCTATGAAATAAAAATAATTGCTTATACGGAAAGTGCCCTTCGTACATCAAATTCTCTTTAAATTAAGTGGTTACAGAGGAATTATCATTGAACTTTTAAAAGTTAAGCTTAAATATTAATGCAATAATTAAATGCAGCGATCAATTTTGAGTTCTTCTGCAGTTTATTGATGCCTATCATATCTACTCCTCCCTAGCTATTGTGATGAAAGAACACTCAGGAGCCCTCCGCTGGAACTAGCTTAAATGGTGACCGATAAGGTGACTTTTAACCTTGTATTTGAATATATCTTTGTTAAAAAAATGAAGAATTTAATTAAATACAAAAATTTACATTTATTAAAAAATATCGAAATATAAAACATGTATGCATTTACTATGAAAAGATTGTAAATACAATTTTCAGATTAAAATACTAATGATTATATGTTTGGAATATTTCCCAAAATAGAAAATATATTTGTGACATAAGGTTCTTTTATTAAAAAAATTAAATTGAATTGATTTTTTTTTGTTTGTTTGTTTTAGATTTTAATATTTACTTACCCGCCAGCATAAGATGATGACAAAGAATGAATTAGGAGAATTTTCAGGGTCATTGAAGAATTTAAAGGAAAATATTTAGAAGCAGATCCTGATGAAGACAGAAGCTGACAAATTTGCAGAAAAATTGAAGGGACAATTTCTCAGTACCACCATTTATATGAAGAACAGAAGAATACCACTCTAAATAATTTTTTCATAAAAAATCAGATCAATAAAAACCACTCTAAATAATTTTTTCATAAAAAATCAGATCAATAAAAACCAATCTAAATAATTTTTTCATAAAAAATCAGATCAATAAATATTAATCCAGAGCATTTTTATTGTATCTTTTTATATGTACCTATATTTTAATTAAAAAGTACGCAAATTACAAAATAATTGTGAATGAGACTAAAATTTGAGGTCCATATTACATCAGTTCGATATTCGATTAATGCATTTTCGATTAGTGCGTATCTTTTAATGTACGCATTAACCGCACTAATCCTTGTATTCCACATCACCAAAATCCCTATTCTAGTAAGTAAAATCTATCGTACAAACAAGAAGACAAAGTTTTTACTGTAGTAGGGGAGATAACTTCGATAATAGTTGTTAAAAATGATCAAGTTATCTATACGTTTTATTTTTTCGTCAGTCAGAATGTTGGAAAAAGAATTTATTTTCTCTGTCTGGGATAATGTCAGTATTTTTTCCCCTCCTTGTCACATCAATAAATGACGATACTATCACGAAATGATTCAGTTGCAACGTTTTCATAACGGAAACTATCAGAAAAATCACTGACATTGCAAAAATTGCAGGGTAGACATTTTAAGAAATCCATGATCAATAAGTTATTTATTGCTTCAATTGAAACCACAATGATTTTTTAGGTGCAACTTAGTTATGGGAAAGCATGAGGAACCCAGTGAGGATTGAACTCACTTGTAATGGTTCTAGCGAGACAAGTTTGCTAACCATTACACCACGTCGAGGTGCCTAACAATCAAAAAGGCATATACCCCGAAGGAAATTTCAAAACATATTTTATGAATTGCCACAAATGTAGAAAATGATTTTATAATAATAACAACCTGTTTATGTTTTAATAAGTTTGTCGTTAAAATCAATGTGAAAAATAACTTGAATTCCTTTTATTCTGCATTTTAAAAATATTTTCTTTTTGAATTATACGATTTTCAAAAAGAAAAAAATTAAATAAATAAATCATAAATGCCATACAATAAAAATTAAAAGATGGGTTTCATTTCTAATAAACTATTTAATAAATTAAAACTCAAAATAATTTTTTCGTTGAAAAAAAAAAGGTTTTCAAAGTTTTATTAAAGATGGGGTAGTATTTGTAAACCCCCACCTCCAAATTCTAGTATAAATTTATTTAACAGACCTATTTGCAACAGGATTTTCAAACCCTGTCCAGTCAGGGTTTAAATGACCACGGTTCTCCAAATCTCCCTTTTCCTTTAATATGGACGCACTTCCAGCAAGCAAGATGGTCGGATCCTTACAGCTAACCTCTCTTTTAACAGAGTTCCAAACAGATCAGACTTACGGCCATGTCATCTTGAAACACCGGTTACACGATTACCGAAGTTAAGCAATGTCGAGTCTGATCAGTATTTTGTTGGGTGACCGCTTGGGAATACCAGGTGCTGTAAGCTTGAATATGTGAATGGTGTAATAATGGATAATGGCTCGGAATTAGAAATCTGAGACCCGAGTTCGAATTCCAGTCGAGTTCGTTATAATCACTTATGGTCAAATAAACTTGGTTTTGGGAAATTAGCAGAGTTGCTTCCCCTTGTTTTCTCCCTGGTTTTGAATAAAGTTGTCTTTTTTTTCTTTTCTTTTTTAATCATTTTATTTCACCCCAAGCAATGCAATAAAGTAACTAAGACGCAAGGAGGCACTGAATTTGAAAGAGTATGAGAAAAAAATTATTAAGGAGAGAGAACAATAAAAGAACAGGGATTAAGAAGACAGAAAATAACGATTGACATTTAAATTTTTGAAGATCAAACTTGACTGGGAAGCGAGATGTGCGTCTTGAAATAAGAAATAATTTTTGTAATGTTTACACTACAGAAGCTCGGAACGATAAAACAGAAAGCTGAGTTCGAATTCTGACCGAGAGTGTTAGAATCACATCAAAAATGACTGAAAAGCAAGAGGCTAGAAGAGAGTTCCACAAGAAGTACGAGACAAGAAACTGTTAACTAGAGAACTTATACATCTAGCCATATTGACTGTAAAATGATGAGACCTAGCCGCCAATCTAGTACTGCGCTTAAATTCGTAAAATCGATGTACCATAGAGGAACGTTCACCAGAACAATTGCGAAGAAAATATTTCTTAATAGAAAAGGTACAACGAAGATACGTTACGTCGATGGTAAAGTGTCCATTTTATTTTTCTAGATTGGTTGTCATGTCACGTCTAAATAAGCTACTGTTTTACTTTACCCGTCGCTTTTAGGAAAAAAGAGATGGGTTCATGCCTTTCCCAAGGATAACAGTGAAAAAAAGGTGAACACAACAGCTGCAGTCGAAATTTGAACTCGACATGTCGATTTCACTTCACATGTTAATAACCGTTATTCTACCCGCTTACTCATTGCCAAAGGATTTGTGTGTGTGTAAAATACCTCGAGTTATTTTACTCAGATTTGGTATATAGACGCATTCTATTTATTATTTTGTACGGGTATAGCAAAAGAGGCACTCAGTGAGAACTTGACCCCCTACACTAGAGAACGGTTGGTGAAAAACTAATTTCTTAAACTAATTTCTTAAACGCTCGCCTTCGCCCACATAAATAAAAAGAAAAAAAGAAGAAGAAAGAAAAAACTGATAGAATGGCTCTCTTTGTCTTTACGTGAAAGAGTGTAGGGGAGATAACCACGAACTTATTGCTATCTAAAATAACGTATTTCTTGCTTGCTGTTATTGATGTTATTGAGGTCCAGATTAAAAAAAAAAAGGATCGAAAAATTTTTTGCCGCTAAAATTTCATGTAGTCTTTTTAATTAATACAATATGCGCAATCTTTCATAGTTTATTTTAAAGTAAAATATTATCATCTTCAATTCCAGAAAATACAGTCAAAAAACAAATTTAAAAGCGTGTGTGTGTGTGTGTGTGTGTGTGTGTGTGTGTGTGTGTGTGTGTGTGTGTGTGTGTGTGTGTGTGTGTGTGTGTGTGTGTGAGTTACCAGTGGTGCCCTAGGCGTCACTAAACAGTTATTTTTTAAGTCAGACAAATCACATTCGGATATTGAAAAAAGAATTTTCTTCTGATGTATATTCCGTATTTGTATTGTAATTTGAATTTTCTTCTGATTCCGTATTTGTATTGTTTAAGTGAGAATCACTAGAAAGAGCAAGTTAATAAACAACTTATATTTGATCTTTTTTTCCATGTCGGCAATAAGAGAGAAATGTGATAAACTCATAGCAATAGTTTTTCGATTTATATTTGATGTTTTATATATCATAATATAAATTGTCGACGTGGAATAACATTAAATCATTATAAAAATATTTAAAAATCAAGTGATATAGAATTTATATATATTTATGAGGTTGTAGAGGGTCTGTTAGTTGGGGTGACCTCTCGAATTTATTTACGCAAAATACCACAAACTATAAAACAATAAGAAAGAACATAAAACGGTTTTTATAACAAGAACATTGATATATGTAATGGTACACAAGCAGAATTAATAATTAATAAAAGTTATTTCCCTTTGACTGGAATTAAAATATTTACTAAAGAAATATTTTTTATCTTAGCTCATAGAAAGTTGAATGAACTTGTCGCTCAAAATGTTCACTGTGAGAGAGCTAAAAGAATTCTGTAAAGCTGAGAAAATGTTGATAAACTTTTAGCTTGAGAAGAGTTGAAGGAGTGAATGTTCCGTTACGTTTAATTAGTTTCTGTTGCTTGTAGTTGAATATTCGTAATATGTTGATGCCTGTAATGTTCTGTAATGTTCGTAATGTTTGTAATTAAGTTTCCGTACGTACGTGTATGCGTGCGATGTTTTCATAGTGTCCGCCTGTAAGGGGTCGGGACCCGGTTTCTTAAACAGCTACATTTTAGTAAGCGAGAGAAATCAAAAAGAAGAAGAATGAACTTGTGTCTGGTATTTATAATCAACGTAATCACGTGACAGGCTCCGAAATGCATAAACAGATTTGGGGCGGAATTGTTTTTTCGGCAAGGCAGGAACTAGGTCGATGTTATTCGGACGTAGTTGACAACATGGTTTTAATATTAACTGACCAATGAGAAGTGAGAAAAATATCAAGGCTCTGTGATCCACTTTTTGCACAGAATTGCACAAAAAATGACATTGATAGAAAAGTGGTAGCAGAATGCTATAGGGGGCATAAAATCGCATGTGTGACTAGAGACCCTTTCCGGTTTCTTTATAATTTGCATCATGGGAAATATTTCTTATTTATTATTATCTTATTTATTGGTTTTATTTCATTTTCCCCGCAAATGCGCACACACATACACAGAGTACCAAATGTACCAAATGAGTAACTATATATGAAAATACTTAATATGAACTCTAACAAATCTTATAGAATTCTACGTACATTTATTGGAAAAGAAAAATTAGAGCTTCGATTCCTGCATGAAATATGCTTTTTTTTTTCTTCTTGACTAATCTGAGTCCTGTCAGGGTTATAAACCCCAGAATAATACAAAATCTGAGCCTTGCTTCATACTTGAAATACGCTTACTTTTGGGTCTAATCAGAGTATTGGCAAAGTTATAAAGCCCAAGTTAATACAAAATGATAGACTCGCTTCATACTTAAAATACGCTTACTTCTATTCTGAGACATGTCGGGTTTATAAAGGGTAATACAAAATCTCATCTTCGATTCATGTTTCAAATATTAATACTTCTTATCTGAGTCTTGTCAGGGTTATACAGGTTAATACAAAATCTGAGCTTCGATTACTGTTTGAAATATGCTTACTTCTAATCTGAGTCTTGTCAGGGTTATACAGGGTAATACAAAATCTGAGCTTCGATTCATGTTTGAAATATGCTTACTTCATATCTGAGTCTTGTCAGGGTTATACAGGTTAATACAAAATCTGAGCTTCGATTCATGTTTGAAATATGCTTACTTCTTTTCTGAGTCTTGTCAGGGTTATACATGGTAATACAAAATCTGAGCTTCGATTCCTGTTTCAAATATGCTTACTTCTAATCTGAGTCTTGTCAGGGTTATACAGGTTAATACAAAATCTGAGCTTCGATTCCTGTTTGAAATATGCTTACTTCTTAACTGAGTCTTGTCAGGGTTATAAAAGGTAAAACAAAATCTGAGCTTCGATTACTGTTTGAAATATGCTTACTTCATATCTGAGTCTTGTCAGGGTTATACAAGGTAATACAAAATCTGAGCTTCGATTCATGTTATAAATATGCTTACTCCTTATCTTAGTCTTGTCAGGGTTATACAGGGTAATACAAAATCAGAGTTTCGATTCATATTTGAAATATGCTTACTTCTTATCTGAGTCTTGTCAGGGTTATACAGGGTAATACAAAATCAGAGTTTCGATTCATGTTTGAAATATGCTTACTTCTTATCTGAGTCTTGTCAGGGTTATACAAGGTAATACAAAATATGAGCTTTGATTCATGTTTGAAATATGCTTACTTCTTATCTGTGTCTTGTCAGGGTTATACAGGGTAATACAAAATCTGAGCTTCGATTCATGTTTCAAATATTAATACTTCTCATCTGAGTCTTGTCAGGGTTATACAGGTTAATACAAAATCTGAGATTCGATTCATGTTTGAAATATGCATACTTCTTTTCTGAGTCTTGTCAGGGTTATACAGGGTAATACAAAATCTGAGCTTCGATTCCGGTTTGAAATATGCTTACTTCTAATCTGAGTCTTGTCAGGGTTATACAGGGTAATACAAAATATGAGCTTCGATTCATGTTTGAAATATGCTTACTTCATATCTGAGTCTTGTCAGGGTTATACAGGTTAATACAAAATCTGAGCTTCGATTCATGTTTGAAATATGCTTACTTCTTTTCTGAGTCTTGTCAGGGTTATACAGGGTAATACAAAATCTGAGCTTCGATTCCTGTTTCAAATATGCTTACTTCTAATCTGAGTATTGTCAGGGTTATACAGGTTAATACAAAATCTGAATTTCGATTCATGTTTGAAATATGCTTACTTCTTATCTGAGTCTTGTCAGGGTTATACAGGGTAATACAAAATCTGAGCTTCGATTCATGTTTGAAATATGCTTACTTCTTTTCTGAGTCTTGTCAGGGTTATACAGGGTAATACAAAATCTGAGCTTCGATTCCTGTTTCAAATATGCTTACTTCTAATCTGAGTATTGTCAGGGTTATACAGGTTAATACAAAATCTGAATTTCGATTCATGTTTGAAATATGCTTACTTCTTATCTGAGTCTTGTCAGGGTTATAAAGGGTAATACAAAATCTTAGCTTCGATTCATGTTTGAAATATGCTTACTTCTAATCTGAGTCTTGTCAGGGTTATACAGGTTAATACAACATCTGAGCTTTAATTCATTTTTGAAATATGCTTACTTCTTATCTGAGTCTTGTCAGGGTTATAAAGGGTAATACAAAATCTGAGCTTCGATTCCGGTTTGAAATATGCTTACTTCTTATCTGTGTTGTGTCAGGGTTATACAGGTTAATACAAAATCTGAGCTTCGATTCATGTTTGAAATATGCTTACTTCTTATCTGAGTCTTGTCAGGGTTATACTGGGTAATACAAAATCTGAATTTCGATTCATGTTTGAAATATGCTTACTTCTTATCGGTGTCTTGTCAGGGTTATACAGGGTGATACAAAATCTGATCTTCGATTCCTGTTTCAAATATGCTTACTTCTAATCTGAGTCTTGTCAGGGTTATACAAGGTAATACAAAATATGAGCTTTGATTGATGTTTGAAATATCCTCACTTCTTATCTGTGTCTTGTCTGGGTTATACAGGGTAATACAAAATCTCATCTTCGATTCATGTTTGAAATATGCTTACTTCTTATCTGAGTCTTGTCAGGGTTATACAGGGTAATACAAAATCTGAGCTTCGATTCATGTTATAAATATGCTTACTTCTTATCTGAGTCTTGTCAGGTTTATACAGGGTAATACAAAATCAGAGTTTCGATTCATGTTTGAAATATGCTTACTTCTTACCTGAGTCTTGTCAGGGTTATAATGGGTAATACAAAATCTTAGCTTCGATTCATGTTTGAAATATGCTACTTCTTACCTGAGTCTTGTCAGGGTTATACAGGGTACTACAAAATATGAGCTTCGATTCCTGTTTGAAATATGCTTACTTTTTATCTGTGTCTTGTCCGGGTTATACAGGGTAATACAAAATCTGATCTTCGATTCACGTTTGAAATATTCTTACTTCTTATCTGAGTCTTGTCAGGGTTATACAGTTTAATACAAAATTTGATTTTCGATTCATGTTTGAAATATCCTTACTTCTTTTCTGAGTCTTGTCAGGGTTATAAAGGGTAATACAAAATCTGAACTTCGATTCATGTTATAAATATGCTTACTCCTTATCTTAGTCTTGTCAGGGTTATACAGGGTAATACAAAATCAGAGTTTCGATTCATATTTGAAATATGCTTACTTCTTATCTGAGTCTTGTCAGGGTTATACAGGGTAATACAAAATCAGAGTTTCGATTCATGTTTGAAATATGCTTACTTCTTATCTGAGTCTTGTCAGGGTTATACAAGGTAATACAAAATATGAGCTTTGATTCATGTTTGAAGTATGCTTACTTATGTAAGACTTGCCATGCTTTATGCTAATAAACAAAAATCAGTGTATGTTCATATGAGCGTGTACTTGTGTATATATGTAGCTGTCTCAGTAATGTTTGGATCTTTCTCAGTCTTCTCTCTCTCTCTCTGTATCTATCTATGTATCTTTATCTCTCTCCTGTTCCTGATGGATGTATAAATATATTTGTACAAATATAGATGACACTAACTCGCATAATTTAAGAACATTTAGAGCCTAATTTGAGCTTTTAAAGTTCCAATCATAGAAATATAAACGAAAAAGAAAAACGAAAATCTGAAAAATATATTTGAAAATAACCATTTTTATAAGTAAATAAAATGAACGTTGAACAACTGATAAAAAATTCACGTGTCTTTTTTCCTTCGTTTTGAATGCGAATAAAAGGAATTATTTTCTTTTTTAATGATTGAATATTTGTCTTCTTTTTTTTTCTTTTTAAAATTCCAGAATGATAACATTTATTCACTTGGTTAATTTTTGTTTCTTCTTTTCGTTTTCAGCAGAGGTTTTAGAGAAAAATGAATATTTAGCAATGACTCCAAAATAAACAAAATAGTTTGAGCTACAAACTTATAAACAGGGACAATGAAAAATTTGTTTTAATTCTAACGAAAATAAATGAACATTTTCATTTTCTTTTTTACTAATTGATCACCCAATACAAGTCCCAAGAACTACTCAAAGTAGAGGGTTACTGAATTAAGTTGTTGTGTGGATGTCAGAGAAGGAGGTAAGGAGTGCAGATTATGACGATATGTGGGGAAACATAAGTATTTTTGATTCGTTTTTATAAGAGGTTAAGATTATAGCGATCAGGAAAGCATCGTCTTGGGAGTATTTCCCACAAAGTAGTGACCCTTGAGAACAAGCTGTCAGAATTTAACTTCCTTCATACTAGAATAGGAAGACAATGGGGTTTGACTTCTTACTATGATAGTTTGACAATTGGGTTGGCATTTAATAAATAAATATGAAGGTCTGAACTGATGGAACAAGTGAATGTAGCACATCAAGACATTTCTCCATGGAGAAACGTTTATTTTCCTCACATCTGGTACAATACAACAATATTCAGACAGATAAGACGCAAGGGGCTACTAGAAATGAAATAGAAAAAAAAAGACTTTAGAAGGAATCGGAACCACAATACTAGTACAAATTTCAGAGTTTAGACGGAGGCGTTAGAAGTATAGCTGAAGTAGAATTTAGAAGGAACCGGAAATCAAATCCAAACAGGAAACAAGTGATATACTTCTATTCCTGTTCAAAAAAAACTACAGAGGAGAATGAACCGAACAATAAGTGGACCTACCTACTCATATTGTGGTAAAAAATAATAAAAATACATAAATAAATAGTAAAAATCTCAGAGTTTAGTCGGAGACGTTAGACGTATTGAGTTGAGTGGAATTTAGATTGAATCGGAAACCCAATCCTAAATAAAATAAAAAGAAATAAACAAAATAAAATAAATTATGTAAGAAAACAATATCTGTCTATATTTCTGAGATAAGGTATTATGTACACTATTTACATTATTCGGACTATTGTCCTCATCTTTGTTGCCATATTTACAACGTTTCGACCTTTCAATATCTGTCTATATTTCTGAGATAAGGTATTATGTACACTATTTACATTATTCGGTCTATTGTCCTCATCTTTGTTGCCATATTTATTACAACGTTTCGACCTTTCAATATCTGTCTATATTTCTGAGATGTGGTATTATGTACACTATTTACATTATTCGGTCTATTGTCCTCATCTTTGTTGCCATATTTATTACAACGTTTCGACCTTTCAATATCTGTCTATATTTCTGAGATAAGGTATTATGTACACTATTTACATTATTCGTGTTATATATATACATACATGTGTGTGTATATACACATACACATGTATATTAACTGCGGACAGAAAGGGAACTAACACTTCCGCTGTAAGGACACTTCCTGTAAAATGCCTTAAGGAAATAAACGGATGTTCTTGCACTCCAATCTCCATCTCTCTTTTCTAAGTGCAGCGAGAAATCATCGCCCACTCATCTCAACTCCATTTTACGAAGAACAAATAGCTGCACGGTAAGACCGAACCATTTTACTTCTTTGTTGACTGTAAACCTTATTTACTCCCCGTTGTTTATGTGTTGATCGGCGAATACAACATGGTGTCAGAATTATAGAACCCACGTGTCTCCTCAGTTAATCCCTAAAATCTCTTTTGAATATGGATTCCTCTTTTACTCCACCTACACCACCGGACTTTTCATCAGATAATCTTTCTGAAGATTGGAAAATTTTTAAAGAGGATTTAAAAATATATCTTACGGCTACGGAGAAACTCGGTAAAAGCGACGAAATAAAAACAAGCATTCTCTTGCAATCCTTAGGAAAACAAGGTCG
Source organism: Acanthosepion lycidas (assembly GCA_963932145.1). Taxonomy (NCBI): domain Eukaryota; kingdom Metazoa; phylum Mollusca; class Cephalopoda; order Sepiida; family Sepiidae; genus Acanthosepion; species Acanthosepion lycidas. The sequence goes on from OZ010600.1 coordinate 76,493,288, forward strand.
CAAAATCTATAGGAATTTCAAATTTCAAACTGAAGAGCACAGTCTCACATATGCAACAGTTTTAGAAAAATTTGAAGAGTACTGCAACCCACAAAAAAATGTTACACTCTCGATTTCAGTTTCTCACTGCTCGTCAGGAGGAGGCAGAATCCTTTGACGAATTTGTCACTAGGATAAAATCACTTAGCCAAGAATGCGAACTAGGCGAATTATGTGACAGCTTGGTTAGAGATGTTATTATCATAGGCACTAATAACTTACGCCTACAAGAAAAACTGTTGGCTGAATCAGATTTAACTCTGGAAAGAGCTGTGAAAGCTGGCCGAACTGCCGAACTCACCACACAAAGACTTGGAATCTTACAAAGAGAGACAAAGTCGGTCAACTACACAAAGAAAAGCTCATCAAATAAGAAAAACATGGAGCAACCACGGCAACAAAGACCTGGAAGAAGTGGAACACAAAACTCTTCAGGCAACACTAATGACAAAATACAAAACTGTAGATTTTGTTCATTCTCCCATTATCGTGGAAACTGCCCTGCATATGAACAGACCTGCAACAAATGCAAAAAACGGAACCATTTTGCCAGCAGATGTCCTACAAATAGATCAGTACACAGAGTGGACCATGAAGATAGTGATTTTTCCTCCACGGATGATGATCAATCCAAAACGTTTGTCGATTGTATCTCCTCTAAATCCTCTGCCACTAACAAAAAAGATATAAACAACTACAAAATGAATGCCTCATCTGAAGACTGGAAGTGAACGGGACAGACATAGTATTTAAAATAGATTCAGGTAGTCAAGTAAATATTCTTCCCACAAAGGATTACGAAAGACTAGCAAAACGTCCAAACCTAAAATCAACTGGTATAACACTATCTGCGTACAATAACACATCCATACCAGTTCAAGGCAAATGTATTGCGCAGATCATAAAAAACAATTTGAAGCATCATGCGATGTTCATTGTGGCTGACATAGATGCATCTCCCATACTTGGACTGAAAACCTGCTCTAATCTCAACCTTATCAAGAGGATCTGCAAAATCAATACTAACAAGATTGATTTTCTCTCCGAATTTAAGGACTGTTTTGGTGAACTTGGAACACTCCCGGGTGTTCATCACATTACTATGGATCCCGATATCAAGCCGGTCATAAACCCTCCTAGGAACATGACGGAACCAACAGAATGGGTATCATCACTAGTAGTGGTGGAAAAACCCAATGGCTCTCTCCGTATATGTCTCGATCCTCGGAATCTCAACAAGGCCATCAAAAGAGAACACCACAGACTACCAACTGCATCGGACATAATCCACGAAATGGCAGGTGCAAAATTTTTCACCAAGTTAGATGCATCCAATGCATTTTGGCCAATTAAAGTTGATGAGGAAAGCTCCAAACTTCTCACCTTCAACTCACCCTATGGACGATTTAGATTCACACGTCTTCCATACGGCATTCATAGCGCTAGTGAGATATGTCATGCGAAAATAGCATCAATTATTGAACAGATTGAAGGATGCAGAAACTCACAGGATGATATCATTATTTGGGCAGACACTCCAGAAATACTAAAAAATAGAACCATTGCGGTTTTGAATGCCATAAGAAAATCAGGCATGAAATTAAATCAGTCAAAGTGCCAGTTCAACATAACCGAGTTGACATTTCTAGGGCACAAAATTTCCAGTCAGGGAGTCGAGCCTGATGAAAGAAAATGCAAAGCGATAAGAGACATGCCAGACCCATCAACTAAAACAGAACTCCAATGTTTCTTAGGCATGATAAATTACTTAGGCAAGTTCATTCCAAATTTGTCAAATGAAACTGCACCTCTTCGTCTCTTATTGGAAAAAGACAACATGTGGTCTTTTGACGAACCACAGAAAGAAGCAATTCAACGACTCAAAAACTTAGTTACGCAGAGTCCAACATTGAAATACTTTGACCCGGTACTTCCAATTAAAGTGTCTTCTGATGCTTCAACACTAGGACTTGGAGCAATGTTAGAACAAAAACACAATGACAATTGGGCTCCAATAGCATTTGCTAGCCGCTCTCTCACACCTGCTGAAGCCAACTATTGCCCCCTTGAACTTGAAATGCTGTCCATAGTATTTGCCTGTGAACATTTCCATAAATTCTTGTATGGACAACGTTTTATAGTGAACAATGATCACAAACCTCTAAAATCCATTGTCACAAAAGCACCCCCTAGAATACAACGTTTCTTAATGCGTCTACAGAAGTATGACTTTGAAATTGCATACACTCAAGGCAAACTAATGCATGTTGTTGACACACTCAGCCGTGCAGCACAGAAAAAGAACACACCAGAAATCTCTGACAAAGAAATGAACTTTTTGTCCATTCCATAATGTCCTCCATACCCATCAGTGACAAACGTCAACAACAGCTCACAACTGAAACAGCGAATGACCAAACATTACAACAACTGCAACACCAAATTATGATTGGATGGCCACAACATCGACACAACCTGCACCCTTGTCTTCACCCTTATTGACTTAACGTGCTATAAGGGGCTGGTAATGAAGGGTTCAAAAATTGTTGTACCACTCAGTATGCGTGCAGAAATGCGCAGAATTCTGCATCAGGCGCATCTAGAAATTGAAAAAACTAAATCTAATGCCAGGAAGGCTCTTTTTTGGCCGAACATGAACAAAGAAATCGAAGATATGGTAAAAAATTGTGATTCATGTCAACGATATAGCAACCGACAAAGTACAGAGCCACAGATTCCACATGACATACCAGACCAACCCTGGTATAAGACCTCTTCAGACTGCAAGGGAAGTACTACCTAATAGTAGTGGACTACTACTTGAAATTTTTTTAAATAAGTCTACTCCATAATACAACAGCACTGACGGTGATTAATCGGTCAAAAAACATCTTCGCTAAACATGGGATTCCCAAACTAATAATCTTTGACAATGGCCCTCAATTTAAGTCAAGTGAATATAAAAAAATTTGCCACTGAATGGGATTTTTCGCATGTAACTAGCAGCCCAGAATATCCACAGTCCAATGGTCTAGTGGAGAGGACTATTCAAACAGTGAAAAAAACATTGCATAAATGTTTCCAGACAGCAGATGATCCATACCTTGCGCTACTAACGTTGTGTACAACACCTGGCAAAGACAACTCTCCTTCACCGGCAGCTAGGCTAATGAATCGCCAACTGAGAACACTGCTACCAATCATGAGAAAAAATAATCATGATCATCAAAAGGCAAATCCAAATCACAGACGGACAGTACAATGTGATAGCCATCAACGGGAGCTAACTCCTCTAAAGATTGGTGACCAGGTCCGTGTTCATGATGGCAAAACTTGGTCCAGGAAAGGAGTAGTGACTGGACGTTGCTCCCAACCCAAATCATACATAGTGCTGACGGAGAATGGTAGAAGTATACGCTGTAACCGTCGATTACATTGATTCAAAATGTACATCAAATTTGATCGTTTTTATTAAAAAAAATTACCTTGATGTACATTTTGAATCAATGTACATGGTCCCGAAGATAGCACGCCATGAATATGTTTATTTTATTTTTTTATCCAATTTGCTTCCCTTTCTTTCTCTCTAGTTTTGAAGTATTTTCCTTCTCTTTTTTTCCCACAATAATTTGACCTCAAAGAAATTTAATAAAGCCACTAAGACGCAGGGGAATATGAGAAAATAATAAAAATCAGTAAACATGGACAAACGGAATGTCAAAAGGAAGGGGTTTTTTTGCCCATGATACTGTTTTTATTTTTTAACTACATTCACCCTTCGGCAATGTTTATTGTTTTGAAAAATCGATGATTTAAAAAACTATTCGTGGTTTAAAATGAATTTTTAAAAATAAAAAAATCTTTCTTAATCTTTTATTTTAGTTTTGATTTCAATCCAATAGATTAAATTTAACATTTCCAATAAGCAAAAACAAAAATAAAAACTCATAAATTGACTGGAAGGGGTTTTCCGTTCGTTTTGAAATTGCTAAAATAGCTGATTTTTTAGCTCCATATTTAGACATCTTTCATGGAAATGTAATTCAATGAAAGATCTTTCAATAAGAGAAAAATAAAAATATACTTTTCTGAAACTTTATATTAGCTGATTTCAAGTTTTTAATCTGATTTGAATTACTTTAAGTTTATGTCAGAAATGCACTTTGTAACACGGCAGTATCTGTTTATCTTAGGTGTCGACCGACTGACAGCTTGAATAACAGACGAAAGGTTATCTAATGTACAGTGTACATATCTGTAAAATTTTAAAAACTTAGGAAAATCTTCTCCGTAATCTAATGTTTTATTGAATGTACCTTGGCTTTAGTTTAAACTTACTATAGTTATCGCTCTTATTTTCCGATAATGCCGTGTATGGGCGTCGGTATTTACAAAAATCGGCAGGTTTATATACACACTAAAAAATATTCAATAATTCGCCGAAAAAACAAAACAGCATGATGAAAAAAGGCCCCAAACTTAATAAAAACAAAATTTTATTGTGAAAAGGTTTATGTTAAGAGGAAAGACCAAAGAATTTTTTTTTATTTCTTTCTAACACGTTTGAAATTCTGGTTGAAAATCTTGTGTTTTTTTGTTTGTTTTTTTATGTCAGCAGTCGCGTAATATTATTAATTTAATTTAACATTAATTTTTTAACGCTTTTTTCAGTTGAAAAACTAACATTAATTTGGAAATTCTTGGAATAATTAAATAATTGACAGATTTTAATATTTTCAGAACTTGTTAAAAAAATTATGTGAAATGAAATTTTTTTTAGAAATGTTTGTTTTTAGAAAGTAATTGTAAGAATATTTTTTTACATTTCCTTACCTCCTCTTTAAAGTCTTTAATTATTTTTATGAAAACCCGAATATGTGTACTTTTGTAATTTTTAATTAAATGCAGAAAAATTTGAAGAATATCGCTTTCTTTTGTAAATTGATAAGCGTTTCTACCCAAACTTACGCTCTGAATTGTAAAATACAAAACCCAATAAAACTAAGACATTAAATGATTAATTGAAAAAGCATTTAATGCATTTTATGATTAATAAGGACACTATATTGTCTGATGCCAAAATATTTTTTCGATGAAAAATGAATTTTTACAAGAATTGTATTTTTTTTTTAATACAAGATGTGAAAAAGTTTTTTTTTAATACAAGATGTGAAAAAGTTGTTAAATGTTAAATATTTAAAAATTAAGTTTGAATATGTGTATCTCTGGAAATGCTCTTATCAAAAGATCTGTTTTTAAAAATCTTAAATTTGAAAGCTTATTACAATCTGCAAAGCATTTCTATTTTCAATAATTTTTTAATATGCCAAAAAATGTATTAAAAACCGAAACGTTTCCGGCAAAACGACGAATGCACAATTCAGAAATAACGTCCCATGTTTTAAGAGTTGTTTCTCCTGATAGCGAGGATCTGGCTTCATAAATTTCGTTGATTTCGTGTCAAATTCTCTGACTGACGGACCATCATCGTCGCATTTCCAAAATTTTAATTTTTTTTTTTTTTTTACCTATTTCACTAAATATTTTATTTTCATTTTTTAAACATAATCAAATTTTTCTTTTTCAGTGACAAATATATTGCAATTATGAATTTTACCTTTATTAGATTCAATTTTAGGGACATAAACATTGCAGGATTTGGACATAACTTCGTTAAAAAAAAAAAGTAACTAAAAATCAATAAAATATTGAACTTTTGAAAGTATTTAATTTTTAAGAATTACTTTATAGTTATATAAACTGGTTCACTTAAAACTTGAAAATACTGTCACTTCTGCCCTTCCGTCCTATAAATTTCCCTGACTTTAGTTGTCAATACATTGACGCAAACGACAATTCACACCTCCAAAACTAATCACCACGGTTAGACATGTTTCTCTTATTTCCAACTAAATTTTTTCTGCTAAAAAATTAAGTAATGTTTGTTTCCAATTACATTGTTTACTTTAAATTTTCTAATTTTCCTAAAATAACTTTTGAAAAAGTATAATTAAATTTTACAATATTCTTAAACGAAGAATTTCACTTTTGCTTACAAAGTTGTCAAAATTGGTTAACATCATCGATTTTATGTAAATTTTGCTGACTCAAAAAATAAGATTTTTAACTAAAATTTTGGACGTGCTAGAAAGGATTAAAAAATATTTAAAAAATACTTTGGTCTTTCCTCTTAATGTTAACAAACATTTAGACGATAAAAAATTGTTTAATCAAGTTTGGGGCCTTTTTTTTATCAAGGTATCCTCTTATTTAGCGAAGTATTGAATATACCTATTATAATTAAATTTCGTCAATAGATGCTAATTTTTAGTGAATCCGTGGTGGTACCTAAATAAAACTTACACACATGAAAGAGAATTGATATATTTACTTTATTCTTGAGAATTGATAACAAAAATAATAAACACTATTTATTAGATTGTTTATTTACACTATTATATTGTTTATTGGAATAGTTGGCAAAACATTGACGAATTGCCAGTTGATTCGATCTTTATAAAATGGTAAATAATAAGATTCATAGTTGGTTCACATATTTTAATAATTTAGTCATTTTATGAATAAAAAATTATTTTCAAATTTATTTCTTTATAAATCGGCAAATGATAAATATTGCATTACATTAGTTCTGATTGCAATAGTTTTAAAATGTTGTAAATATAAAATTATTCTAGTAATAAACAATCTAATAGTGTTTAATTATGTTTGTTGTAAATTCTCAAGAACAAAAGAAAATGTATGAAATTCACTTTCATCAGGTTTAGATTTTATTACACTTCTAATAATCGCTTTTTAAAACAATAAACTTTGGGGAAAGGTGAAGGCAATTAAAATAAAATCAGTGCCATGAGAAAAACCCTCCTTTTGACTCCGTATTTTGGAGAGCACGAAGGTCCATGTTTGCCCCCAAAAACACTATTATGGAGAGAGAAAAATAAAATAAAAAATACAGGAATTAAGAAAACAGAAGATAACGATTGATATTGAATTTAAACTTGTCGGGTTACCACCTTCTAATTTTCGAAACTGCTTCTAGGGGACGCTCTTCAACACTAAATACACTGTGATAATTTTTTATCACTCTCTTCTTACGCTTCCGCTTATAAGATAACATGTAAATCTCTAGCGGGAGATCGCGTTCCCTTCTTGAGAAATGCATGAACAGTACATATATACACACAAACACACACACACACACTCACATACTTTGGACCAAAATGTTTCCAGATTCATTTGTAACACACATTATTGTCTTGTAAACTTTTGTTGTTAATACATTATCATTTGTTTGTGTATATATATCGGTTCTTGTTGTTCCTTTTATTTCTTTAGGTGGACTCATACTCCGAGCCCGTCATGTTTGTTGCGGGCATTTTCAGGAGACCCACGTGTTTATCTCTCAACGCGTACACCGGCCCGCAACAAATTTTTGAAGATCAAAGCCGAAATAGAGTTCTACAAGCGAGTAGTGCGGTTTGAAATAAGAAATACATTTCATAATGATTAGAGAATCTCGGAACGAGAAAACGGCAAGTCGATTTCAAAGTATTATGTCACAAATTCTTCAAGAGAGGAATTTAAACACTAGGTATTTACTCTGTCTCCCCACTAAGACGAGTTGTAACACAAAGTCTTTTTTAAAGTTGGGTACCCGAGTACGTACACCCGGGCAAGGAACAAAAATTGCTCGCAGCCCCTACAACCGTCGGTTGCGCTGGCCTCAGTGAAAGCACTGATTCCGCACTCTGGGGCAATGAGAGGGCGCGTACTCGGGCAGCTGTTCCCCAGGGCAGGGCACTTCTCAGTATAATCGCCTTTGAACACATTCTGCCCAAAGACATAGACGCAACTGAGAGATGATAAGTAATGTGTTACAATAATCTCAAGGGGGGGGTATATTTACTTGACTCTCCGCTGAGTCAGGTTGTGATACAAGGTCATTTTTTAATGTGGGGCCCCAGGTGTCTTCACTCGCTGGTCATAGCATGTCCAAGTTGGTCAGAAATGGTCTTAGCTGCTCCAAGCTAGTCATAGCTGTGATATTACCAGCGCAGACAGATCCCTGTGACTGGTAAGGAGATTTACTTGACCCCACCGAGTCAGATTGTGGCACAAAGTCATTTTTTAACGTGGGGACCCGAGTGTTTTCACTCGGGCCGCTGGTCCAAGCTGGTCGTAGCTGTGATACCACCAGTACAGGGACGGATCCCTGTGCCAGGTAAGTATCCGAATGTGTATACCCTTCAAGAGAGGGGTTGATTTACTTGACTCCCCACTGAGGTTGTGACAGAGTCGGTTTTTAACGTGGAGACCCGAGTGTCTTCACTCGTGTCGCTGGTCTATGCTGGTCATAGATGGTTCCAAGCTAGCCATAGCTGTGATACTACCAGCACAGGGATAGATCCCTGTGACCGGCAAGTATCCGAATGTGTACACTCCTCCGAGGAGGGGTTTACACGCTATTAACTCCTTCCCCCACTTGGACGTGATGTGACACAAGGTCTTTTTTAAGTGGGTCAAAAATTGCCCTCAGCCCCCGCAACCGTGCGAGCACCGATCCCTCCCTCTGGTGCAATAGGCAGCTGTTCCCCAGGGCTGGGCACCTCTCAGTATAATTTTTTCAGTTACTCCTCTGTCCTTTGACAGAGAAGCCCCTGAGCGCACTCTGCCCAAAAACAGAGATGCAACTGAGAGATGATAAGCCATGCGTTAGAAACTCCTCCAAGGAGGGGTTTACACTGTATTTACTTGACCCCCACGAGGTCAGGTTGTGACAAAAGGTCAGTTTAATGTAGGGAGCCCGAGCGCGTGCACCCGGGCAAGGAACAAAAATTCCCCGAGCCCCCGCAACCGTCGGTTGCGCTGGCCTCGGTGCGTGCACGGATCCTTCTCTCTAGTGCAATGAGAAGGCGCGGCCTCGGGCAGCTGTTCCCCTCTCAGTATAATTTTCCTCAGTTGCGTCTCTGTCCTTTGACGAAGTCGCCCCTGAGCGCACTCGCTCCAATGACAGAGACACAACTGAGAGATGATAAAGAAACGTGTTAGAAATTCCTCCAAAGAGGGGTTTATACACTAAAATCTCAATATCAGTATTATATATCATCTACTTCTAGGCAATATCACTCTTCAGATTTAACTAATTTGCATTTTGATTTTCAAAAAGTTTATTTCATTAATTAATTGTCCTTCATTACTGTTCTTTTAATCGAGGAATGTTTTGATTTTCATATCAAAAATAGTTTTCTTTAGGAATATTGTCTTTGTGCAGTGTTTGAAATTTGCATTTTACTTGGCCTTCAAAAAGTTGGCATCTATTTGTAAAACTTCCCGTAACACGCCAATTTATGAATGAAATGTTCATTTAAAATGTTTGTTTCAAAGATTTCAAGTAGTGAATATACCTTACTTTGCGAATCCTGCTAGTTTTTAATAAGACAACAGTTGTGTATACTTCGTGTGCCGAAGACAAAAGACTGAGAAATAACGAGACAGAATTGTCTTGGTAAAAGGCCACAACAAAAAACAAACCCAAAAGAATTTTAGCATCATAATAAAAATTAATAAAAAAAAAGGTGTACTCTGGTGAAATGTGTCTCAGGCTTCTTTTGCGGAAAAATGAAAGAGAAATAAAAAAGAATACATGAAAAACTGATGACTTATTCGTTTAAACCCTATTTGCCGTGCACTAAATCTTCAATTCCGCTCCACCACCAGTTCAATCCAAAACTGTTTTGAATTTTCAGAATCTGTTGAAAGTCTAGGTCAACCTTAACAAAGCCTCACAGACCGCAAAGAGTAAACCTCGAGTCGGCGTGACTGAATCAATAATGCGGCCTTGTCGGTCACGTGACCAACACCTGTTGCGAACAGCTGTTACTCTGTAAGCAAGAAGAGTGACATATTTAGAAGAGAGAGAGATAGAGATAAAAAAGAAGACCCTAAGGGAATTAGAAGAGAAAGAGAAAAAAAAAAAAGGTGAAAAGGAAAAAGCAAAATAGATAAGAGAAAACGATATATTCTTTCAAACAAAGACGAAAAATAAAAGGGCTGGAAAATTGCTGTTTAACTTTTATTTGCTGTCGTTTTTTTTAGAAATAGGTACAGAACAAAGTCTGATATAACTTTAATAACGCAACATCTTAATCAAGAATATATATATATATATATATACTCTAGGATACCCGTCTACTATCCATTATTGCAGACGCATGTTTGTTCAACACCCACAGAGCCTGTCGTTTATACTGCAACTATGCTGAGAAGACCTTAGAGAGCGTGTTATCTAGTGTGATCAATAATCTGAACAATGCCAGCACACTAAAACCCTCGGTCACAATGACTTGTAACTTCATGCTTGCACAGCTATCGACGGCCCCCAAGTGCTCCTTCTACCCAATTTTTACTCACAAGGCATGGTATGGTTTTGGGGCACTTTCTAAAGGTGCTGAACACTGGAATTGTGATGGTGATTTTTAAATAAGCATTCTGTTCTAATTATTTTTAATTTTTAAATTTATCCGTGGTAGTTATGGAATTCTTTGAAAATCAATCATTTCAATATAAGGGAGCTGACTGGAAATTGGTAGAAATGTAAAATGGCATTAAATGTTCTATGCACTTTAATATGTTGTTGCTATGTTCATAATATATTTTGTTGTGTGCTGGTTGGTTAATTTTGATATAGAGGGCCTTGAGAATTTGAAGTTTTTGTTTATATATTTTTTTTGGGGGAGGGGTATATTGTTGTCAACATGTACTTTTATTTATTGTGAAGGTGGAAAGGGATGCGTTTTTAGATGTTGTACAATAGAAACGAAGTGTAAGATGTCTTGATAATGCTGTGGTTGTCCAGCCAATATATGTACTTACTTTTTTGTCAGATAAAATCTCCCAAAGGACATTTAAATTGATATACAATGTTGGTCTTTTCCAAAACACGAGTTGACAGAGAAGAGTTATTGCACATGATTAAGTTGGTTGTGTTAAATTTAGTATAATATATAATTAGTTTTAGTTTTTGTCTTTATTAGGATTAGTGGAGATTATGAGATATTTTAGGACTTTTTCATCTTGCTTATAGTTAAAATGCATTTCATTACAGTATAGTAGGTTGATATGTTTAGGACTATTTGAGGAAGTATTATGTTGTTGTTTTTTATTCATGTTATTTCTAGTGACTCGTCTAATTTGTTCATCAACGATGTAATTAGGAAAGTCATCGTTAATGAGAGTTTGTTTTAAGGTTTTTTAAATCAGTGTAGAAAATTTTTTTCATGGAGGAGTTAACTTTTTTTAAACATTTTTGTAGTTCATTTACCCCTGAAGATGATATTAGAAAGGATTGAAAGTACTTACATTAAAAAAAAAAAAAAAAAAAAAAACTATGGCACCTTTCTTGTTGAATTTCATCTTAACATCAAGAAACTGATTAGACAACTGGAAAGGATCAGTATGAAAATAAGTAGACATAACATCTATATTATTCATTGAAACATGTCTGAATGAGAAATGCCACCTAAAAGGTTGTTACATATTTGTTCGTTTTTTTTTCTGATGTTCTGCAAATGATCTCAAAGAATAATCTTTCATAGAATTTTTTTGCTTCTTAGTAATTCTGGTCATCTTGCGGAACTTGAACATTATTGGAAATTTTTCTTTCAGATTAGACACCCTCTTTGAGATGGCATGTCAAGTAGACAAGAATGAGTATGTACAAGATCTTCTCAATGCTTTTGATCTTGATCACAAAGCTGCTTGAGACATTTGCGTTGTGTACGACAAGTTCATCAGCAATAGAATATAAAATGTTTTAAAACAAACAGTCATTGCCAAGCTGTATGTTGAACAAATGTACAAGTTCAAAGAGGAAATTAAGCTGAACAGACCTGATCAGTGATACAGGGTAAATGCTCTACACCCCTACAATCTCACAGGCATCATTAAATTGACAAAAAAAAAAAAAAAAAAAAAAAAACATGCAATTAAAGAGCTCTGTTGGGAAGTCCTGCCACACCCACTATATTATTCTCCCGACATAGTCCCTTCAGACTGCCACCTATTTTGATCATTTTCACAAGGGGTATTTCATTCAACAATAATGTTGAGCTTAAAATGTAGCTTGATGAATTTTTCTAGTCAAAATCTTGTGATTTCTATTGCTGAGGTAGTGGAACAGTGGATCATTGGCAGGAGGTTGTAAACCATGAAGGGGAAGACATTGTTGAGGGAGTCATCAGAACTATTAATAAATAATAAGTAATAAAATAAATTCTAAAAAAGATAAAATAAAATAAAAATGTAGGTACAAAACTAATAGAATAAAATGGTTCACTTAATTTATAGCCAGAGTTGGAGTTTTATGGATTTTTTTTTTTGATTTTTTTAGCTTCCAACCTGATGAATTCTCTTATTGGTTGGAAATCTCTGCCAATGAAGAGAGGCAGAAAAATCAGCAGCACCAGAATCAAATACTAAAAGGGCTGAACTCTGAATCATGAAGAGCATGGTATGAATAAGGAACACTTCATGCATGGGACAATTGTATAATGATGTAAGATTAATGTTAAAAATAATTTTGAATTTCTTCAATTAAAAAATTTAATCTTATAAAAGTTACATGTTGATGAAATAGTGATTGTTCTATTTGATTAAATTCAAAATATACAATCCAATAGGAGTAGATAGATTTGCCCATTGTCCTGTTCACAGTCCTCTCTGGTCTTTTGAACAGGTGTAGAGGTTTATTCCCGGTTTCCAGTTCCTTCTAAAGACTTTTTTTATTCTCTTTCACTCCCAGTAGCCCTTGCATCTTAGTGGCATTATTGTCTTGTTTGGGGTGAATGAATTGATTGATTTTGATCAAATTGCCTACACAACACAGGGGTAGTTTATGCGTATTAAAAAAAAAACACCACTATTCAAAATATGAACATCTGCAAATGGTTAATTTGATAAAGGGCTTTAATTATTTATAACTAATTTATATAGAGAGGAAAATTAGATAATTAAACACTATCTTTTCACCTTAAGCAAGGCAATAAACCATGAAGACAAGAGGGTTACTGAATGTTAGAGAATGAGGAGAGAAGAAAAAAAATAAAATAAAATAAAAACACATAATTAGGAAGAGAGACCAAAAGAAAAAGATTAAATTAAGACAGAAGATAGCCATTGGTATTGATCTCAAAAAATTTAAATGCAAAGTTGAATGAGAAGCTCAAAGTCTGAAGAGAGTTCCACAAGCGAGAGTGCAATAGGAGAGACTGTTATTATGTTGGTGCAAAAATAATGACGTTTTCTCACATATGTTACTATGTGAGAAAACGTCATTATTTTTGCACCAACCTAATAGCATAGAACTTGCAGTAACATCTAGCCACTTAAACTACCAAATTATGATACCTTGCCACTAATCTAGTTATGTGCCATGCATGATACACGCTTAGGCAATCATCAGTCTTTCGCTACATGAGTGAGGCAGATTTTTTTTTTTTCCAGCAGTTGGTCACCATTTCTTTCTGCAGTAGACCAGTTGCCATACAAGACTATAGAACCAGGTCTGTCCTGCTATTTACCCATAGCTTGAGGGGGGGGAGGAGAGAAGAAGAGGATTCATACCTTTCCCAAAGGTATTAGCAAGAGAATAGAGGCGTGTTTGAGAAAAGGATAAAGAGAAGGATGGGGGAACTAGATTGGGTCATCAGAAGATGTTGATTGTCATTACATTTAAATATTTGAAGACTATAACCAAGGAAGGAAGTAAGTGGAAAGAAGTTACACAGACTGAAAGTGCAAGAAGCTGTTGGGGTTGAAGAGACGGCTACATTTAATCATTTCAAAAGTGAAAGGGTGGGACCTAGTAACATGCTTAAATTCATGCAGTTTGGGAACCAGTGAAAGCAGCTTGTCAGAGCAGTTGCTGTGTTAATCATGATCTTGAAATCCAAGTCCTAAAACTTCAACAATTATAAGTTAAGCATCTTCCTACTCATTTTTTTTTTTTAATTTTTATTTGTTGCAAATTAAAAAAAAAAATCCTTTTCACGTTTATTTCTTTGTAAAATGGTAAATAACTTTTCAAATTTTGTAAATAAACTTAGCTGAGGGATTGAATGCAGTTAAAATAATAGCGATGTCAATAGAAAAAACATCCTTTTGAAAACAGTTTTTTTTTTGTTGCAGGCACAAAAGGTCTCCATTTGCTGAAAATAAATAACAGAATTATTTTTCTGTGCTACTATTAAAAGTAAAAATTCACTACAATACAAATTGCTTCTAGGCTAGTAATGTTTATCTAATCCAATAGAATAGACAAGACTGAACCTTAGACAGTAACCTTTCAACTGACAAGTTAATTCAGAATTTGTCCATTGCAGAAAATTTTAACAATAGACGCAGTGTCAGGCACACAAAAATTTTTTTCTTCTTGCCTTTGTTAAAATTCTTTTTTGATAACTGATAAAAAGGACACTCATTCTGTTGTGTATAAAGACAGTAAACATTTTTGTTAATGCCTAATATTTCTGGAATTAAGTCAATTTCTGATAACAAGGTTTATGGCCACATCCCATTACTGAAGTTAAGCAAAATAGAGCCTGGTCAGTACCTACATGAGTGACCACTTGGGAATACCAGGTGCTGTAAGTTTGGATTTGTGGGTGGTCTACTGTCTCAGAACTGTTAATCAGAGAACCAAGTTCCAATTCCCATTGAGTTCATTATATTCACTTACACAGAAATACTCTTATGAAAGGTATGAATCCATCTGTTCCCCCCAGTTATGGGTTAATTAGTAAGGCATTTAAAGAAAGAAAGAAAGAAAAAAAAAAAAAAAAGATTCTGATGGAGATAACTCAAGCTGCTTAATCTTTGCCTTCAGATAATATTTACTTATGACCACCATAAGATACTAGAGCACCAACTACGAGTGCCCACAGAGAAAGCAGTCAGAGTGCCCCACCAAAATGGAAGCCAGAAACGTGTGAACACACTCAGAAATCTAACAAAATATGACAGAAGACTATACAACCTCTCCTCGAGATGGGTCTGACCTGGGATCAAACTTGTAGCAAAACAAAAAAGCTGACCTGAATGATGAACACTCAACACCCTAGACTCCCAATGCAGCAGGAGAAACTAAGAATTTGTATTTGAGATCAGGTTCTTTTGAAATACTAAATTTTACCAAATACAAGGCTCGAGAGCTACTCTAGGTAGAGAGTTATATTTAACAAACTGTGTGCTATTAAATGGAAGAGGTAGCAGTAAAAAGTGAAGATTATGAGAATAAGGAGACAATTGACCAAAGTGGCTTCTTTGTGAAAATAGTCAACTAATAAGATTCGCATTTATTCTAAACTTTATGAAATAGAAAGAAATTCAGCTTTTAAGAGAAATATGTGAATTGGACAAAGTACATGAAAACTGATTTCTCAAGTGACAAATGTCACATTGGATGGATGGATCTGATGGCCAAGATTGAGTTCCTTGTGGAAATAGTCAACCAACAGACCTTAAAAAAATGATAGGAGGAAATTTGAGTAATGTTTTATACTACTACTGTAGACAGTAAATTTATAGGTCTCAAGAGAGAGAGAGAGAGTTGATGATATCACGTCTACGATAAATGTAGAGAATTATTGTAAGTTCTTGGACGGTATGTAAGTTTATCAGATTCACATTTATTTTAGTCTTTAGAGAATGAAAACAAATCTATTCACCTGGAAGACTGCAAAAGCACAAAGATAATTTCTAGGAAGATGGAATTATGCAAATGCCTAAAAGATGGCAAAAAATATTGACACAAAAAAAAAAAAAAAAAAATCTTGGAGTGTGGGGATATCCTGTAAGATATGGAAATTTTTGTTTTTTTTTGTAAATTTTAAAAGGAATGCAAGATTTTAAGTAAGATTTTCATTGGGGAGGGAGACACATACATCCAACAGAACTGATATAGTAGAAGAAAAGAAAAAGAAACTTAATTTTATATCCTCTGTTATCGACCCAGAATTGTTGGGGAGGGATATTTGATAATGGACATAATGTTACATTTATTTAAGTCATTAATAAATTCTGAGAAAAATAAAATAAAAAATTTAATAAATTATAATATGAGCATACATCATAAAGAAAAAAAAAAATGAAAAATTATTAAAAATAAAGTTTTATAATCAAAATCTTTAAGAAGAGGAATGCCTGAAGAGATTTTTTTGGGAATTAATAATTTTTTTTTTTTTTTGATCCTTTCCATGAACCTTCAAAATTGTTTTTCTTGCTTCAGAAGGGTTTTGTTTTGTTTTTCAACAAAAAACATGAATTTGCAAATTCTTACAAAAATCACAATTGACAGATAATGGAACTTTCAGAACTTATTCACAAATGAACAAAAATTATGGACCAGTTTATTTTGAAAATCTTGGTAATTTTTTTTTGTTGTTGTTGTTGTTTACACACATCTGTTACTTTGAATTTTTTCTGCGTAATCGTACCAACTTTTATAGATACAGAGATGTTCACACGATATCAGAAAATGAGAGTGGTGCAAATTTAAAATTCCTTGGTAATTTAACAATTCCTCAACAAGTGTCTTCTTGAGACTAAAACCAGAGTACCTAGAATTCAGTATTTACTTATTTTTCTTAAATTTTAAAGATTATTGGGTAATTGTTATACTAATTGCCCACCTTTGAAAAAAAATAAAATTCCCAAACATATGTCTATGAGTTTATATATCAAGATAGCTGTCAGCACCTCACAAATATACCCACCTCCATGTTAAAGAATATTTCTCGGTAATAAATTGAAAGTAATAAAATCGATTAAAGTTCCTCAAATAAAATTTCAGGAAAGCATTTTTTTTTAATTTCTTTTAAAAAGTGAATTAATGTTTTGCTGACAGATTTAAAGGTTTAAATAAAATCAGACCCCTTTTTAGCGATTTAAAAAAAAAAATCGTTTTGAAATTCATCTTATTGAAAATAATTGATATGATTGACATTGAAATTATATTAATTATATAACTAAAAGCTTCAAAAAAGATTTTTCATTCTCTTTCTTGAGGGCATCAGGACTTCTAAATTGTATACTGTAAAATTTAATAAGTGAACAAAAGTTTTTTTTGTTCAAAAAAAAAAAAAAAAAAAAAAACCTCACTTCTAAGATTAAGATTAAAAAATTAGACTTTGTAGTCATGTGAAAACTCATTTTTCACTTACCTGAAATAAAAAGTCGAAAATTTAGGGAAAAAAAAAAAAAAAAAATGAAAAAGAAAGAAGAAACACAATTCCAGAACTTTTTTGTAAATAATTTACAAAGGTGCTGAAAAGTTCTCGGCCCAATCCACTTCTCAAGTAACAAAAAAATCGGAATCTCTTCTTCATCGGGCTGAAAACTTTTCAATGAAACTATTAATGGGTTTGTTTGTTTTTTGTTTTTTTTCATGTTCGCAATATAAGACAGGGTAAAATGTTTAAATTTTAAAGTTTTAAACAAAAATAAATAAATAATTATAGCACTTTTTAATTTTTTTTATTATTTCGTAAGCGAACAACAACAACAAAAGGCAAAGTTGTTAGCTTACTAGATATATATTTCATAATCAAATATATACAAATAAAAATAAATCATTTCCCCCTTTATTTCTGATATTTAAACAATATATAAACAAACTGAAACCTGTTGAAGTTCTTGAGTGAATTATTGGGAGTTAGGAAGAGATGTCATTTTTTTTTAAGGACAATTTAAAGACGTGGCAATTTATCCATTTTTTTTCACTCTTTTTTTCTCTAGAAAATAGCATCTATAAATTGTAGATCATGAAAATTACAAAATATATTTATAAGGGGAAAAAAAAAATAGTAATTATACAAGTAACTTAGCTCAAAATTTCGGCTTGTTTTTGAGTCGAGTTACTTTGTATGGCTGGAATAATTTCACGGCTGTTATACGAACTTGGTGGTAATCTTCTCTCCGTTCAAATCGAACTAAAATGTAATGGCAAGCTCCTTCAGAGGCATGTATAAGCAGTTGAGGAGTTTCTGTAACCATATTTAGTGTCCTTAAATAAGAAAAAGGGTCGACAGTTTGATGGGTGAAAACTTTTTGGTTCTTGACGTCCAGGTTTTCTTTCCGGAGTAAAACCTTTTGTCATGTTTGTTGGTAAATATTGTTTTCAACAACCGAGAAACAATGGGGTTTAAATTTCAAGTATGTCCAACTTTATCCATTCTTTTTCTTTCTTTTCCTTGAAAGATACTGGAAGGAAGGTACAAGGCCATCAGAATTAGGTGTAAAAAACGAAAATAATCCAGTCATCGCGTCCAGATTTAAAAAAAAAAACACCCACCTTTTCGGAGTCCTAACAAACAGGGGGTGTTTTTGTTTCCTTATACCAAGTTCCGTCTCCGAGCATAATAGCCGAGACATGCACAAATTCCTAGAATACTAATAACTAATCCGAGCACCAGTGCCAAAATGTCACCTGCATCAAAGGCTGCCACTCCGGGAACACGGAAAGCAATCAGAAGTAGAGACAAGAAAAACACGTTATTCACGAAGTCGGCCATCTTTGAACAACAATAGACCACGTGACCCGTTTGAAATCAGCAGGAAAGGATGGTGAGGGTGGCATTTAAGTCACATGGTGATGGATCACTATTTGTTCACACGCCCATTTTTATCTACAACCTTTTTCGTTCAAATTAAATTAAACAATAAAAGAAATTAAAGATCAACGCTTTTGTTTAAAGTAACTGTAAAGTTAAATTATATATCATGTTATGCTATGTTTCAAAAGTCTTCCACACAACTAGCTTTATTTTTATATATTTATTAATTACATTAATTTTTTGTATAGTGAATTTTTTTCATTTTTTCCTCTACATTACAGAGAAAGAAAGAGCTATGTAGCATTAATTGTTTTTTTAACATTTCCCTTGTTACATTTTTCAATAAGATAGATATGATAAGCATTTGCCTTAATAAACTCCCTCAGAGGACAAAATGCATTGGCTAAGTTTTCCTCTTGCCTTTCATAGATATGAGATAGATAGAGATGAACAGACTGATAGCTAGATATGAACAGACCGAGACAAATGTATTATTTAGGCTTTTTTTTTTTTTTTTTTCATATTCAAACTGTACTAAGAAAATAACTTAAACTCCTCTCTTCAAATGTGATGAAATAAAGTTAAAAGAAAAGAAAATGTAGTGAATTTGAGAAAACAAACAAAAAGTTACCTGCTCACAAATTTAAAAAAAAAGCACAATTACGCTCATGAATTTCAAAAACAAATTGAAGAATAACTGATATTTAAATCAAATAGTAAAATTAAAAATATCTACAAATTAAATTTCCCAAGAAGATATAACTTTTTAAACAAGAAAAACTCACTCAACATGTGGACAAATTCTGCCTTAAACTATAGTCAAAGATAAGAATACATACCTGCCAGCCACCAAAGATTTACAGAAAAGTATTCAAATAAAAATAAAAAGTTTTTCATATTAAATTCAGACAATTTACAGTGATGTCCATTCTGTACAAGGTCCAAGAGTCACTTGAGGTAGAGTGCTCCCAAGTATGAGGCACAGTTTCAGTGGATATGTGGGAAAGATAATGGTTAATTCTAGACTTGAACAGGTTAAGATTGTAGTGATCAGGGAAATATCTTCTTGCAAGTCAGTTTCAAAAAGTATCAGTTTGAGGCAAGAAGATGCTCAAGTGGTAATTACATCTCACTAATAAAATACAAAGGGAATGAGGGTGGTTCACTACAATGTGCATTACATGGCAGCTCTGAGCTGTGAAAGTTAGAACTGGTGGAACTAAGGAATGTAGTTCTTCTGAACATTATCTATAGAAATAGTGATAAAGTACCAAGAGGCTTGTGACATTTTGTCTGTAAGAATGGAATTGTATGTTGGAAAATAATTTGCTGCTCACAAGGACACAGAAACACTTTTGAACTTTATTAATACTGGAAAGTGGAGATTGGGCAGTTCTTACCCATATATGGTAGCAGTACTCCATTTTCAGCCTTGATCTGGCGCTTGTAAAGTTAGAGGATAGCAGGAGTCAGTTACCTACCAGAGCAGTACAGGGAACTTACCATTTTTTCAGCATCTTTAGTGATGGATCATGTGTCCAAGTTATACTTGAGATCTGGGTTGAGTTTAAGTCCCAATAGGTGCACAAAGGCTTCATTGTAATTTGGTGAAAGTTCTTGCTCCTAATAGCTAAACATGACCATTAAAATCACCACGGTTATAGACTTCATTTCTCCACATGGTGTTCATTTCACCTTTTGTTTTCCTTGTGAACATAGAGTGAACCTTTACCAGTTCTTGGGCATACCAACGAAAACAAGTATAAAAATACAACATGGGGTTATTTTTCCGGTCAGTGAGAGTAAAGGCAAAAAAGAAAAAACAAATTCATGAACATTTGTGTTTGTTCAACATTTACAGAGGCCTAATCTGTGGTTAAAACTGCAGCTATGCTGTGCAGCTCATAGTTACATTTGCTGGAAGAGTACTAAACTTTTACAACAGTTTGATATAAGTTCAGTATATTCAACCTCTAGATCACAATTACATGACTTTGTGCTAGCACAACTGTTGACTCATGTATGGCTTTCAAGCTGGGATCGTTCTCCAGAATGATATTCTGTGCGATGTTGAAGTTTGTCGTGTCCACAAAATATCAAATACAATATTTATAAACCAATCACACTCAAGAAAACACTTACATCTTCAAACACACGAATAAAATCATAGAATACAAATCAGAAAGTTTATTGTATTAGTCATCATTATTTTTAGGTAGGTACTGCCCAAATATCGTGTGGACATAGTATGACTACTGGTTGCTTAATTAATGCAGTATTGCTGTCACATCTGGGCTGAAGTTGCTCAATCCTACCTTTCCAGCATCGACTGAGTTGAAAAACAAGCGCACAGCCATATGGGTGATGAACTGGCCTCCATCCTAGAACTCCTTTCCTACAGACAAAATGTTGCTAGCTTTTTGCTACCCTAATGCTATTTTCATGGAGGATGTTTGGGTGAATAACATCTCTTAGACCCATCCGTCCAGATCTTCACATCTAAAACCCTCCAGGCCATGTACACTGAGTCGAGTCATTCTCATTCCCTTCATATACCATTAGTGAGGAGGAAGTTCCACTCAGCTTCTTCCCTAGAACTGCAGCATTGTGCAACAGACTACTGAGAGGATACTTTCCTGATCACAAGGATCTTAACCTCTTCAAGTATAGGGTCAACTGTTATCTATCCTATATATCCTCCTGATATGCACCTCCTGCTCCCTCTCTGTAATTGGAGAGCCGAGTTCCAATTCCAGTTGGGTTTGTTATATTCACTGACACAAAAAAACCCTTGAGAAAGAAATGAATCTACCTCTTCTACCCACAATATGGGTTAATTAGTAAGACTTGTATCACTAAAACCATTATTTTCTCCAAAAAACAATAAAAAATAAAATTGCATTCAAAATATGTAGAGTTCAGCATTAAACAACCTATATGCCACGAACAAAACACCCAACTCTGTATGTCCTTACAATAACCTCATTTAATAACCTTCTATCTAGAGTGGCTCTTTGGCCTTGTATTGGGTGAACAATAGTAAAATAAATGGCTTATAGTGGATGGTTAAATCTACACTAGGGCTTTAGTTTTTATCAACTTTGTTACAGTACTGGAAAAATCCTTTACTAACAGTATCAAGTAAATGCAATAAATCACCTTCATTATCTCCTTTCATAAAATAAAAGCCATAATTCATTGCTTTTTAATTAGTCATTTTGTATTTTTAGAGATTTTGAAATTTACATACAATAAATGGCACTTATAATTGTACCTCTACTCACAATGGAAGCTACCTGACTGAAGCTGATTAAGCAGCAATCAAGTCAGAAAGTATTGTCGAAAAAGTGGCTTTATTGTGTCCATGATGGTTTATTCAAAAGGACAGATGGAAAAAAAAATATTATTGCAAATATACTTGATTTGTTTGTTTTCTCAAGAGTTGGCTTAAACGAAAGTCCCGATT
>OZ010600.1:76517918-76612918 GCA_963932145.1 Acanthosepion lycidas
TAATGCAAAATTCTGAGTCATGTATCCACCCTGACTGCTTAAAGTACCTGCTCAGTGACACTCAAGTCAGTACACAGGTAGTTGATGTTAGCTTCAATGCTAGGCTCATATACAATCAACTTGTCCATCCTTCAGATTGCTTCGCTCACCCACAAAGACATTCTGCCATGATCCATTATACTGGCAATACAGATAGTTTTAACATATCTTGTCTCCTTTTCTTTTCGCCTCATCATTGTTTTCATTTGTTACCCTTACAACTATATGCCATCAGTTTCCTACCTGAAAATGTCAACAACAATAATTTTTACATGTATTTTTGCTATTTTTTAATATTTTTTACTATTTTCTATTTAATTTTTACTTGAATTTTTAATATTTTTTTTACTTTTTTTATTTAATTTTTATAGGAATTTTTACTATTTTTTACTTTTTTTTACATTTTTAATTTAATTTTTACCTGAATTTTTATTACTTTTTTTTAACTATTTTTTTATTTCATTTTTACTTGAATTTTTACTATTTTTTTTACTTTTTTTATTTAATTTTTATGTGAATTTTTACTATTTTTTTACTTTTTTAAATTTAATTTTCACATGAATTTTTTAATCCAACATTATTTCTTTTTATAGGTTGAGAATCCTTTATCCAAAATTCTTGGGGCTGGAACTGTTTCGATTTTCAGATTTTTTCAGATTTTGGAATATAGGCTATTTAATTTGTATATAGCATCTATAAAATGGGGTAGTTTTGGAATGGAACCTAAGCATAAATATTATATCCCTTTACATTTCATAATACAGAAGGTAATTCTATATAAATAACATATACACTGAAATTAGTTTTATATGAAATTTGATAAATTGTGTATACATAGAGATACAGGTAATGATACTAGTCATGTAAAGCTCACACTGATTTTTAAGTGATGAAGTTAAGATTTCACATAAAAATAATGTTTTGTACTTTCTGTACGTGTACAAAAAACCCCAAAAAAAACATGATCACAACTTACAAAAAATATATAAATGTAACACCAAACACTACTTCTATATCAGGCGGGACAAACTAGAAGAAGAGGGGACATCATCGATGACATCACTGTGAGTGTGAGAAGGAAAATTCGATAAACTATCAGTCTCTACTAACAATGTCATGTTTTAATTAAAATATTACAATACATACAAGCACAGTATTTGTATAAAAACGAAACATGGATTAATATTACAGTTAACTGTAAGAAAAACTGAAAAAGTCAGCATTTTATTTGTAACACTGCAATGCAATAATCATGCTACAGGTAGCCATGTTGCTTTCTGAAATTTTCCATTTGTTGCAAGTCATGTCAGCACATGAAAAAATTTGGGTTTTCGAGGATTTGGGAATTTCGGATAAAGGATACTCAACCTATACTATAAACGTTATTTTTTACATATGCAATAACAATAACATTTTACACTGGCATTTCAGAACTAAGAGTCTCATGTGGTGGCCATAATCTTCAGGTGGGACTGAAGGACAGAGTGGATGGAATAGGAGGAGTGGAAACAATAATGAGGTGTGAAGTTCAATTCAACTTTCTGACATGGGTTTCTTTGATACACATTTTGTGTGTGTGTGTGTGTGTAATTCCCTAATTCCTATATATATATATATATATATGTGTGTGTGTGTGTGTAATTCCCTAATTCCTATATATATATATATATGTGTGTGTGTAATTCCCTAATTCCTATATATATATATATATGTGTGTGTGTGTGTGTGTAATTCCCTAATTCCTATATATATATATGTGTGTGTGTGTGTGTAATTCCCTAATTCCTATATATATATGTGTGTGTGTGTGTAATTCCCTAATTCCTATATATATATGTGTGTGTGTGTGTGTGTGTGTGTGTGTGTGTGTGTAATTCCCTAATTCCTATATATATATATGTGTGTGTGTATGTGTGTAATTCCCTAATTCCTATATATATATATATGTGTGTGTGTAATTCCCTAATTCCTATATATATATATGTGTGTGTGTGTGTGTGTGTGTGTGTGCGTGTGTAATTCCCTAATTCCTATATATATATATGTGTGTGTGTATGTGTGTAATTCCCTAATTCCTATATATATATATATGTGTGTGTGTAATTCCCTAATTCCTATATATATATATGTGTGTGTGTATGTGTGTAATTCCCTAATTCCTATATATATATATATGTGTGTGTGTAATTCCCTAATTCCTATATATATATATGTGTGTGTGTGTGTGTGTGTGTGTGCGTGTGTAATTCCCTAATTCCTATATATATATGTGTGTGTGTGCGTGTGTGTGTGTGTGTAGCGCAAATATATTGATAAAATAGGAAAGAAGGATTAGATTGATGATCCGAAGTTCTTTAGTATTTTTGTTTTTATTTTTAAAAAACAGTGCTCAATACACAAGTAGAGCCTAGATTATAATTACTTTTAAAAAAAATATGATTCCATCGCTACACAGGAATTACCATGTTTCAAAAACAGAAGCTAAAAACTTCCAATTCAGTTATAGAAATTAAATTAAATTAAAGTACCTAGTTCTGTTTCATTTGGGCAGCAACCTTTCTTTTAAACATCTTTCATTAAATATAGCAGACAAGAAAAATTTAATTAATTTTTTATTTAGTTTTTCCAGCGTTCTTATGTTTTTCCGTTTGTTGGAAGTAACGGAGTACAAAAATTTTCCATAATATCCATTGTCCTCAAGTGCTTTTGGCCACTTCTTTAGCCATTTTTGGGGTAGGTGTAGGTGTTGCCGATTTCTCTTCATGTTTTGACTGTTTAAAATCTATTTTATTTTTGTGTTGTCTTGAATACTAGTAGGAGCGTTTATTCCAATCCTTCACTTGTTGAGCATGGCTGGAATTTGTGTGAGTAAACACGCACACACACATATATGCATTTACATATTATACACACACATTTACAACTCATGATAATATAAGAAGGGGCTGAAAGAAATACGCCTTCTAATTATTATACCATGTTTTGTTTGCTAAACAATTATCTAATTCAAACACTGGCAGAGGTCCAACCAATTTGTGTCACAAAAACCGGAAAAACTGATAAGTATATTGTTACACCAACAAATTTTATAGAACAATTGAGAATGTATTCTCCAACCAAGCCATAATTTTTTATAACTCCGTTTATACAGAACGAAAGACAATTTCTTTTAACCAAAAGAATTGTGTTGGTTGTTGAAAAGTACATACTCATTTAAAACAATCATTTTAAAAACAGAAACATACATACAAACATTTCATTCCTGGTGTTCATGAGATCCATTAAAAAAACAATAATAATTAAAATCATTTTTTGGAAAGATGTTAATGCTGAATAAAAACAAATCTCAAATTACCATATCAATATTATTACTTTCTACTCCCAGACTGTTACATAGAAATAAAGTGTTGCTGTCGACACTTGAGTTTGAACATAGATCGCAAGTGAGGAAACACAAGCTATCCCATTATTGAATTAAGTAGACCACGTGACCATATATACTATTTCTCTATTCAGATTACTATTTGAGTAAGTATTATCGAGCAAGTACTATTAGCGTGAGTGATATTCAAAGGTGTCTAACACCAGCATTGTTAAACAACATACTATAAGTTGTATCTGCGATTAAAAAGTCTCTACTACAACGAGCATTACGAAAGTGACGACGAGTATTTGTTGGCATAACAAAAGTGGCAACTAGTGTTCACTGACATCACAAAACAGACTTATATAGTTTGTTTGTTTAGTGGTATATCAACTCCTTATGGGTCATTTAATACTGAATATTTAATTTTCTTGGGAACATTGTGATTTCTTTTAGAAAAAATATATTACTGTTAATATTTTTACTATGAAAATGTATTACTGGTAATTTTACTATAAAAATATCTTTTTAGTTTCATCATGTTTTGACCCCAGTTTGGATGGGTTAACTATTTGGCCATAGTTGGGACCCTAACAGGTGCTACCACCCTGGGTCAGGTTAGACCTAGGAACAACAGCAATTAAGAGGTGGTTCCATGCTCCTCGAAACCTTCTGATCAGTATCATTGTTGCTGGGTGTAGTTTAACGTCATACTCATGTCGCAACTTATATGGGAAATAAACCCCTATTTCCAAGACAGTTACATACCCGCATACATACCATATTAAAAAACGCCCAGACTTTATTTTCTAACCAATAACTGACAATATTTACAAACATATCAAAATGATTTCACAATACAATTCACACCACTTAAATCAAAGTGTCTATTAGTTAGAAATTAATATCACCATGTGAAATATTTGACCAATCAAAGTAAAGTAAAATCCTATTTTTCTCAAGCCTAGTAGCGAGAAAAATTCTTATAAATCCCCACAAATTTTGACTTTCAAGAGCAGAGATGAATCTGTCTCCAAGCCGTTCAAACACAAGAAAAAAACATGGATATATAACTTTTTCCTAACCAGCACATGTTGAAACATGTGTTGGTAGCTTTAAATGAAATAGCTACAACAGCTTGGATAGTTAGTGAATTTTTGCTGATGATCAAAGTTTTTTTTTCAACCACAGGCTTTTTTGTTGACCATTTATTACAAGCCATTTCTTTGTAGGTTCTATATTTTCCTTAACACTTCCTTGTTTTTCACATGCTCTGTCTATGGTATTTTCAACATTTGTTGGTAGAATTCTATCTTTCCTTCACTTGTAACAAAATTGTCTTGCATTGACTGACATACTGAAGTGTAGATATAATATAGTCCAGCACTCTTTTCTTTCATTTCTAATATTATTTGATTGAGCTTTTAGTACCTCACCTTAAGGATGGATTACACCTCAGATGAAGAATTGGAGAGCCAAGTTCAAATTCCAGTTGAGTTCATTACACTGATTTACATACTATTAGCCTTGGAAAAGGTATGAATACAACTCTTCTCCTCCCAGCTATAAGTAAATAGTAAGACATACTGGGTTCTGTAGCCTTGGCTGGCAACCAGTCTAGGAAAAGGAAAAAGTTTGAATGCAAAACTGTATGTAGCCCTGGGGAAAAATATACTATACAGCTATTGAAAGGACCATTTTCATTGACTCAATGACCCCAATTACAGTTGACTCCATTTTTTAGTACCTCATTCAATGTTGAATATTTTTTTACACTTTTGAATTTTTGTGTTACCCTGTCCATTACCTAATTTTATACTCTATATAAAATAAAACAATGGCTACTTGTCAACTCATTTTTCTATTTGTCTGATATTGACATTTCTAAATTCTAAGCATACCAAAACTTTTCACTGTCTACCCTCCTACACACACAAAGATTATTTTGTTTTGTTTTGTCTTCCTTACAAGGAAAATAACTGTTTATTTTACCCGCTACTAATTAAAAAAAAAAAAATTCTGAAAACTTATTGTTGTAATATAACAAGCATGAAAGAGCTTCTCTCATGTGATGCTTTTCTCCTCCAAATTCAACATTTCCACTTCATAATTATTAACTACCAGCTGAAGTACGAATCTACACCAGATAAGAGGTCAAACCAAAGATCGCAGCTGACTAAAATGACATTAGAATGATTTCCTAGTACTGGGACGATGAGCTGGTAGTTTAGCAGATAACATTTCCTGCTTCATCATTGAATAACTTTCCCCGATAATTCTCCAATTTCATTGAAATATTCCAATGAAATTCCCTGATTTTAGGACATCACAAAACAGATAGTAGTATGTATATAGCTGTGCTGGAACCAGTGACAGTGAGAAGGGTTGGCGACAACCAGCACAAATGTGCCGGGCCTTGAAACCTGAGGGGCCTCAAGAAAATACACTTAGGTGTTTAGGTGGGGGGCTTCTTTACAAAAAGTTGAAAGCAAAATTACAAATCGGTATATTAATGAAAAAAATACTAAGACTAAAATCAGTTCCAAAGCAGCTTAAAAATGCATTTTTCAAATTTTCATTGAAGCAAAATACGAAATGAGTTCCTCAAAGTCTAATTCTCATGCCAAATCACACTTGGTCGCAAGGTTTGGAGAGAAACAAAAATATTAGGGAAAATTCTTGACAAACTCAACGCATGGATCCTGTTCAACAGTTAACTGGCTTCAGAATATTCTTGATGTGATCCATTCCAATACAGTTTGAAATTGTGTCATGAAATATCTTCTTTAAATGCACAACATTGTCATGCAAACGTCCTTCAGATATTCATCAGCTCCTCAGTTGCAAGAAGCTAACAGAAATGCCTGACCTTCCCATGCAACAATTTACAACTGTATCCATGAGTTCAAGGATATGCGACAGTTGGTACATGATGCCAAAAGAGAGAGCAAACTTTACAAAGTTTTGTTAATGTCAAGTGTTGTATTATTAGAATGACAGGCATAAATATTTGTCACAAAAAAAACAAATAAAGACTTTAATAGAAAAATGATATTTAACATATCACAACCCTACCAGACAGCCACACTTACAGACAGTCTTGTAAGACATGCTAGATTGAGTTTGTTTGTCCTTTTATGACCATTGACTCAAAATAATCTGAGTGACAGACTTCAGAAATTCTCTCCCCAGTACTGGCTGAAGCACAGCTAAAGTAATGAATGGGCAAAGATTGGTTTGTTTTTTACAGCTTGTTAAGCTCTTGCAGGTTATTTAAACTTAGAAATATTCTTAGATTGTAAGAATTTTTTTGTGGAACTCTCTTCCAGCTTCTTGCTTCCCAATCGACTTTGATCTTCAAAAATGTAAATGCAATGTCAATCATAATAAAATAGATAATTAAAAGAGAATGGTTTTGTTTTTGAGGAGTTAAAATTGACAAGACACTTCTTGCCCCATTTAACAAAAGATTATAGGTCATTTTTTAGATCAGCTGCCAATTTGACCTTATCAAACCAATCCAACTTACTATTAAGATAGGAATAAATATTTGTGTCATCAGTATAGATACTGAGTTGAGAACTCATGACATTAGGAAGGTCATTTATGAAATGTAATTTCAATTATAAAATATAATTCTTAAATTCAATTAAAGCATTTTATCAGTAACAATAATAGATTGTTTTGTTCTTCTTTATTCCTATGATGGGTCCTAGGTATGATGTTAAACTACATCTGGCAACAAGACCTCTGATCAGGAGGTTTTGAGGAGTGTGGAACAACCTTTTAATTGCTGTTGTTCCCAGGTCCACCCTGACTTGGGTTGGTAGCACCTTTTTGGGTCCCAACTATTGACAAATAGTTAACTCTTAAATTTTGGGGATCAAAATACTATGAAAGTATGAAAATACATTTTTATAGTAAAAATACCAGCAATACATTTTATAATAAAAAAAAATTTCCAGCATTACATTTTTGTTAAAAAAAAAAACTATTACCAGCAATACATATTTTTGTAAAAACAAAATATTTATACTAGTAGCAATGCATTTTTAAAAATAAAAAATTATCAGCAATACATTTTTTTAAAAGAAATTACTAATGCTCTCTAGAAAATTAAATTTCGGCAAAAAAAAGTTTTTTATTGTTAGAGAATGCTTTACTTGAAGTGTTTAAAATATTTTGATAAAATATGCATACATGAGGACCTTACTGTGGAAGAGTAGTTCACAAGTCATTCTCAAAGACTATTATTCATTAATGACTTTGATTCTCATTTGTGGGTGCCTTGAACTTATTGTCCTGTGCTGTACTAAGTTCAACTTAGTAAATAAAACAACCTAATGTGTTATCAGTGTTTAGTAAATTAATCTCACAGGCCAAAAGTATTGTAGTGAGTTTCTCAAAATATCAAATTTCAATGAATTGCACACTTATTTGCCGTTGGACCATGTCCTCATTGCTGTCAACTTTAGTTCAACTCTAAATAATGTAAATAATGATAATTGCTCATCCCAAAAACTGAGACAGAAATTAGTGGAACTCTTTAGATAAAGTATTTTGTTGGGACAAAAGTTTGGTGTATTTTGTATTAGGTGGTATTTTGAACATGTGATTTTGTTTCAAATGCAACTGAAATATGTATAATATTTATTATATGTAAATATTTATATAAATATATGTAAATATTTATTTACAAATATATGTAAAACACAACTGAAATATATAAATATTTATATGTAAATATTTATATTTATTATCTGTAAATATTTATAATATTTATTATATGTAAATATTTATATAAATATATGTAAATATATGTAAATAATCATAATTGCTTATCCCAAAAACTGAGACAGAAATTAGAGGAACTCTTTTGATAAAGTATTTTTTTAAATTTATACGAACATTTCCCATTTTTGTATATTATTTGTATTAAGAAACAGGCTAAATGATAAAATGTGATAATAGCGTTGAGTTCAAGTATCCCCGCCAAAGAAAGGAAAAAAGTACAAATAAAATAAAAACGGCAAATAATTAAACCTTAAAATACTTAAGGAAATAGGGTAAGATTTAGGAACATTAAGATTGCCTCCTCAGTTATCCATCGAAACTGCAATCCACCGAAATAAGAAAAGAAGCCAGTCCCCACCGCAGACCATTTAAAAATTAGTCAGCGCAGCAGATTGGTTGTTACAAACATCCAATCGGATGCGCGGAATATGTGGTCTTTCTTCATCTTATTCTTTAAAAAGGCCAGAGTAGCTGTGAGCGTTTAATCAGAAGGGGGAATCAGGGGTTGATCTCCCCTGATTGGGTTGATTTGGTGATGGGGAGTATGATGTTGAATGAACCAAGTCAAAACATCACTGACAACCCCCTTGCGTGCCTACTTAAAAGCGTATTTCCGAATTATGTTCGGACAAAAGTTTAGTATTTTTTATTAGGTGGAATTTTGAACATGATTTTGTTTCAAACATGACTGAAATATGACATGAATATATATTCTGGAAGGTGACATTTCAACACATCTTAACATTCTCATTTGGGTTGTGAATTTTAGCTATTTTTACATTCCAAATGCAGGGCCTTCTCACTCCCTGTGGTAGGAACCACTACTGGATTGAGCATGTCTTCGAGAATGTAGGCATACTCATCATACTTGACCATTTGCATGTTGGTGAGACCATTTAACACATAATTGGGGGTGGTGTCACATAGGACAGGGGTCAGAAACCTATGGCATGCATGCTACACATAGCATGCCAAGCAATTTCCAATGGCACACAGCTGCAAATGTCAAAGTCCAAATCAATAGCTACTACAATGCAAAGAAGATATTTTGCTGTTTCAATTTTAATATATACTAAAGTATATATATTATATATTACTATATAACATATATTGTAGAACAGGTATATATTAACCATGACTTGTATAAAAATATGTATGTTGTTGGCACACTGAATGATTTTAAAACTCTAAGTCAGCACATAGAAAAAGATTGCTGACCCCTGATATAGGACATAAATAAATGGAACCATCCGTTTATATTAATAATTAAGCAAAGCTAGCATTAGGTCCATTGCTAAGTGTACCTTTGTGTAGTAAACCTATAGCATTACTTACCTACGAGTTTGTCTTCCGTTATTTATTTCTCTCTGTTATCTCAAAAACATAAGATACAACAGGCAGATAGCCGTTAACTCTGAGGAGTTCATCCTCCCTTTCAATTTTTTACATTAAATTTGAAAATGGAAGAAAATAAGATGCATTATCATCATCTGATACTCTTTTATTTCCAGAAAGGAAAAATGATGAACAAACAGTAAAAAAGATCTGTGCCGTTGATGGAAATAGTGCCATAGCTGAAAGTACAGTTTGTAAGTGGTTCAGAAGTGGAAATTTTGATCTAGAAAACCCGAGAATTTCTGAGATGCCTCTTTGTCATTGATGAAGACCAAATTGAAAAGAAGGTTAAAAATAGTCCATGGGACATTTCAGAGATACTTCCCATATCTCATATGACAATTATAAGGACCCTGAAAATGTATGAATATGTGAATTGCTATATGTGAATCTTGCCTTATTATTTAATGGAAAAAAAAGATAATTAAATATCTGATTCTTTTTGATTTTCAAATAGGTCCAGTAAGGCATATTAAATAATACTTGACCAATTAATGTGATGGAAAAAAAGCACCTATATATCAGTCATGCAACTTTGATTACATTACTTGATTTGACCCTGTAGTGCTATGTACTACCAACTTTGTCTAGCTTTTAGATGTTCAACTTTATTTAATAAGGTTCGTTTACTTTTGGTA
The DNA here is from genome assembly GCA_963932145.1 of Acanthosepion lycidas. Lineage (NCBI taxonomy): Eukaryota > Metazoa > Mollusca > Cephalopoda > Sepiida > Sepiidae > Acanthosepion > Acanthosepion lycidas. The sequence continues at coordinate 76,528,149 of OZ010600.1, forward strand.
CAAGGCCACAAGTATGGTGCACCTAGTGAAAATCAAACTAACTACTAATGATCTACAAGTCCAGATTGCTGCACTACGATAAGATGCCTAAATTATTTACTAAGAGAAACTTAGTTTTGTCACAAGGCAACAAGTATGGGGCACCCAGTGAGGATCAAACTCAGTACTAATGATCTACAAGTCCAGATTGCTAACCAACTGCCCTACAATGAGATGCCCAAATTATTTACTTACAGAAGCTTAATTATGGCACAAGGCCACAAGTATCGAGCACTCAGTGAGGATCAAATTCACTACTAATGATCTACAAGTGCCAATTGTTGGACCAACTAGGTTGATAGGATTTATGATGTATCAGCCCTTGGTGGATTATTTAATGCTGAATTTTTCACCTGTGAGGATAGAAATCATTCCTCATTAGAAATGGTCAACCAGGCTAGCCTCGTTACCCATTGCCCCTATACTGAGGCTCCTGTACCTGAGACTGTAAAAGCTACAGCCAACAATATAGTTAATAGTTATATAATAATCCAAATATATAAAACACAATCTGTATCCATATACAGTGGAGGTTCTCCATCAACGTAATTTCCAACTGTAGTTCCACTTATCTGTGGTTGTCTCAGTCAAAAAAAAAAGTTCATCACTTTTATTAAACAAAAACTAGTTTGCAAAATATATTCGAAAAGAGTAAAATATAAAAAAAACATATAAGTTTATACCTTGGTTCCTTGTGGTGAAAAGAATGCCCAAAACATAAGAATAAAATCTTTGTTGTTATTAGGAGGAAAGATCAAAGGATTTTTGACATATTTTTTTTTTTATTCTTTTTGGAACCATGGAAAATTTGGTTAAAAATCTTATTCTTTTTGTCATCAAAATCAAAACTTAAATGTGTACAGGAAATTTGAGCATATTTTGCTATGAAAACACACTGATCTTGAAATGCTTGCAAAAATCAGATAATTCAATGAAACTTTCAGGACTTATTGTGAAATCAAATAAATTATTTTTGAAATGTTTCTTTTTTGTGAAAAACAGATTGATTTTGAAATTCTTACAAAACTCAGATAATTGTCTGATTTTAATGAAACTTTCAGGACTTATTCAGAAATGAATTAAATTAATTTTGAAATGGCTTTTTAGAAAATATCCATAAAAAGTTTTTTTTTACATTTCATTTTATTTTTGTGATATTTTGAGAAATACTTTTTTTAATCATAAAATGCTGATATTTGTTATAAGGACAAGTCCTCAGAGAATTTAAATCATCAAAATATATTTTTTTACATGAAGGATTTATCAAGTATGGGGAACAGAACTGAAAGAAATTACTTGACGAATACAACATGAATGCCTTTTTAATATATTTTTTTAACTACTCACTAATCTAATTTATGAAGATATCTTAAAGAAATCTTATATTTTATTGAATTTTACATACTTTGCTGTTCTGTTATATTTTAAACTAAAAGTAATATTTGTTTAAATTAAGGTTATTTAAACTTTAGATCAGTTAATTTTCCTCAAATAACATTTACAAAAAATGTATTTTATTTTTGAAAGAGAATCACTTTCTAATGATAGATCAATCAATATAGATGAATTTATAGATTTTACTAATAAAGAGAAAAAAGATTCCAATAAATTTAAATACTGTTTGAAATATACAAAAGTATATTGGGAATATTAAATTTAATATATGAGCTTGGAATTAAAACAAAAATCAAAGCTTTAGGATTTTTCATTTTTTAAAATGTATTTTAAAACTTAGGCATCGACTTTTTGCTTAAGTTTTTATTAATAATATTTTAAAAATATAAACAAAATTAATCAATTGAAATGTTCTCAAAGTCATCAAAAAGTCATCAGATCCTGGGGGAAAGGTCAAATTATTAAAAAAAATATATACTTTTCTTGATTACTGAAATGTTTTTATCTGATACATTTTAATTTTATGTTCGTCAACTCTATTTCTTTGTGAAGGGAAGTTGTGTCTCTTCTGTCATGAAAAGGGTTAAGATAAAACATTGAATTCCTAACAGTTCAAGTCTACATTATAATTAATAGAAATCTGTTTTTCATTCTTTTTAAATAAAAATTTTGACTTTTTTTCATCTGACCAAAAATAAAAAAAGAAAATGGTTAAAAAAAAAACATCTAATTTTTTTATTTAATAATTTCACCCCAAACAAGGCAATAAAGCCACTAAGCCACAAGGGATACTGAGTGTGATAGAATATGAGAAAGAGAAAACATTATTAAGAAGATATAAAAATAAAAGAACAGGAATTAAGAAGACAGAAAATAAAAATTGGCACTGCATTTAAATTTTTGAAGATCAAAGTTGACTGGAGAAGAAGTCAGAAGAGAGTTCCACAGTTGAGAAGTGTGAAAGAAGAAACTGTCAGCTTAGAACTTACTGTTACATCTAGCTATTTCAACTGTAAAATGATGAGACCTAACTGCCAATCCAATACTGCACTTAAATTCATTAAGTCTAGGTACCAAAGAGGAAAACTCATCAGAACAATTACCATGAAAATATTTATAGAAAAGGCACAGGGAAGCCACATTGTGGTAGCAGGAAAGTGTCAGAAGCTGAGATACCAAGTCAGGACTAATTACGTTGCAGATTCTTCTTTGGATTTTATAAAATGAAAAGCGAGCTGGCATGCTTTCTGATGCGATACAATTCCTGTAACCAAATAATTGTGCTGTGGAGAAAATTAATTAATCCTCTATGAGATTCTTAGTTTTTCAACTTTTTTTTTAATCATTTCACTCCAAGCAAAGCAACAAAGCCACTAAGACACAGGTGTTACTGAGTGTGAAAAAATATGAGAAAAAGAAAAAATTATTAAGGAGAGAGAACAATAAAAGAAGAGAAATTAAGGAGATAGAAGATAACAATTGACGTTGCATTTAACTTTTGGAAGATCAAAGTTGACTGAAGAAGAAGAGAGTTCCACAAGTGAGGGATGCAAAAGAAGAAACTGTCAGCTTAGAACTTACTGTTACATCTAGCCATTTCAACTGTAAAATGATGAGACCTAGCTGCCAATCTAGTACTGCACTTAAATTCATTAAGCCTAGGTACCAAAGAGGAAAACTCATCAGAACAATTACCATGAAAGTTATTTGTAGAAAAGGCACAGGGAAGCTACATTATGATGGTGGGAAAATGACATATTTAAAACAGCTTGTTGATTTTAAGGTGAAAATTGTTAGACATACTGTTCCACTGAGCTTAGGGTGGAAAGATAAATTATATGAGACTGGCCACTGAAAAGCTACTACAACACAATGACATGGGACATGCTAATTTCAATAACTATTTTAGTTAAACTGCTGCTTGATCTCTTTGCTCCCAGCATTCCCTATTGAGACCAAAAGTGCCTACAATCATCATCATATTCAACATTATTGATGATGTTATAAAAACATACCTAGATGATTTATTAACATCTGCAAATTTCACTACCTGCAGGGAATCTTAGAAGCTATCCACCACAGACAATGAGGTCCCACTATAAATGCTTTATTTGAATGTATAACACATTTTTTTATGTCACAAGTTCTCATCATTCTTCTGACACTATAGAAATTATGATTACTTGTGCCATGCCCAAATGTGAAATAAAATATTAAAAAAAATCAAATTAAAGTAAAGCATTTGCTTTCCTTAAAATATCCATATCTCTTTTTCTCTCTCTGTATACTTCTCTCTCAACTAATGAGAAGGCAACTTTCATATAAAATGTTGAAGAAGAAAAGACTCACCAATTGATGTTAAATGGAAATTTGCTAGTTATTGTGACAAGAAATCTACCAAAATAAAAAAGGCTCCACACATGTTCCACTATAAAAAAAAGAAAAAAAGAAAGGAATACCTGAAAATAAGTAAAAGAATTTTGGCCAATAAAAAGAACAAAGTGACTTTTGATGTTATGCCAAGCAGTCTGGAGCCTTTCAAAATTGTATATAAAGAGATAGCTAACAGATAGCGGAGAGAAGACAGTTAGAAACCGGTTCAAGCTTGTCACATGAAGTACTAAGTGGTCATCTTAAGACATTTTCTACCCTTTTTGAGGGCCAAGATTCACAGCAGATTGGTGCTGCAATATATTTCCAAAGTTACTATACTCCCAACAGCTATCAGCAGGAAGATGCCTACTATCAAAGTCTAACTACAACTACCAAGCCAAATAAACTTTCACCAACCAGATTTATAAAGGACTCGTTCCAATTGAAGTCAATTAAATAAATGTATATTATTTGTTTATATCTTTGATTCTGTTCTTTTATTTCAAAGTGTTCAGAATTTTCCGATAATTATTACTAAGACCCTCTGGTGCTTCTCCACATACTCAGTGGTGAATAGAATGGTAATTGCTTAGTTTAATACTCAGGAATTACTGAACGTAAAAAGAAATAAGAAAAGTGGAATTTTACTGAAACCATTTATTTGCTGCTCATAGAACATTTAACTGTGAATATGGTGGCATTTTTCAGGGAAGGAGTCTGCAATGTATACTGAACTTTTCCTCCAAAATTATGACAGGCAGCACCTGAAACAAAAATATCTTTTGTTAACCAATTCAAGGAACACATTTCACAAATAAATCTCTATTCTTCATCTTTTATCTAGCATGTTCTTTCAGGACATTAGCAAATATGGCTCTCCATAACTTTCTTTCTTTTGTTGCCCTTGTGATTCTTGACCATACTCATTTTTTCTTGCTTTGCCATCTATTCACTCAAACCCATCAAGTAAGTTACTCATTGCATCTCCCCTGCTTCTCTTGTTTTCAATGTCCTGTGAGTGTTAAATTCTCCAGTTCTACTTTTCTCCTTATGTGTCACAGACATTTCAGCTGTCATTTTCTGATTGTAAGTATCACTTTCCTTGTAATACCTATTTTACTTAAAACTTCCTTGTTGCTCACATGTTCTGTCCATAGTATTCTCAGCATTTGTCGATAGAACTACATCCCTCTAATATTATTTCAGTTTTTGAGATGAGGTATCAACAAGAATAGACAATTATTTATAAGGTATAATGTTATTTATAGGGTATAACAGCTGTGCTAACTAATTTGCCAGTCAGTTGCCTGGTTTGAATTATTTTAGCCTGTTTAACTTCTTTTGGGTCATTTAATGTCAAAATTTAATTTTCTTGGCAGTTTTGGTAATGTTTTTTCTATTAAAATCTATTGTGGAAATTTTTATTTTATATTAAAATCTATTGCAGGAATTTTTTCTCATTTAAATTTATAGCTAATTTTTTTTTTTGTAATAAAATTTATTGCAAGAATTTTTGCTATAATGAAAATCTATTGCTGGAATTTTTTTTACTATTAAAATCTATTGCTAGAATTTTTTTAACATTAAAATCTATGGCTGGAATTTTTTTACTATTAAAATCTATTGCTGGAATTATGTTTTTTGCTATTAAAATTTCTTACTAGAATATTTTACTATAAAAACTGTAGCTGGAATTTTTTTTACTATTAAATTCTCTTGCCAGATTTTTTTACCATTAAAATCTATTCCTGGATGGTTTTTTTTTGTTTTATGATTAAAATCTATTGCTGAAATTTTTTATTAAAACTATTACAATTTTACTATTAAAATTTATTGGTTGAATATTTTTCTCTATTAAAATCTATTGCTAGAATTGTTTTTCCCATTAAAATCTGTTGCTGGAATTTTTTTACTATTAAAATCTAATGCTGGAATTTATTGTGCCTTCAGACTATCCTCAGGTGTATATCAATCTGAGTAACCAATGAGGAATTTTGAAGAGAACCCTTTATTTAATTTACAGGAGTAAATTGTTCTCATTTCTCATGTCTAAGGATATTGTCTAGTTCTTGTTTTCCACTGAATACAAGTACACACTACCTGATCCAGGGATTGAACTCATAATCACTATGTCACCAAATTTTCAAACAAATTATTTAATCTGCTAGACTATTGTCCTATGTAGGTTACTCACATTAATATACACCTGAAGAAGCCTGGAGAGCACAATAGCCGAAACATTGTGATAACAACAAAAAAGATGAGGACAATAGTCCAAATATAAATAGCATAAATAATGCTAACTCCTCATTCCAGAAATTCAGACAAAAAGATTTAACAATGTTAAAATTTAAGGAAAGAAAATCAAAGAAAAATCAAAGAAAAGACTCAGTATTTAAAAATGTTAAATGTCTAAGTGTTGCAAAATATTGCAAGAGTGGTGTCAATAGTTTTATTTAATAATAATAAGGATAATAATAATAAGAAGAATAATATTAATAAGGATAATATCAATAACTCGTTTTAACCAATGAAAATTTCACAGTTTTCCTATTTTGATATTCTGATGAAGCTTAATTCTTCAGTTAATGATTAAGTTCATGGCGACGTCTATGACAATAAAATATCTGTAGAAATTTCCCTATTACATCGTTAAATATTTGAGCTTAACAACTTTAACAAAATATTACAATAACAATCATAAATATGAACGCTGGTTGTTATTTTAAGAAGTAAGGGGATACAAATGAAAAGATTTTAAATTTTCCTCAAGGTAGGTAAAAATTAATGTCTAAGGTAAAATTATAACCTATAGTAATGAGTGTTGGAAATAAAATTAACTTGGAAGAGGCGGGGACTCAAATTTACATATAAAATGCAGTGCAATTTTTTGAGGTATTTGTTTGATAAAAATTGCATTTTATATGTAAAATATTGTAATTCTTACCATATTCTCCTGAAATGGAAGCTGCAACAATGGCACCACTGAAGTCTGGGTATTTCTTGATGATTGGCTTCAGAGCGCTACGAGCTGCTTTTTCAGGTGACAAACCATTTAGCAGCAACTGAACAGTATGAAAACTATGAAGAAGAAAAAAACAGAAAGAAATGGAAAGTACTTGGGAAATAAAAGTGATTCTCACTGTTACAGTGCATTTCTTGCCTTATTTAATTGTAATATAGGGAAAAATATTCATGAATATGAAAGGATTATAATAAAAATAAACAGATATAATGTTTGTAATTTATTCAATCAGACATGCCTAAAAGAGAATTTGATGCTTAAATACAAATATATATACATATATATATATATATATATATATATATATATATGACGTTATATTGGCTCCTGAAATAAATATTAATTTCGGTTGAGCTCTCTAGGGAGTAGGTTTGGGTTTGTAAACAGTGACTATTATAGCTTATATATAGCGAGACTCTTCGCATAACGAATCGAGTCACTGTCAGTCACTGGGCATGTTTCTAGAAATAAATACGCTAAAAATCCACCTGCTTCCCTGTCGTGCGCCGACGGCTTAGTGGTAGAATCTCCGGCTGATACCAATTCAGTCAGGTTTCGATCCGAGCTAGAGGCAACCGGATGTCTAGCCACACTGATGAGCTGTGAAACAGCGAAACAGTCTGTCTGTGGATGACGTTATATATATATATATATATATATATATATATATATATATATATAAGATAAAGAACAAATAAGAAAAGTTTATCAATCTAACATGTTTCAATTATATTAACACTTTGTCAGAGATTGTGATATTGCCTTGCTTGGGCTGAATTGATCAAAAAAAAGTTTTCCCAATATATTTTATGGAACAGCTATAACAGTTTGTTTTATATATGCCTGCTTCAGAATTATTGTTATCCACAAAAAAAAATATAATAACAACCCCAACAATAATAAAAATAAATTTATTAAAAATAAGCATATAATATTACTTATCAACTCCTTAGCATCTACTACTTAAAACAATAAATCCAATCGTAATACAGTCTGATCTCTTTAATCTGGCACTCTGTGGTCTGGAAACTCCTATGGTCCAGTACTTTTAATCAGCTGCAATTAGTTCATTGAACAACTATGATGGAAGCATCAAACATTGTTTACAACTTTCTGCAGCAGATAACAGCAGCAGAGTGTTTTAGTGATATGGTCTTGCTTATTTCTTATATGTAGCAGTTTTACAGAATAGTAAGTATATATTAAGGAAGAAAGTGAGAGATAAAGAGGGAGAGAGAGAGAGGGTAAATATTTTCTCACTTAAAGAAAATTAATCCTTTTTCATTGTTCTACTTACCTAGGGACAAACCGCATCATAACATCGCCATCACCAGTCCCCACAGCCCCACCAATATCATTATCTACATATGCACCTGATCCAATGATGGGGGAATCACCAACTCTCCTTTTGAAAAATAGAAAGGAAAAACAATATTCAGAAAATAAGGTTTCAAAGAATTCAAAGAAAAGCAAGAAATCACTCACTCACACTCACAATCCAATTCAAAAGCCTGGAAATTTTGATAGCCAACTTCTCCAGTCTGCCATCTGGAGACATCAACTTTTTGAGGTTGTTTTTGACAGATAACACTTTCTCTTCAAGTTTTCTTTGGCTGTCCTTTGTCATGACTTTCAAGCTCAGTCCACTTTTTCAACCAAGAATTGCTTTGCAGTACATGTCTAAATCTTCATAGACTTTGGGCAACAAATTCAAAGGGAAGCTCATATGCTCATACAATGACATGTTGCTTAACTTTGTCATCAGGCTTAACCCTTGTGACAACCACTGATGGCATCCTCCAATACAATTTGACTTGGGTCAACCAATAGTATGGTTTTCAGGTTCTTCCAACCAGAGCTGCATGCTGGGATCACCTCTCAGGTTCATATTCTTAAGGCCACTCTCTTAATGAATTGAACTTGCTAGGATTCAAACCTAGGTTTCATAGCTGTAACACTAACCACTCAGATATATACACACTCATATATATATATATATATATATATATATATATATATATATATATATATAATAATGGATTCTCTCCCGTTGGTTTCGACGTATGAGGATCTGACAGCTTATTGATTCAGTTATGAAAGTTTGTGTGATAATCTTAAGTGGCATTTAAGATCCGCTAGTGATTTACAAAAGAGGCCACATATGGAGCAAGTGTGAAGGTTGTCAGAGGAGATCACTGTTAGATTGGCTGACCTTTTAGATCTTGCTCTTGCTTCTTGAAGATGATTCAGACAAGCAGATTGAAAATTGCTGAGTCCACTAAAACACGTTGATCTCCATTCTACCCTACTCAAGGGTGTTATTTGGTATATTGACTGTTCTTCAGCTTGTCTTTGTATCTTAGCCATGGGCGCCCTACATTCCTGTAGCCCTGATCTAACTGGCTGTACATTAGGATCTTGTGTATCCTGTCATCAGACAATTTCAAGACATAAACAGTCCACCATAACTGAGACTGTATGATAAAAGTCTCGATTCCTCCAATATTACACCTTTTAAACAGGTCTATGTTAGATGTCCTATCTTGAAGCTTTACTCCACAGATTGCATGCAGATAGCTTTTATGGAAAACATCTAGCTGGTGTATATGGTACCTGTATGAAGTCCATGACTCTGAGCCATACAAAAGGAATGCAAGTACAACAGCTCTGTAAACCCGAATTTTCATATCCCGTCAAATACCCCACTCATTCCATATATATATATATATATATATTTTTTTTGTTAACAGCTAAAATTCTTACGACATTTTTTTCATTCGTATATTTAAAGATTTTTGGGAGTTGTCTACGTCCGAATACTTTTTATTTAACTACGATTTGAAATATTTTTACTTTTAATTTTTAATATACTATATTTCTTTTAAGAACAATTAAATGTAATTAGAATCCTTTACAGTTTGTAGAATTATTATCACATCAAGTATATTACTATTTTTTAAAGATTTTATACTTGAATATTATTTAAGTAAAATTTCCATTTCTCTGATTTAGTAAACTTTATTTATTTATTTAATTATGAGTAATTTTTTTTTTTTTATGGCAAAAATAGCTAATTCACATCTCTGATTTAGTAAACTTTAGTTATTTATTTAATTACAATTTAAAAGAAGTTTAGGTTAGAATTCATTTTAATTAACTACAATTTTAATTACAACTTTAAAATATTTTCATTATTAGTTTTTTTAGACTATATTTTATTGAATTGAAGTAAATGTATTAGGCCGTGGCAGAAAACAATGACACAATAACGCCGCTCTTTGACGTTAAAAATACGTCAAAAACCGACATCACTGCGTCACCATTTCTGTACCAACCCAATATTTGAATTACTTACAATAAGTAAAATTATTTTTCTATATCAAGTATGTTTGTATTACGATTTTTAAAATTTTATATTTAAATATTATTTAAGTAAATTTTTTTTTTTTTTTTTTTTATGGCCAAAATAGCTAATTCATTTCACTGATTTAGTAAACTTAATTTATTTATTTAATTTCAATTTAAAAGAAGTTTAGGTTAGAATTCATTTTAATTAACTACAATTATAATTACAACTTTAAAATATTTTCATTGTTAGTTTTTATAGACTATATTACATTTAATTTCTATATCAAGTATAAGTATATTACGATTTTTTAAAATTTTATATTTAAATATTTTTTTTTTTTTTTTTTTTTTTTTTTTTAATATAAACTTTGTACATACAGGTGAAACTATATATTAGTAAGGACATGGGTCATTCAATGGTCCACATCCTCTAGCTTTTCGTTATAATTTCATTTTTCTGTAGGTGTTTTATAGGAATCATTTGAGTGTCGGTATTTCTTTTGGAAGGGTGTTTAGGTTAGAATACGTTTTATTTAACTATGCATAATTTTAAAAGATATTTAGGTTAGAATTCGTATTAACTACAATTTTAAATACAACTTAAAATATTTTCACAATTATTTTAATAGACGATTTTTTTTAGGAAAAACCAATTCAATATAATAGAATTACTTACAGTATATAAAATTAATTTTTCATGTTAAATATAAGTATGTATATTACCTGATCCTATTTTATAAATTTATTTTTATTTTTAAATATTATTTAAGGAAAATTTTTGACAATAACGGCATAAAATAGCTATTTCATTTCTCTGATTCAGTAAAGTTTTATTTTTTATAAACTTAGTAATATATAGTTTCTCATGTATGCACAAAGGACATGGGTCATTTAATGACCTACATATTCTAGCTTTTCTTATTAACTTCCATTTTACTGTAGGTGTTTTATTTGATTCTTTTAGGAAGTATTTCGATAGAGATGTCTGATTTTTATATTTATTTATCCTAAATGAGCTTTGATGTTGGTTGAATCTTTTTTTGAACTCATGGCTAGTGCAACCTATATATATTTTTATGTTTTCTGGTCTTTCAATCGAAGAGATATTGCATTGGTATACTAATGATTCAGTGCAACATTTATTTTGTAGAGGGCAATTATTAAGGGTTTCTACAGTTACATAATTTTTGTTTATTTTCATCAGTTTTTATTTTTATTTTTTCCCTTGTCCAAATTTTTTGGGTTTTGGTATAAGTGTTTATTTAAGATATTAGCATTATGGTTCTTAATAATTTTTTCTAAGTTTTCCATACAGCTGTAACTCAATTTTAGTGTGTTTTTATTGAAAATAGTACTTAGTTTACTTTCACTAGGAAAATGCTTGACTATTAATGCGAGGAATTTTTGTCCTAATTTGTTCTTTACCATTTGGTTATATGGGGGCGTATACCAAATTATTTTTCTACATCTGTTTTTTCTATGCTTTTTATTTTCATTTTTTATATAAGTTAGTTTGGGGTTTTTGTAGCCACTCATTTTTAGAGCCTTATTATAGGTATTAATATGCTCATCAAAAATCTTGTCATTTACAGAATTTGTACTTATTCGTTTACTGATAGATAACGGTATATGTTTAATTATAGTTGGGAAGTGATTTGATTTAGGGTGTATATATAAAGGATTGGTGTTTGGTTTTTTATAAGGTGTGTATGTATCTTTATTTAGATCTAATGTTATATCTAGGAAGTTTACTTTTTTTAATTTAGTGCTAACCGTAATTTTTAAGCCCATGTTTTTAAATTCTTTATATAAAACCTTTCTAATTCTATCTATTTTGAAGTTGGTTGAGTTTCTAATAACCATGAGGCCATCGTCTATGTACAAACCAATGTCAGTTATATTAATATCATGGTGTGCTGTAAGGTTATATAATATAAAAAGACCGATGAGATCAGAAGACTCAGCTGAGTCTAGTGATCCCATTGTGATGTCGAAGTGGTCATATGAATTTGTAATCCATTGCTCACCTTTATGTATAAGAACCGATTTTTTTGCATAGAGAATAATGTTCTTTTCTTCATCTGTAATGTCTGTATAGTGGGTGGCAAAGTCCAACGCATTCAAAAATAGTTCTTTAGATATTGATTGGTAATAATTATCAATATCAAACTGCAGTACAATTGTGTTTTCCTTTTAAGTGAGTAAACCAGTTTATCACTTCCTTGGTATTAATCCACAGTTTCAGGCTTATTTTTTCTTTAATTTTTTTATTTACCCTTTCAAGGATCATTTTACTTATTTTTCCAATTTCCGGTCTTGTAGGATTTATTATCCTTGTAGTGGGATTAGCCTCAAAATCTGGTTTATGGTCCTTCAAGGTTATGTAGCATTCTTTTTGATATAGTTGACCTACTCTATCACTGATCATAAGATTATCAGTGATATCCTTACTGCTAGTATTGATATCACGAACTATGTTGAGGTCATTTTTATTTGCTTTCTTGTAGTTCTTATGTAAGTCTTTATTTATTAGGTCGTTGTATTCCTTTATGGTTGTTTTATAAAAGTTTCCAGTTTTGTCGGATTTTACTAAAATTTTATCTGTAGCATTAATATCCTTTACAATCTTATCTAGGCGTTTCTGGAAGTAGGTTTTCTTGTCATGGAAATTTATGTTGTTAATTATTTCCAGTAGGTCCTTTTCGAAAGGGGACAAACTATGAATAAACGGTGCTGCATTTTTACTGTTAAAACCGTAAGTTTCCTTGTAGTTTTTGTTTTGTGATTCGTTCTTATTAAGGAAGAAGTAAGCTCTGCATCTCATCCTACGTATTATAGTCTATAAAAACTAATAATGAAAATATTTTAAAGTTGTAATTAAAATTGTAGTTCATTAAAATGAATTCTAACCTAAACTTCTTTTAAATTGTAATTAAATAAATAAATAAAGTTTACTAAATCAGAGAAATGGAAATTTTACTTAAATAATATTCAAGTATAAAATCTTTAAAAAATAGTAATATACTTGATGTGATAATAATTCTACAAACTGTAAAGGATTCTAATTACATTTAATTGTTCTTAAAAGAAATATAGTATATTAAAAATTAAAAGTAAAAATATTTCAAATCGTAGTTAAATAAAAAGTATTCTGACGTAGACACCTCCCAAAAATCTTTAAATATACAAACGAAAAAAATGCCGTAAGAATTTTAGCCGTTAACAAAAAAAAAAAAATAAATAAATCCAGACGACACGCTTTTAACGGATGTTAGATTTCATTGAAAAATACATCCCTACCCACTACCAAAACATAACAATAACTGATACATTAAAATATAGACATATTGAACACCCAGACACCCCTAGTCTAGCAAAATAGATTTATCTGTAACCTTGGAAACATGAATTTTGTTTTAGCTGTGTATTTAAAACCCAGTAATTTTTAAAGTTACTCCAAAATTCGCTTGAGGATGAAATGGGACTAATGTCTTTAATTTAAGTACAAAATTAAATTCGGGGCTTTTAGCTTCCATTTTTGAAACATGGTTGGAACTGTGTAGCGAAAAACCATATTTTAAATTTATTAACTTATAATATATATATATATATATATATATATATATATATATATGAAAAAATATAGTTTTAAGGTATGACATATTTATGGATAAAAGTGCTCAATATCAGGGATAGATCATGTGTATATATAAAAGTGGACAGTGAGGTCAACAACAAGCAATGCAATCTTCAGGCGAAAATGATTTCCTTAAGTATGTAATAGACTGTCAATGTTTGGTGTCCACTTTTATATTTACATACACTCTATCTCTGATATGGAACACTTTTACCAATAAATAAAGCATACTTTAAAACTATATGTTTATTATATATACAGGGTGCGATCGATAAATTGTCGTCTAAATTATGCAAAAATTAAAATAACATTGACATCTCATTTTAACAGATATATTTACCAAAATTACACAAAATTATCTTGAAATACTAAAGATAAATAAAATCACATTTGGTTTCAAACATAGCTTCCAAGTGACTTTGGAATCTCCTGCAACTCTTCTGGATGGTCTCCTTGTTTAAGTTGGTGAATGCTACCATAATCTTTGCCTTCAGTTCATCTTTAGTTTTACAAGGAGTTTTGTTTGTCTATCGCTCAACTGCACTCCACACATAATAATCAAGGGGGTTGCAGTCTGGGAAGTTAGGTGATCAGTTGTAAGGGGTCATATGCTCACAGAAATAGTCTGACAGCCATGACTATGTTCTCCTGCTTGTGTGGCATGTAGCAGAGTCCTGTTGCCAGACATAGCGTCTTCCAGCAACCATCTTCTTGACCTAGGGCAGCATGACTCCCTCAAGGCAATTGATGTAGACTTCTGTGTAGAGTTTGAGACCCTGTGGGAAGATGAATAAAGGCATAACATCACCATCATTAGTGATCACTCCAAAGACCTTCGTAATGACCATTAGACTCATCCAACTCTTTCTGAATCCTTGGCAGTGTCCTCAGATTGACACCCAAACACTCTGAAATGTTTATATTAGAGCTAACTGGCATGAATGCCAAGCAGTATGGCATGCCATTTTTGGGGAGAGTGAATTAGGTTATGGTGCTCTTTTTCTCACAGATGGTGCCCAACTGACCCTACAATACTGCATAGTCAACAAAATCAAAAAGAAACAATGTGCACGCACAAAATTAAAAATATAAAATGGCGACAATTTACCCATCAAACCATATATATATATATATATATATATATATATATATATATATACACACACACAGACACACACACAAACACACATACAGGGTGCAATGGGTAAATTGTCGACATTATATATTTTTAATATATATATATATATATATATATATATATATATATATATATATATATATATATTTATATGAGAGAGAGAGAATAAAATTAAATGTTAACTTGTCTTTATTCTGAGTTTGCAAGTGGATATGTAATTTTATTTATTTTATTATTATTATTATTATTATTATTATTATTATTATGATTAATGATGATGATGTTGCTGCTCTATCTCTTGATACTAAACACTATAATTGCAAAGACTGCATGTTTTAAAAATGTTATCTTCTAGAAATACTCTGGTTAAACATTTTTTTTTAACAAAATATAGTATTATATATATATATATATATATATATATATATATATATATATATATATTATTTTTACTTTCCAAATTCTAAAAGCAGTTTCAGCAACTTTGAGGTTCAGTTTCAAATAATGTCTAAAAATTACCAGAAAGATTTATCTGTCCTTTTAACATCTGAAACAAAATGTATTGCTGATTATTATTACTAATGATATTATAAATAATAATAATAATATAGCAGAATTCATTGGTTCAGTTTGTTTTGTTTAACAGCTTATCAACCTTAATAGGTTATTTAAAACTGGCAAGATTTTTATTGCTGGTAATATTTTTTCCAAAAATGTATTCCTGGCAATATTTTTTTCCTTCAAAAATTGTATTGCTGGTAATATTTTTTTCTCAAAAACGTGTTGCTAGTAATATTTTTTTTTAGTTCCAGAAGAGGCATGGCACGTGGAACTAGAACAATCTAACCCTTTTGACAAAATAAAGGGTTCAGTTTGAAATTCCAATCACCTGAAGAAGGCCGGAGTACAAAAAGACCGAAATGTTGTGAATATGGCAATGAAGATGAGGATAGCAGTCTAAATAATGTAAATAACTAATTAAAGAACAAAGAAACAGGCAGAATTATAATATGATAATTAGTAGCGGAGTTCTCATCTTCAGATGCGTTCATGAAATAAGCTTTAGAGTAAAGGGCTGTAAAAAATGAAAATGTTTGATACACCCTAAGCTAATATTACACATGAGGTTAGGTTGTACACAAATAAATATGGTGGACTGCTAATTCATAACAGCTAAGATTATATTTAAAAAAAATGGAAAACAAAAAACAAAAAGAAAAGTATAAGCCTCTTCTAACCCTGGAATTTTGTGGTTCATTCCATTTGTGCTGGTTCCACCAGCAATGTTACCATTCTTGTCGATCACCAACATTCCTATAGTATCATGGTTGTCCTTTGAAATGCTTTGGTGTGAGGGTAAAGGCACTGTATGTCTTTGTATTGGTTTGTAGGGTCCACAACTTTCTGTATGATTTGGGTGGACATTCTGAAATTGAAGAAAAATATTTAACATAAGAAAACAAACAAGTTGTGAGAACTATTGTTCTACTCCATATGATTATAACATCATCATAAAAAAATAGAATAGAATATATGGCAGATTGTAGCATGAGTTTTTATAGGGCAATGCTAATAAAATGCACTTGTAGGGTTTATGTGGGTGTTTACAGGTGGTTATCTTCGTCCTTAATCCCAATATACACCAATTTTTGACCTATTAAAAATGAATGCAAAGATAATTAGTACAAAGGTATATTTTGCATATACTGATAAAATTTTATATCTCTTAAAATAAAATATACCATATTTAAAGAGTTCATATGTTCATATCAGAAAGTTCTCATGTTGAATGGTTAAGTCCTTTAGCATAAGAGAGACAGAGAGAGTCCTTACAAAAGTGTATGTATATATCTTGTTGATAGTAGTAATCTTTTCACCCTTTTTTGCAGGAACAAAGCGACTGCACTCACAATCTTGTGAGAGACTGGCTAGTACTAAATAGATGAAAGTGTGTATGGGGATACAGTAGGTTGAGAAAACTATAGTAGAAAAAGAAACCAAATGAAACAGATAATCAGAACATATAAAAAATACTTGATTTTGGAACTGATGAGACTTGAAAATCCTAATTTAAAAGGTTGTGTACATAACAGAACCTTCTAATGACAGAGTGAGCCAAAATTATCCAAATTTTCCTATTCCCTCTAAATACATGTATTTTTCACCACTCGAGCCTATTTTGAAAAATGAAGAAGTATATTCATGGGTTTATCTGGCGGCAAAAGCTAGCCAGTGTAGGACATCTGATTTTTGTGAAGAGAATCTTGACTATATCACAATTCCAGTGTCTGTATATAAACAGAAAAATTCCACACCCACAGACAGGGAGAGAACCAATCAATAAGTTGGTCTATAAAAAATATGGAGCAACATTTCAACGGAGTTAGAAGAATGACATTAAGTTAAAAAAAGAAGAAACTGACTTAAAAGAATGGTGATGAAAGAAGTTGCTACTATTGTTACACTGACCGTCCATGGAAAAAGGCCTGAGAAGAAAGAAGTCCTTGCGCAGACACTAGCGTTCATTACAAACAAAAAGAAGAAGACAGAATGACATAGTAATTGCTAGTAATAAATAGTGGTTTGTTATCATCAGAATGGCCTTGTGATTTGAATTAATTTTCAACTAAAAGATTTACCAAGGGCCTGGCAGATATCCAATTCAACAGATAAACACAATGCCAGTTGCAACATAGAGAACAGATTGCAGTATAAAGCACAGGTGGGCACTGTAGGTGTTGAAAAAAAAACACAAATGTGTCTGAGCAGGCGTCTGCAATAGGGATTGGTTAGCCACCCTAGCACAAGCAGTCAGCCATTAATAAATTGTTGCCCATTAGGATCAAAATTATGGATAAACTGTCCAAAGTTGATGCTTTTGTTTGAGTACTTTTGGCCATTTTGGTCATTATCAATAACTAAATATTGTCACTATCATAAACAAAAGATTTGTTAGTTACATCCTGCTGGAAATGTGGATGACTATATATATAACTTTTATAGTAATAAAATAATATAACTTGTATAATAATAAAAAAATAAAGTTGGATAATATATATATATATATATATATATATATATATATATATATATATATATATATCCGACATTTTTTTTTATTACTGTAAAAATTATTTTTAGTGGAATTCATATTACACAATTCAGCAATTCAAATACATGTATTCACTAAAAATAACATTTATAGTAATAAAAAAAAAAATGGTGGATAACATATATATATATATATATATATATGTGTGTGTGTATATTAATAAAAAGAAAGAACAGTAAGATATATAATCCAGTGTTCTTATAGATATTTTTATTTTTACAAAATAGTGCTCAATGTAAATATACAGAGCATTAATATTATAAATTAATTGACTTAAAATATGGGTTTTTCGCTACACAGTTCTAACCATGTTTCAAAAATAAAATTCATGTTTCCAAGGTTACCTTGGAAACATGAATTTTATTTTAGCTGTGTATTTAAAACCCAGTAATTTTTAAAGTTACTCCAAAATTCGCTTGAGGATGAAATGAAACTAATGTCTTTAATTTAATTACAAAATTAAATTCGGGGCTTTTAGCTTCCATTTTTGAAACGTGGTTAGAACTGTGTAGCGAAAAAAATCATATTTTAAGTCAATTAATTTATAATATATATATATATATATATATATATATATGTGTGTGTGTGTGTGTGTGTGTGTATATATATATATATAATGTTGGATAATATATAAAAAATACTAAAAATAACTTTTATAGTAAAAACAATATTGGATTATATGATTACATACACACACACACACACACACACACACACACATATATATATATATATATATAGAGAGAGAGAGAGAGAGATTGATAATATTAGTGCTCAATATATAAATATATATATATATATATGTATATATATATAAAAGTGAACATAATTGAAGTCAACACTTAGAGGCGACAGTCTGTTTCATGCTAGATGCAATTGTCAGGCCACGAGTGCTGTTATTTTTCTCGGCTATTTATATATATACGTGTCAGTGGTGCATTGTGGGAAGTATATTTTGGCAGTTATTTTACCGGAAGTCGTTTGTTTATTTATTTATTTATTTGGGTTAAATTATTTTGCTTGTTATTTATTTTTATTTTTTATCTTATATATTTATTTATTTATTTTTTATTTTTTAATCAGTGTTTTTATTAACGTAGTAAAAATTTGTTTATATCGCTTATTTAATAGTTTTGTTTTGGTTTGGGAAGATAAAGTTATTTATTCAATTTTGGGGTTGATTGTTGTAGTTTATTCTAACTATTAATTTGGCAGGAGCAGATTATAATTTGTTTATTACTTTATGTATTTATTTGGATTGATTATCTTTATTTGTTTATTCTAACAGTTATTTTATCAGGATTAGTTTATTTATTTGGATGAATTTAGGTCAATTTGTTTTACTTGTTATTATTTATTTGTCATACTGTATATTTTCTCTTATTGATTTTTAAGTAACGTAGTATTTTTATTTATTTATTTTATTTTTTATCATTATATAACAGTTATACCTATTTTTTTCGTCCTGTTTTTTGGTTTGATTTTTATAGTCTAACTAATATTTTGGTCATAATGGTTTACTAATTTGTTTATTATTTACTTTATTTATTTGGGTTCATTGTTTTTTTTTTATTCTATTTTGTCTATTCTAACAGGTATGATTTGGTATTTCTTCATATATATATATATATATATATATATATACACACACACACATATATATACATATACATATATATATATATATATAAATTCCCAAGAGGATAGAATCCAGGTAAAACTCAATGTCCAGGATAGAGTAAGAATATAATATAAAAGGCACAAACACTAATATTCCATGATTACAATTTATTACATTGGAATCGTAATCACAATCCAATTCATCAGACCTACAAATTCAAAAAGAAATCGGAAAATCTCTGTTATATTATCCAATTTCCTTTTGAATTTGTAGGTCTGATGAATTGGATCATGATTATCATTCCAATGTAATAAATTATAACCATGGAATATTAGTGTTTGTACCTTTTATATTATATATATATATATATTAAAGAAAAACAAACCACTTTGAGGTTCCATTATAATAATTTATTTCACCAGAGCCCTTTTAAAGGATGCCAGATCATTAAATAGCTCTTCCCAAAATAGAGCTCTCAGGATTTCATCCTCCTTGGGATTACCCATACAGATTACCAAGGTTTTCATAACTTATATATATATATATATATGGAAAGATATATCGGAAGAAACTTTTCACTTGTGGGATTCTCTTCTGGCCTCTTGCTTTCCAGTTAACTTTGCTCTTCAAACATTTAAATGCAATGTCAATTGTTATCTTTTGTCTCTTTAATTCCTCTTCTTTTATTGTTCTCCCTCCTTAATAATGGTTTTCTTTTCTCATATTCTCTTACACTGAGTAACACCTTAGTGGCTTTATTGCCTTGCTTGGGGTGAAATGATTAAAAATAAAATTAAGAGCGAGAAAGTGACAGATATAATTATGATGATGCTGGCTTTTGTCAAGGTTAGCAGTTATTGAAGTTTTATTTTTTACAATTGTTATTTCTTGAACAACAATTATGGAGGAGGAGTGGGTTGCTGAAGCATTTTTCATTTACCTTTCCAGTTACCATTGTGGCATATAGGAGACAAGAACTTTTTATCAAAATATAGAATGATGAGATAAAATGCAGGAATATGGATACTGTTCCCGAGGGCATTAGTGCTAAGTTAAAATTAATATGTTTGATAGGTTCATTATTCATTATATTACAGTAAAATCCCTCATATCTGGACTGCTTCATATCCAGGCATGATTTTGATGTGTATATTTGAACTATTAAAACATAAATTAACTGGTTTGCTCGTAAAAAAAATAGGGAAAACCTTTTGCACAATAATAATAGATTAGCATTCAGGGCATCTACCTCTACCCATAATAGTTATCAGAAGTGAAAAATATTGACTTATCGTTTTAGAAAAGAGGTATCGTTTATAATATAGTGTCAAATTTTTGCCTGACTTCTTAATGGGGTATCTGTACTTTGTTTTTGTTTACAAATATCAAGATTGAAACTGTGTTATCATTATTAATAACTGCATACAAGAGATGTTGTACTTTATACCAATTCATAATACAGTAGATCCCTCATACTCGGAGTGCTTCATATCTGGAATCCCGCATATCTGGACATGATTTTGATGTGTATATTTGAACTATTTGGGTGATATGTAACTGATTTGAAATTTCTGTTTTTCAAGAAATTTACTTTGGATAATTGCTTATGCTTATTTCACCCTAATGGCTTGTATTGGTGCAAAAGATGATGAGAATAAGAGGAAAGGATGACAACGAGACACATCTGCAACAAGATAGTGATGAGATGCATGATTGTGATGAAACCTGGACTGAAATTGAAAAAGCTATTGAAAAGGTTGTCAGTTTTATGGAAAGAAGGCCAACATACAGTTACAACGATTGCAGTAACATATGCTGAGTTAAAAGTGTCTTTCGTTTAAAAATTTCAAGAACAAAAGCAAAATGAAATGTGGAAAAAGTTGAGAATGACACTAGAAGAGAAAGAATCATCATGGGACAGTGATTAAAAAATCCTCCTTATATTATTTGTTATGCATATGTGGCAGACTTAAATGAATTTTCATTAACATTACATAATTTATTTCTTTTTCCTTAAATTTTTTCCTTACATTATATTTCACTCACCATTAACTCATTTTGTTTACTATAAAACACTGAAAATGAATGTTAAACCTGATTTCAGTTCTTTTATTTTAATCTAAATATAACCCCTCATATCCGGACTTTGTAACCAATTCCTAATGTCCTACTTAGTCTGGCTGTTAGTGATTCTACTGTACTTTAAGTCTTCTCACATTGAGATTTTTGTGTATGAGAAAGAAGGAGAAAATAATTCAGTGTAAGAACAAAATTAAAAATAAACATCATGCTGTGAAAAATGAAAATATGGAAGACAATTGAAACTAACCTGCCAGTAGTTTGGCTGGCATTTATTGTGCAACCAATCATTCCACTCTTTGAGAGATTCATTTGTGTACAGTGGCGTGATGGTAAAACCCATTTCCTGGGCAAACATTGTAGCTGGAACAAAGATCAATCACTTGATATTATGTGTCCATAACTATCAAAAACTCTTGTGTAACATTAAAGTCAAATTACTTCTGAAGATTTTATACAAACTGCTGACCTTTGATATCACTGAAGGACCACAATTTTCAATTGTGCAGTTTTGGATAAACACAATTTTAATTAAAAAAGCTTTAAAACATTTTATGTCCTGTTCTACATTCGGTTGAAATATATAAAATTTTTTAAAACTATTTACATTGTTCAGACTGTTCTCCTTGTCATTATCCACAACATTTTGGTCATTGTACACTTTGGCCTTCTTCAAGTGATATACATTGGAAATTTGAACTGAACCCTTTATTTAGTCCAAAGGGGTAGATCGTTCTAGTTCCACATACCATGCCTTTTGAGAAAAGACATGGTTCAAAATTCAGTCATATATCACCTGAAGAAGGCCAGAGCATAAATGGCTGAAACGAAGTGGTGTGGAACATCAATATTTTGATTATGCCCTTATTTTCTCTTCAAGTTACATGCGCTATCTGTTTTAATAGTTGCAGTTGTTGAAAGTCTTCAAGTGACATGGTTTCTGTTATTTGGTATAGTTCATTTCATCATCTAAATACACCCTTGTGCAAAGTAATTGAAACAAAATGAATAATTCTGTTATTATTTACTTTTTTCATATTTTTCCAATGAAACATGACCCAATAAAGATGTTAGTACTTCGTATGTCCATTCCATAAAGTCGTTCCTTGCAGATTGACCACAGATTCTCGATTGGATTTAAATTAGGAGAGTTTCCGGGCCAGTCTATAGTGCTTTGACTTGCTCACTGGTAAAGCTTGCCAGTGTGTTCATGCAGCATTACAAGTTTTGTACACTTCTTTGGAGTAACATCCATCACAGACAATGGCCATAGGACAACTAATCGACAGTCGAGACAATAGTGTTTGGGTGTGATAAAAATCTGATGAAATCACAGATGACACAATATTTTTCAAGGCCTAACAAATTTTATCATACACCCCGAAAATAGATTCATATTACTGCACACCACCACTGAAAATGACCTAATCTGAGAAAAAAACAGAAATTAATTGCACCCTGTCACTCCAGTGGGTCTAAAACTGAGCGTATGGTGAAAGAAAGGAAACTAAAGCGTTTGTTTCAATTAATTTGCACAAGGGTGTAGTAGCAATAATATGATGGAGTAAAATTAGTAACAAAATAATAAGTGATAAGTTTTCATCTAAAAGGCAAAAATACAAAAGTAAAAATAGAAATAAAATACTAGTGAAAAAGTTTCATATGAACATTTCAAAAAATGTTAAAACTTACATATTTCTTGTAACTGTAAAAAGAAAACAAAAAAAGAATGAGTCAAAAAATATTTTCACTTTTATACATTATGTATCATAACTCAGGCCTGCATGATGGTTGAAGTAGTTGTGTATTTCCTATCAGTTTCAGGTGCCGGAATTTTGTATGCTGATTTTCAATGTGAATATGTAGTGACACTAAAAGCAGAAACAGGATGTTACCTCTTTCATAGCTTAAAGCATAATGACATATTTTGTGTTTTGCGCAATAGGCTCCACACATAACTTCCGGTTGAAGTTGATTATTTTAGGCACACTCTTTTCTCATTGGTCCACATATATTTATTTAGGATTTTAATTTAATCAACTTCAACCGGAAGTATGTGTGGAGCCTATTGCGCAAGGCACGAAATATGTCATTATGTTTTAAGCTATGAAAGAGGTAACATCCTGTTTCTGTACTTAGTGTCACTACAAGCAGTCCCTGAGTTGGAGTTGCCAAATACTCTCTTTCCAGTATCATTTTGCATCCTACAACTGCTTTCCCACAGATGCAATATCAAAAACATATCGTTACTCTATTGTTATTTCCATGGAAAATGTTCTGATATTTTTTTGTAAGTAACAACTGGATCATATTATCTTTTGACAAAGTTTAACCTTCATATCTACAAAAAGACTATCTCAAAAGGACATTTTTTTCCTTTGACCCCGCTATTAATGTAGACTATATTCATTCTCTTGGCAACATTTATTATTGTAAAAAGTGATGATTAGAATTTTAATAAAACTCAAACATATGAAATTTAATTTATACTTTGTTCCGGAGAATTTACAACAAAAATATTAAACACTATTTATTTATTAGATTGTTTATTTACAAGAATAATTTTATATTTACAACATAGTGTATGAAAAAAAGATAAAGAATCTCAATAAAGTTTTGAAGAATTATGACAAATGGAAAACAGTTTCATTTAAACTAGATTTGATTACGTGCTTTCACTTTTCATTTCATATTTAAGTATGCAAAATCTAGAGATGGATATGCAATGTGATAGGTCCTGTTCCGGCAACTCATCTACAGTCACTTTCTCATAGATGTACTGTGGCTTCCCTCTGTCTTTTCTACAAATATTTTCATGGCAACTGTTCTGATGAGCTACTTTCACTGGTACCCCAGCTGCATGAATTTAAGCGTGCTACTAGGTTGGCATCTTGGTCCCACCCTTTCACTGTCAAAACAGTTAAATGTACTCATCTCTTCTACTCCAACAGCTTCTTCTTTCACACTTCCTGACATTGGAACTCCCTTCCTTCTACTTGCTTCCCTGATGGCTATAACCTTCAAATATTCAAATGTAATGTCAGTTGACATCTTCTGATGCCTTGATCCTAATCCCCGTCCTTTTCTATATCCTTTCCTCAAAAACGCCCATTTTTACTCTTTCTGTAACCCCTTGCGTGCTAGTGGCACTCCTGCTTTGCTTGGGGTGAAATGCTTAAAAAAAAACAAAAAAAAAAAACACACAAATACACACACGCATATTTCTTTCTTTAGTTTTTGGATCTATGGAACCTAGAAAGGTGAAACACGTAATCAAATCTAGTTTCAATGAAACGGTTTTTCATTTGTCATAATTCTTCAAAAGAAATTTACAACATTATAAAAATACACAAACTAACAAATACAATGCAATACATTCACCAATTTATAACGAAATATGAAAAACTTTTTTATTCATAAATTTATAACAATTTACTAAATTATAGAAATATACAAACCAATTATAAGAAATTTACATAAATCTTTATTTATCATTTTATAAAATCAATTAACTGATAGTTTGCCAACCATTCCAAAGAACACAATTCACCTGCTTTGCCATTTGCTTTAGTCAAGGTGCTTAGTATCCATTCTTCATGTAGGATTTCTTCATCAGTTAGTACTTGACTGACAATAATCTAGTGGCAGATTTTCTTGCCATTTTTAGAAAAATTAGCGACAAAATTTTTTTCAAATTTATGGAAGGGAGGTAACCTATAATTGCTGGAGTTTCAAGTCTAAATTTCAATTGATTAGGCATCCTTGATCCTAGATCATGATTATAAAAAATTATCTGAGATATAAAAATTTTTTTGAAGAAAATGTACAATATCTGGAAAAATCATTCATTTATTTAATCTTTCTTATTAATAGACATTTTTATAAAATTATGAATAAAAAATTTGTTTTCATCATTATTTATTTATAAAATGGTAAATATTAAATATTTCATTGTAGATGGTTCATATAGTTTTGAATATTTTAGATATTTATAGATTTTTGAATAAAAAGATTTCTTTTCAAATCTATTTAATTCTAAAATGATAAATAATAAATCTTTATAAAATGGTAATTCTATATCCTATTTAAAAACATTACCGACACAGAACACACATAAATCTTTAAATTTTTAGACCTAAAAACATAAATCTTTTACTTTCAACCGATTCTGAAGGATTGGATGAAGATTTGTCTTTCTTGAATTCATTTCAGAAAATGCTATAAGAATCTCCTGCTTTCAAGCCATTTTTAAAATGAGATGAGGATTTATCTTTAATTCAATACAGAAAAGCTGAAAGTATATATTAATAAATTTTGGCATGAACTAAGAATTATAAAGAAAAGATACATAATAAAATTAACGGCTTTTTTAAAAGTCACTCATTTTTATTCATCACAAGAAATGCCAGCTTAGGGAAAAAATACTAATAATACATTATTTAAACATACACACACAAACATATTTCTTTCTTTCGTTTTTATATCTGATGAAGCCTAGAAAGGTGAAACATGTAATCAAATCTAGTTTCAATAAAACTCTTTTCCGTTTGTCAAATTTCTTCAAAAAAAAAAGGTAAATAATAAATATCACATTAGTTCACATATTTTTATAATCTTGAGTTCAAATTCCGGTCGAATCCATTACATTCACTTACATGCTAATACCCTTGGAAAAGATATGAATCCTCTTCTTCTCCCCCCAGCTATGGGTAAATAGCAAGACAGACAGGGTTCTATAGACTTGAATGACAACTGGTCTACTGCAGAAAGAAATGGCAACCTACTGTGGGAAAAATCTGCTTTGTCAGTCATGTATTGAAAGATACATGATCACCTATGCATGTATCATGCATGGCACATGACTGACTGACCCTTGGGAAAGATATGAATCCTCTTCTTCTACCCCCAGGAAAGACCGGGTTCTCTAGCCTTGGATGGCAACTGGTCTACCACAGAAAGAAATGACAACCTACTGCAGGAAAAATCTGCTTTGTTAGTCATGTATTGAAAGATATGTGTATCATGCATGGCACATGACTGACTGACCCTTGGGAAAGCGATGAATCTTTTTCTTCGTCCCCCAGAACAGACCGAG
This sequence comes from Acanthosepion lycidas, assembly GCA_963932145.1. Lineage (NCBI taxonomy): Eukaryota > Metazoa > Mollusca > Cephalopoda > Sepiida > Sepiidae > Acanthosepion > Acanthosepion lycidas. Next base: position 76,555,011 of record OZ010600.1, read on the forward strand.
TTCTATAGCCTTGAATGGAAACTGGTCTACCACAAAAAGAAAATCTGCCTCGTCAGTCATGTATCAAAAGATACATGATTGCCTAAGCATGTATCACGCATGGCACATGACTGACTGAAATAAATATTGCTGAGGGAATCAAGGTAGTATACAGTAATAGTAGTGTTAACAAAAAAAACAAGTATGAAGGTTTAAACTTTGCTTGGCTTTTATTGGCATTTTTACTTTATCACATAGCCTTGAAAGAACTTTCTAGACACATTATGTCATCTGAACAATCCTACATTGTTTTAAACTGTATGCTCTTGTGTCTTATGATGCATTTAGTGATCACTGGCATCAAGCCAATATACAAGGAGGTGCTAAAAAATCTTACACCTGACCTACTTCCACACTTCACTAAATATCAGATTCTTTTTAATCCCTACTTGGTCAGGCTGAAAACTTTTCATCACCACCTCATATGCCATCTCCTTTAACTTCCTCACTCTTTAGCAATGCCCTTTGTCAATGATCTAGACTCCCAAACACAGACATAAGGTGTATTCAGGTTTGGTCTGGTTTGTTTTGTTTTATGGCATATCAACCTCAATGGGTTATTTAATGCTAGCAATATTTTTTTTCAAAAAATGTATTCCTGGTAATATTTTTTCCTTCAAAAATCTATTTCTGGTAATATTTTTTTCGAAAAATGTATTGCTGGTAATATTTTTTTTTTTAATGTATTGCTGGTAATAATTTTTTCTTCAAAAATTTATTGCTGGTAATAATTTTTTACAAAATATTTCTGGTATTAAAACCTATTTTTATACTTTCATAGTGTTTTGACCCCCTTTTGGAGAGTAACTATTTGCCCATAGCTGGGACCCTAACAGGTGCTACTACTCTGGGTCAGGGTGGACCTGGGAACACTAGCAAATTAGAGGTCATTCCACACTCTTCAAACCTGATCAGAGGCCTTGCTGTCAGACATAGTTTGTCATCTTGCCCAGCACGCAGATGTAGTTTATCGTCATACCCGTAAAATGAACTCAGTAAAACTTAAATTAACTGGTTTGCTCGTTAAAAAAAAGGGAATAACTTTTTGCACAATAATAATAGATTATCATTCATGAGATCTTCCTCTACCCATAATGGATGTCAGAAGTGTAAAATATTGACTTATCGTTTTAGAAAAGAGGTACCGTTTATAATATAAATATAGTGTCAAATTGATGCCTGACTTCTTAATGGGGTACTTTGTTTTTATTTACAAATATCAAGATTGAAACTGTGTTAACATTATTAATAACTGCATACTAGAGATGTTGTAATTATACCAATTCATAATACAGTAAATCCCTCATACCTGGAGTGATTCATATCTGGACATGATTTTGATGCGATATATTTGAACTATTTGGGTGATATGTAACTGATTTGAAATTTCTGTTTTTCAAGAAATTTACTTAGATAATTGCTTATGCTTATTTCACCCTAATGACTTGTATTGGTGCAAAAGATGATGGGAATAAGAGGAAAAGAACAACTTTGTAGTTATCGCAAAAAGTGGAAATTTTAAACAGACTAGATGCTAGTGAAAGTTCATTGTAACTAATGGCTGAGTTCAAAATAGGAAAGTCAACATCGCATGATATAAAATCTTCCAAAGAGAACTATTCTCCAGCGTTCACACTGTCACAATGAACAAGGAAATAAAAAACATGATTGTAATGAAACCTGGACTGAAATTGAAAAAGCTATTGAAAAGTTTGTCAGTTTTATGGAAAGAAAGCCAGCATTCAGCTATGATGATGATATAAGGCAGGCAGAGTTAAAAATTGTCTTTCATTTAAAAATTTCAAGAACAAAAGCAAAACAAAATGCAGGAAATGTTGTGAATGACATTAGAAGTGAAAGAATCATCATGCAACAGTGATTAAAAAGTTCTCGTTACATTTATTTGTTTTGTATACGTGGCATATACTTTACCCATGAACACTAATGGGTATATCCCAGTCCTCATAAATATGTTGGACATTATTGTAAGTGGGGGTAATAGGCTAAGTAGTCCACCACTAGCAGTGGTTTACTTACTACATGCTACTGGTGAGTATTGTATTTTGTTGATGTTATAAAGATTACCATTTCATTTCCAAACTCTGTTTTGGTTATTTCTCATTCGGTAACCCTTTCTAGGTTACAACACATTCTTAATTTAATGAATTTTCATTAACATAATTTATTACTTTTTCCTTAAAATCAATTCTGTTATATTTCACTCACCATTAGGTTATTTTTTTTTTTACTATAAAACATTGAAAATAAATGTTAAACCTTATTTCAGTCATTTTATTTTAATCTAAATATAACCCCTCATGACTTTGTAACCAATTCCTCATATCCGGACTTTGTAACCAATTCCTCATATCCGGAATCCCTCATATCCAGACTTTGTAACCAATTTCTCATATCCGGAATCCCTCATATCCGGACTTGTAACCAATTCCTCATATTCATGACACCTTTTTAGTCCAGTTGTCAAGGATTCTACCATATTACACAATTATCAATGATGTTAACACAGTTTCAAACTTAACATTTGTAAGATAATTCCTTAATTTCAAAATTGCTTTACTTCTACAATTCAGCAAATATTTACCATCATTTCCTACAAGCATTGTGTGTTGTGTATAATCCATGACAGCCCTGGCTACAGAAATGGCACCTTTCACTCGCTTCAGGTTCCCAACAGAACCAACTCGGTGGCTAACCCTAAAAAGAAAGCCAGAAATTTGTTTTTAAATCTCAAACAGAAAATGATAATTTATACAGTTTCATTTCCTTTACTTATTTATATAACAAAAATAAAAAATATAAGGACTCATTTGAAAAATATCAATGAGGATGACCTGCTATCCTTTTTAAAGGAAGTGGGTCTATACTTGAAGATCTGAAAATCTAAGTAAACCATAGTTACTTGAAAATTGTTACTGCTAGATAACTAGAGTAATCCTGTTGCAGACACATCTAGGTTTCTTATCAACCACGGAGTCAACCTAATGATTTATATTGCAACTATGTTGAGCAGACCTTGGTATACAGTTTCTCTGTAGGGCTATCAGTTGAAAAGAAAAGCAAAACATTAACAAAGAGGAATAACCTTGGAGAGATTATTTACCCGTCCATAATCATGGCGTCAAGAGTCGTCTCCCCTCTCTCATTCGGGTGTGCTCCATATCCAACACTGTCACTGCACACACGCTGAATTTCGCATACAGAACAGCCTTTTTCAACTGCATCCAGGTTAGATCCTCCATTATTAATCACACTCCAGGCTAGAAACCACGCCATAAAAAAAAAAAAACAAGTATCGAAAATCATCAGATTAATGTAAATATTTCCAACTAAAAAACTGTGGAATCTTCCACAACACAACCAGCCTTACCTCTTTTTAGGAAATGCACTCTTCCTATCTGATAAGCAAAATTCTACTTTCATACAATATAACAAGTATTCATTGGTCATTCACCTCCAATCTGGCTTGCTGATTGGTCAGTTCCGACCAATCAAACCGCCTGCACGCGACCAATCTGTTTTCCCGCTCATGTGCTGGGAGCCACTTGACCAGTATAAAAGCAAAAACACGTGTGAACTTTTTAGAGAGAGAAAGGATTAGTAATTTTCATTCATCTCTCTCGCACGTCTCAAGATGTAACCTTCGCCAACTTCCGTCTTAGTCATTGCTGACAAGACGTTTTTAAGACAATTACCAACATTCATTAACTCTGAAATCACTCCTGAACTTTTATCAACTTTACAACTCACAATTCCAAACTTTATTCTTCTGAATTACAAGTTCAATATTACAGTAAAAGGTAAATTACTTCTTAAGAACTTTCTGTTTAAAAAACACTTAATATTAACAACTTAAATATCAACATTAACGAACGATTACAAGACATTCTGAAACCTAAAACATCATACATATTTGCCAAATATTCTGCTTGTACATTGTTTTGAATGTTTTATTAGTTTCTAATTAAATATGTCTTGTTCGTAATATGAACTCTGGTACAAATATTTCCAAATCAAAGGGACACGACTCTGTCCTACCTTTTCTTTGCATGTTCAACCTAAATAAATCTAATTGTTACGTTTTAAAACAATTCAGTTGAATTTTGTATTTTATTTTGATGTTAGTGGAAATAGTTAATTGACACGCAACTTATTCTCAACAAATATTACCACATAATTAACCCATCCACTACAAAACCATTGGCAATCTTGCACTTTCTCACATTTCAATTTAAATTATTTTTGAATGCTTTCCTAATGACTCCATCACTTGCATGACCAACAAAAGGTGTTTGGGGACTTATAACTCTGATTAAATAATTATAAACTATCTAACATTTATATATACAAAAATACTCATAAAAATGAGAAACAACAAAATGAGTATTATTTATTATTTGGCTGTTATATTGTGTTGGAGACACGAGACCGTAACACTGAGTAAAATTGTGAGTTTGGGGTCAAATGTAGATCAAATATGGATTGGAATCTGACAGAATGATAAGATCAAGAATAAATAAAATGTATATAGTCTTTCTCGTATGTTCATTTATGTAGATATGTGTAATGAGTGTCCATAAAATACAAGAAGTATCAAGGGTATTCTTACTTTGAATTTTTGTTCAGTGCTAAGAGATAAATGCTACTACTATAGACTGAGAAAGGAAAAAGAGCCAAAATTTTAATTGACGCACATGTTGACGTCTTGTCTGTGTTGACTGCTTGTTCGATAGAGAGAAAATCACATGTTTGTGTGTGTAAAGGAGAAAAGTGGGGTTGATTCTCATTGGTGTAGAATAAATGAATTAATGATAATTATAATTGTTATAATTATTTTTCATGCTATAATTAATTTTTATTTTTTATGTACATGACACAGTGACAATATAATTAATTATTTTATTTATATATTTCTTTATGGGCACAACACAAGAAGATTTTTAAAAAATTGAAATTCATAATCAGAATTTCTTCCCCCACCACCCGGCACATATTACTATTGATTAATCACTCCAGATTATTAATTTAAAAAAAATGTATTTTTTTAAATTGTAAGAAATTATGTTTTATTTTCACTTCTGTAGGGGGTTCAGTTCACATTGCTACAATGAATTTACATAGCAAACTGGACCCTAATTTAATTTAACTTTTATTTACTTTTATTTACGGGATATAGGGTGCTTAAACCATAGTAATAGGAAAAAAATTGTTTCTGGTCAAATTACCTATTACAAAATTCAATTAAATAAGGTTATAAAATATAAAAACACATGCAAAGACCACCTTATACAGGAGCAGGAGTTACCAAATTTCAAAGATCATTATGATATTAAGTTCAGTCCCCACTCAGTGCTCCAGAGTTATGGCCCTGTGCCAGATTAAGCTGAGTTTAGTAAATACCCATAAATGCATGAAAACTGCATGAAAGAAAAATATTTGAAAACACTTGATATAAAAAATACACTAAAGATGTGTTAGAATAATAGAAAAGAATAAATAGAAAAATGACTGATAAGTAATTATAAAAAGGCATAGCAAAGTGACTACTGTAGAAATGAACTAGAATTATTTATTATAGAAAAGCAAAAGAGAGATTTATTATAGAAATGCATTTTAAATAATGCATTATAGTAATGCATTGCAAATGAATAGACACAGAGTAAATACAACTATAATTGATAATTATTTATTCTGGAAATGCACTGGGAATGACTTATCAGCACTCAGAGATTAATAATGAAAATCCCTAAAGTCTATAATTCAAAACAAGATAATAACAGTCAGTCAAAAACTACATACCTTTTTCTGTAGCTTTTTTGAAGGGCCAAGTATTAATAACAAGCGGGAGGCTGGTAGATTTAGAAACAGTAAGACTGCTACTAATAGCATTAATCACTACTATTAGCAGTTGAAAGAGGTGAACAGCATCCATCTTAAAGGCTGTAAAATGTACTGGAGAAACAAGATACAGTCAAAAACAGTTTGATTTTGTTTAAGAATATGAATATAAAATGATACTTTACAATGGATGTCACATAAAATTTGATATTGATTTGAACACTGACCTTTGAAGTATAAAGTTATCAGCTAATGTGCAAGGTTCATAAAAAATAAATAAAAAATTTATTTTTAAAACTCTTACATTAGGCATGACACCACAAAATAAAAAGTCAGGGTAAAGAGATTGATTTTTTTTTTTTTTTTACAGCTTACCAACTCTTTCTGGATTACTTAAAGCTGAAATGTATTTTGCATTGTAAGAATAATTTTTTTTTTTTTTTTTTGTGAATGAATATTGCTTTAACAAGTTTTTGAAGAGTAATGATTTTTCTAGATACAATTTAACCCATAGCTTGGGAGAGTTGGATTCATACCTTTCTAAAGGGTATTTGCATGTAAGTGAATGTAACAAACCCCCACATGCTCAGCATGGAGTGGAAGAATCATATATTAAATGTTGAGAGGGGACAAGTTTTAAAGATTCTTGATTCTATATTTTTTTTTTTATCTGATCGGTTCATAAAATGAATATTTTTTTTAGATCTATTATCTTACAGTATCTGTCTAGATTTTTGAGATGAGGTATTATGTACACTGTTTACATTATTCGGACTATTGTCCTCACCTTTGTAGCTATATTTATTACAACGTTTCAGCCGTTGCACACTCCGGCCTTCTTCAGGTGGTTGGAATGTCGAACTGAACACTTTATTTCGCTCACTGGGGTAGACTGTTCTAGTTCCACATGCCATGTTTAATGGATGCCAGTTATCAGTTATCTCCTGTTAATTCCCCTCTCCAAGTTCTCCACTGCCTTAACTGGGTATTGAACTCATACTCTTTGGGTCCTGTCACTGGATCTAACTAACACGTTTATCCACTGTGCCATGTCTTAAGATTTTTGTTTTGATTTTAAATACATATTTTATTTGTTCATTTTTTTTTTTGTTTATTTTTCTAGTACAAGTTGAGAATCCTTAATCTAAAATTCTTGGAACAGGAAATGTTCTCAGTTTTCAGATTTTGGAATACAGGCTATTTAATTTGTAGATAGCAGCTATAAAATGGGGCAGCTTGCAAATGGAACTGAAGCATAAACATGATATCCCTTTATATTTCATAACACAGCTTATGCAATGCCAATTGCTATCTACTGTCCTTCCGATTACCTTTTATCTTCCTGTTCATCATTAATGTTTCTGTTCCTAGCAATTCCACACCTTGTAACCCCTTGTGTCTGACTTGCATGAGGTGATACCGATTAAAAACAAAAATACCCTGAAGGTAGTTTTACATAAATAACATATACGTTGAACATAGTTTTATATAAAATTTAATAAATTTTGTGTACATACAGATACAGGTAATGACGTTAGTCATGTAATGCACGCACCAATTTTTAAGTGGGGAAATTAAGATTTCGTATAAAAATAATGTTTTGCAATTTATCTATGTATACAAAAAACATAATCAGTTCTTACAAGAAATATATAAATACAGAACTTTTTGACATTTTGAATAATATCTTTACTGAGCAAGTGGAAAGTAACCCACAAACGTAGGTGTTGCTGTGACAAGCACTAACAAAAAGACTGGCGTCAACATAGACTACATAGCTTGGCCAGGGAATCCCCCACCCAGGGCAGATGAGGTAACTTACAACACCTACACATAACCTAGGAACCTTCCCAGTGCTTTCTGAAATTTTGTAAGTTGATTCAACACCTAAAAAACTTTTGGATTTTGGAATTTCGGATAAAGGATACTCAACTTAGACTTATTTTCTGGAATAAGTCACAGATTTTTTTTCTGCATATGAGACATATATAATAGTTTTAGAAGCTAATATTTTCAAAAAATGGAAAATTAAATTTTCTGAATTATTTTGAAAATTAATAGTTATGTTATGAGATAAATGATACAGACCAGCTCAATAGCCTTGCCATTGATTGAGGCCAAAAGGACAAATTTAACCTTCTGTTTAGTTTTCAGTTCCAATTACCTAAACGCAATTCTTTTAGGCACATTCCAAATTTTGTCAGAAAAATAAATTTTCTTAAAATTTCTCAGGCTGTGTAGGGGAGTTATAACTTTGAGTAACTAATTATAAAACCCTAACATTTATATATACAATAATACATGTAAAAATGAAAAACAGCAAGATGTGGAAATAACAAAATGAGTATCATTTATCTGGCTGTTACATTGTGTTAGAGATACGAAAGACAGTAATACTAAGTAAAATTGTGAGTTTGGGGTCAAATGTAGATCAAATATGAATTAGTAAATGACAGAATGATAAAATAAAGAATAAGCAATGTGTATACAGTCTTTCTCATATGTTTTTGTTTTTTTATAGATGTATGTAATGAGTGTTCAGATAATTGAGTTGGAAAAATACAAAAAGTGTCTTGGGTTTTCTTACCTTGAATTTTTGTTGAGTGCTAAAAGATAAATGTTACTATTATGGCCTGAAAAGGAAGGAGAGGAAATTTTCGTTGATGCACATTTTGATGACCTGTCTGTGTGAACTGCTTGTCTGATAGTGAGCATGTCAAGTGTTTTTGTGTGTAGAGGAGAAAAGTGGGGCTACTTGTTATTGGTTTAGAATGAATGAATTAATGATAATTGTAATTGTTATAATTTTTGAAAATTATAATTAATTATAAAACTATGGGATCTTTGTCATGACACAACAAAAGCCCCCATCAGATCATTAGAAATTTATTTCTAGTGATATGTAAAAATAATGCTTTAATAAAAATTAAAGTATGTTTTGTAACATTGTGACCAATATACTTGTCTTCTAGACCATGTTGTAATCTTCTTCTTTCTTGTTGCTTCTGATGGAGTGTCATCTACTTTACTGGATGCTTGTTCATCCATCTTTTGTGTAGGTTTTAAGTGCAAATGATAACGCTTTTCTGCTTGTTGCAAGAATTGCTTATTGACATAAGCGGGTTTAATCCTGTTGATAATAATCTTTTTTTCCATTTTATTCAATGGTGAAGTACTTGTCTATTTTTGTTGTATCCTTAAAGAGGCTACAAACACACAAAAGTGGTACTCGAGTGAAGGAACAGCAGCATGTGTGTAGATGAAGAGGTTTATTGTAAAAGAGAATACACTACAGAAAGACAGAGAATTGGGTAGCATGCTAGTAATTCCTGAAGCCAGCCCCAGGTATATCCTGTGCTCACAATATCTAGCCACTGATATATATAGTCAGTCCACATAGGTGATAGGGAGTGTGGGACATTCCAGTACAACAATTTTACTGATAACTTTTTTATTTTTATGGGCACAACACCTGTTTAAAGAACTGTCATCTCAAAATTTTGGGGGTTTTGTTTAAAATTACAAAAAAATTTTCAGTAAATCTGTGCTAAAGCATATTTTAAATGTTATTTTTTTTTCACTAGTTGGTTTTATCATTTTATATGCCAAAGAAAAGGTCATGAGTAAATTTATGTGGTGTCTTATATTCATTATTTTCATTTCAATGCCTTTACATACATAATAGCTAGCCACTCACATTTGAGGATACCCATCTACTAGGGCAGCTAGCCAATCCTTATTGCAGATGCTTGCTCAGGCACATTTGTGTTTGCTCAACACCCACTGAGCCCACCTGTGGTTTATGCTGCAACTACACTGAGCAGACCTTAGTTACAGTTTCTGGGAGAGAGCATGTTATCTAGTGTGATCAGCAATTTGAACAATGCCAACACACTCTAGCCCTCGGGCATGATGACTTGTGGCTTTGTGCTAGCACAGCTATCGATGACCCATAAGAGTTCTGTCTACCCAATTTCACTCACAAGGCTTGGGCCAACCCAAGGTTTGGTTTACAGGCACTTTCCAAAAGTGCCACACACTGAGATCAACTGCGATCCAGTCTGCTAATATCAGGAAGTTGTCTTCCTGACAACTTAACAATAGTGAGATTCAAACTGAGGTCTCATGGTCAGAAAGCGAACATTGTAACCACTCAGCCACATGCCCATACATACATACATACATACATATATATATATATATATATATATATATATATATAATAGTCTGTTTTATGCTAAATGAAATCATCAGATGGCCTGACTACTGTATTTAGCATGAAACAGACTGTTGCCTCTAGGTGTTGACTTCAGTGTCCACTTTTATATTTACATAACCTCTATCACTGAGCATTTTAACCCATTTAATATAGCATACCTACAAACTATATTTTATCATATATACATTACACATACTCTCATTAATAATGACTTTCCTAATTACATTGTTGATGAACAAATTAGACGATCTATTAAAAATATTAACATAAACCAAAAAGAACATAATATAGGGCATTCCAATAACTCTGGACTGATTTTAAATGTGAATTAAGTTTAAGCGTCTGATGATTTTTTCTTTTTCTTTCAGATTTAACAACTTAAGTCTTTAGCAATTTCAACAATGGAAAGATTTACAATCAAATGTGTTAAAGTTTCAAGAGTGCAATTGGAAAAATTGTTCATAAATTCAAACTGGGTGAAAACACCATTGCATGCTCGTTTAAGCCATTCAGCTAAAAACATTGATGCAGTGCACAAGAATGAAGCCAAAAATCGAGACATCTCTATTCGTGATCGCACGCAGGAATTGAACCTCTCCATAACATTACATCATTTCCAATTGAACTCTCGGTTGGTCGATTACATTGACCAAAAAAATTGCGAAGTGCACGGAATGCATTTGAATGTCCATTTTCGTAATAGGCTTCGATAACAATCATCTACAGTGACACTAAGGTATTTCCATCTTTAACAGTGATGCCTTTAGTCAACAACAAAACCAGCAGCAGAGACTAATTCAAGGTTAGTAGAATGACATAATTCATGGAATATTTCTTCAAGTCTACTTACTTGACCATATGTGTGTTGATTTTCTCTACATGGCTATCTTGACTACTACCTTGTGTTATATCCTGAACAAACGAACTCTCAGTCTCCCAGGACTGTTATACAATAATCAGGATCAGACAAATGATCAAACTTTGTAGATCCTGAGAAATAAAAAATAACTCTTACTTATCTCAACCAAGTCTTATCTCCACTTGTTTGTTTTGTCAATTCCACTTCTTTTCTTGTTAATGTTAAGGCAGCCATTACAATCTCAAGAACCAGTTGCACAGCCTTGATAAAATTTGAAAACCAATCAATGCCACCTTATTGTGCATACATGAACAAACACTCAGGAGAGGAGTATTATGATACTTAATCTAATTTCATATCATCCATTCAGTCAGTGTAAAAAATAAAATTATTCATTATACTAAATTTAATAAAAGCATAAAAAATTATATCCTAAGAAACTATTGGTTAAGGTGAAAATTTTTTTAGTTCTAAACATAAATAATAAATTCTTGATTATTGTACTGCTAGCCTTCCGTACTTCTTTAGGTTTTATTTTTATTTTATTTATTTTCCCCCGCTTTTTCGAACAGGGTAGTGTTTTTTGTTTTTCTAACTTCTTGCGTAAATAAAACGTTGTTTTAAGTAAAAAAAAAGGTAAGCTTTGCTTTTAGAAAATCCAGTTAATTAATCCTCTCCTTATGTAACACTACAGACTTTGAAACACATTTTTTTCATCTTTAGGACAAATATTGAATTTTAGACTAAACTTTAAAGAGAATTTTAAATTTGTTGTTTACGTTATTTTTTCGTATAAAAATGCCTTAAAAAGTTTATTATTTATTTTATATACGGAAATTTTACTTTTAATTCGAAATATCTTTCTTTATTTTTCAAATAGAACCGAAATCTAAGTTCAGAGAACACTTATTTAATATTCAAAATTAAAATGTTTTTAAATTTGTTTTTTTTTTTTTTTTTAGAAAGTCCATGGTAGTATTGTTATTTTTTTTTTTATTTACTCTAATTATTTTTTTTTATATAATTTTAGTACATTTCTTTTTATTATATAATTTTTTATAAATCACTAGTTTAGTAGTTCTTTGTATTTTTTGCAGAGTTTTATGAAATCAAAAATTAGAAATTTTATCATTTTGAACTTTTTACTAACAGACTTTTTTTTTATTATTCATTTTTTTTTTTGGTGGGGGGCAGTTCTTGAATTTTTAAAGTGAAAGCACCTTTTATTCATTTTTTATTGTCTTTATTGAAAATAACTAAATAGTTTCCAATTTAAATGTAAATACAAATTTTAATGCAAGGGAAATAAATATATTCTTTTGAGGGCGGGGTTCAATGAAAACTAAAAAAGCGTCGGCCCAGGGTTTCTCAAAAAAAAAATTGGTTAAGTCAAAGGTCGGTAGTAATGAGCCTGAAATCAAAGCCAAAATCACTAATGGAGGCGAGAAATTTCTGATTTTGAACGCGATAAGGCTTAAGAAGAAAAAGTATATGTTTGAGACTTCTGAGGACTTTCAGGATGTTTTGAAAAGTCGAAAGAGCCGTTAGGAAAAAAAAAAAAGTGTGTACGATCCCAAGGGAAGTCTTTTTTGTGATGATGGCTAGACATTTTTCTCAGACTTAAAAATATTATTTTTAATTACCTTTGCGATCGTACGTGAATTTATGAGTCAGGTAATAGACGCTTCTCTAAAGAAATAAAAGTCGAATTATTATTATTATTATTATTTTTTAGAATTGTCATCACTGAGTTCACGTGACCTTGTTTACGCCAGTGTCATAATAACCGGTGTTATGAAAATTATATTCCGGCGTAAAAGATTGCTCAAAGCCAAAACTTCAAATTTATTTAATTTAAAAAAATATTTACTTAATTTTAAAAAGATATTAGGTTAATATTCGATTAACTGGAGTAGCAGAATGCTGCTTATTCTAACCATCACTTACATTTATCTACTGTTTGGTGCACTATAAACGTGGCCTTGTGCCAAGTTAAACGAAGTTCTAAAGAAATAATTCTCATTTGATGACAACTAATAAGAGTTATCTGCCCTTGAAACAAAGTCGGCCACATGAACAATAATTTGTAATTTCTTCATTTTTGCTTTTATGATGCTTCAATTAGTTTGAGAAAATAATTCAGGTGAGAATTATTAGCATTTTTTTTTAGTTTATTTTACATTAATTATTTTGTCTTTTGAATAAAGCTGTTTTTTTCCGTTCTAGAACCAGTCCGTTTGGTGTTTAAAACTTCTTTTTTAAAAGTACCTGGGTCAGTGATCTGATTTTTTATTAATTATTTTTCTTGTAAAATGTTATTTTTAAATTATGTAATCAAGAGAATTAAATTGTGATTTTTTTTTTCTTTTTTAACGAATTGTACAATTGTCCTTACAGTATGATCAACTTTAAAAAGTCATGAATGTTGTTTTGACCTTTACCTCTAAAAAATAGAAAATTTATTTTTTGTTACTTTTGAAACTAATTTACTGAAGTGAATATTATTAATTTTTTTCTCTTTCATATTTTATTAATTTAAATATTTGAGTTTTTGTACTGTTTGTAGTTTTATTTTTTTTTACTGACTCGGCTAACTGTTCGGAGACAAGAAAGGTACCGTAAAAACCGTAAAATGTGCACTAGTCTCAATAAAATAAGTTAAAGTCATTTTAGTGAGATTAGTGTACACTGTACATTTTACGGACCTTGTCTCCGATTTTAAAAATGTTACTGTTCGTTAAGAAGAGTCAACGTTATTTTCGAATTAAGATAACTTACCAATTTAGATCATAAATTCAATTCATGTTTTTGGTCAATAAAAAAAAACAATTTCTAAAACTTCAGGGTTACGTCTCTACTCTTGAGTTGACCTTCAATCCCACTTTTGCTTTTTCTTGATTTTGTATTCTCCTTAAAAGACAAATTCGATTTTGATTTAACTTAAAATCACAATGGAATTAAAAAACCATAAGCTTAAAATTTTTAAGCTTAATTTCTTAATAAAGGTTGGAACAAAGCAAAGTAGTATAGCACGCATGCTTCTTAATCTTGTGAGTGATTTATTTAAACACTATTTTTTTTTTTTTAAACAGATAACCATTTCTACAATTTTACATCCTTAAAAATGCACCCTAACTTTTTCTTCTTTTTTTTTTAAGCGAGGGTAAAAAATTTACAAAAGTCAAAATGGCACCCGTCTTGCTTTTGACTACCTTTTTTGGGTACACAGTCATGGAGGAAGAAACGACTTGAATAAAATAACAGAATGGAATTGAACAAAAAAAACAAACTCATACTGATAATTACGATGACGAAGAAAGAATTCAAAGAAAACCCAACTAAAACTGAAGGGCATTTACTGAAAGGGCCGCCGTGTAATTAAGAAAATTTGACAAAATTAATATCGACTACAGGTTACAAATCAAATAAACATATAAAAAATAAATATAACGATTATCTAATCTAGCAAGGACCTATATTTTTATGTTCAAAAACACGTGCATATACACAATAACATATACACATATATACATACATACATATAGGCAAGAAAACCTATATGTATTGACATAGAGTTCTACCTGGATTCTAACCACTTGGAATTTTTTTATTCAAAAAATATGTATGTGCATGCATGTATGTATATATATTTATATATTTTGTATATGTATGTGTATATTTACCACTAATATTATCTCTCTCTCTCTATCTATCTATATATATATATATATATATATATATATATATATATATTTTAAAGAAAAACAGACCACTTAAGGTTCCATTATAATAATTTATTTCACCAGAGCCCTTTTAAGGGACACTGAATCATCAGATAACACTTCCAAAAATAATATATATATATATATATATATATATATATATATATAGGATTAATGGGAGTAAAGTTTGTCATTTAGTTGATTGACTTTACCTTCAGCATCCCAACTCCAGAGTTTCATCATCAGATCTGTCCGTCTACTCTTAAGGTTTTTTTTCTTTCTATTACTTCAAACATTATTTTTCATGAGTACCCATATTTGAGTAGACACTACATTTTTTAAACAGTTTTTATTTTGTCTATGCACTCAAGAAAACTTAAAGAAAATGTGAACTCCAGCAAGATATGAACCATCATCCCTCTTTGCAGATCTGATCCTACATACTTTGGTCAGCTATGGAGAGCTTCACCATCAAGAAAGGTTCTGTTTGCCTTCCACCACATTCATTTGTTCAGGTTTTCTTGGAAGCCATATCCGTTCAGTCTCATCGAGTGTGAAGACCGGTAAATGAAATAACATTGTTAAAAAACTAGTATCTACTCAGATCCCAACTACTGGTATCTACGAAAAATAGCATTTGCAATAATAAAAATATATGTTGAATTAAAAAATAAAATCCATTAATTCTTTACATACAAACACCCACAAATATAATTGAACAATTTTAATTTAAAGTTGGTTATTTACTATTTAAGGTTAGGTAAAGCTGAGGGCTGCTACTGGTGACATGTGACCCAGTAAAACCTGCTAAATGGTTGATGTCTGAACCAGCTCCCTCACTTTCTTTTCTGCTAGTGAGGAGGGTAGCATGTCACTCTACAGGTTGAAGAACAACCCGAGTCTCTATAAAAACACTTGGTGTAATTTGACTAATGCGGGTGCCTGAGTTGGGCATCAGGCACGACCCATCTTGCTTTGTGTGGCATTAATCCCAGTCCTGCCTCAACAAAAAATGTTTATGATGATATTTGCTATTTAAGTAAATTAGGATTTGACCTGTACTCCTTTAACAAGTTTGTACAAAAAGATTTTAAAGTTTCAGTTTTGTAATTTGAGAACATAGAGTAATAACTTTCAAAAAAATAAAAATGTTTGCAATTACAAAAACAAAAAAAACTTAAGTAAAAAAATTTCCAAACTGTTCATTTCATTTGAGATGTTTTTTTTTTTCTTTTTCTCGTATTGTCAAACTGCATTAAATAATTTTCTTATCTAAAATGTCTTGTTCATTGAGGATTGCAAGACAATCATCCATGCAATGAATATTATTGCTACATCTGGTCTGGTACTTCTACTATATATTTAGATCTTGATAAAATCCAAAGAAGAATCTGCAACAAACTTAGACATTCATGCCTGCAAAAAATGGACTGACAAAAAGTGTACTTTTTCCTTAACACCACTATTATTTTTACTACCTTCACTCCTCAGCAATGTTTGTTTTTAAAAAGCAACGATTAGAATTAAAGCAAAAACACATGAAATTGAATTTATACATTTTCTTTGTTCTTGAGAATTTACAAGAAAAATAATAAACACTATTTATTTATTACATTGTTTATTGGAATGGTTGACAAAACATCAGTTAATTACCAATTGATTCAAACTTTATAAAATGATAATAAGGATTTCTTTATAATTGGTTGATATGTTTTAATAATTTAGTAAATGTTTATAAATTTATGAATGAAAAATTGTTTTCATATTTATTTCCTTATAAATTGGTAAATATTACATTGCATTCGTTTCAATTGTATTGGTTTTTAGAATGTTGTAAATATAAAATTATTCTTGTAAATAAGAAATCTTATAAATAGGGTTTAATATTTTTTGTTGTAATTTTTCAAAAACAAATATGTATAAATTCATTTTCATCATTTTTCAGTTTTATTTCCATTCTAATCATCACTTTAACAATAACCATAGCTGAGGAGTGAGGGTAGTTAAAATAACTGTGGTGTCAATGGAAAAACTCTCCTTTTGACATACTTTTTTTTTTTTTTTTTTTTTTCAAGCGCAAAAGTCGAAGTTTGCCAAATCTGCAATGTTATTGGCCCTGACCTGGTATCTCGGTTTCAGTCATTTTCACACTCCTGTAACATAACTTCTCTGTGCCTTTTCTATAAATACTCTCATGATAATTGTTCTGATGAACTTTCCTCTATCGTATATAGACTTTATGAATTTAATCACAGTATTAGATTGACAGCAATGTCTTATCATTTTCTCGCTGAAATGGCTAAATGTAACTAAGTTCTATGCTAAATTTCTTTTCTTACATTTCTCTTCTGGTTTTATGCTTCTCAGTTAATTTAAATCTTCAAAAATTTAAATATGTCAATCATTATTTTCTGTCTTAATTTTTGTTCTTTTATTGTTCTCTTTCCTAAATAGTGTTTTTTTTTTTTTTTTTTTTTTTTTTTTTTTTTTAATATTCTCTCACACTGAGTAACCCTTTGCATCATAGTGGCTCTATTGTCTTGCTTTCAGTGAAATGATAAAAAAAAGATATAATTTAAAGGATTTAAATTTCACTTTTTACATTATTTCATTTGCTCCCCTTACCACTTTGGTTTTTTTTGTTTGTTTTTTTCCCCCCTAATTTTGAAGATTACATTTTCTTTCTTTTTTTATTGTAATAAAAAATGTTGGTGATGAACTTATGCTTGCTCATTTAAAAAACTACAGCAGATATTTGCAGAAATAGAGAAGAACATTTTAAGTGTCAGAAATATTTTTCCCTCACTGCTTAGTTATTGTTTACCCGTTCTTTTGTAGTGATGCAAGATTTCTTTCTCTTTTTTTTTTTTTTTTAAGGTTCATAATGGCATCCCGCCTAACAGCATTTCTGAAAGAATACAAGGTTCTATTAATTATGCTTCCAACCGTTGCAGGAATCCATTATGTCTGGTATAAAATGCAAAAAAGTCCAGTTTTTATGGATGAAGGACAAAAAACAAAGATTTTTGGAAAAGACCTTGTGTCTGATTCACCTAAATAAAAACCACGAGTAAAACAGTCTTCATTTTAAAATTGGTAAGTTTTGTAATAATGTATTCACATGTTAGCAAACTTTTTGATTTGTGAAAAAAAGTTAACATTGGGCATTTTTATAAAATGTTTAAAATCAATTGCAATTTAAATATCTTCTGTAATTGTGAGAAAAGGGTGGCAAAATTTAGCCATAAAAAATTATTTAAAATTACTTTTGCATACTCTCATGTCCACAATAGATAGGCCTATCAGCTATTTCATTTTTCTATCGAAAAAAAACTGCTCACTATTGTCAGTAGATGATTTTCCAACTTACTTGCTTCTAGCAATTCACACCTAATAAGGAAAAGAAATCTGTGGAGAATCATTATCACCAACATCTTGAAAGGACATGGCTTTAAGAATAAGAAGGAAAAAAAAAAAAAATGGAATTCCAGATTACTCCCTGGTCGTTTACTTTCCACATTTTTTTCCATCTTGACTCTTTATTTCAGCTTCCTCTCTTTGTGTTTTTTAATTCCAAAAACAAATTCATTTTGAATGAATTTTCCAACCAACCCTTTTATTTCGACCTCACCTGCCCTTTTATTCCAGACTTAAGAGTATATAAAGAAAAGGCATTGATTTTTTGTTTTCTTTTTTTTTTATTTATCCAACAGATTTTTATTATTTAAATGTTATTTTTAGTGGATAAGACACTCTATTTATTAAACTGTATATTTATTTATTTTCATATGCTATTTATTATTTATCATTTTCACTCTATTTATTAAACTGTATATTTATTTACTTTCATATTCAAGCAATCTTATAGAAAAATATGCACTCTCCAAAGATTTCTCGAATGTTCAGGCCAGTATACAAAAATAAATAAATATTCAGTTTAATAAATAGTGTCTGCTCAAATACAAGTATCCATTAAAAATAACGTTTAAGAGTATGTAAAACATGTTTTAAATTATTTACACTGTTTACATTCAGACTATTGTCCTCCTTTTTGTTATCACAGCAACAATGACATAGACATTAGTCCAAATGTAAATAGTGTAAATAAGTCTCCATTCCTTTTAAATTTAAGCAGAAGGCAATCAGGTTTTAATAGCAACAAAGATATGCATATTAGTCTGTATAATATCTCCTCATTGCCTTTAATTACCTATTTCTATTATCACCTGATTGCCTTCTGTCTGAATTTAAAGGGAATGAGGAGTTAACATTATTTACATTCGAACTATTGTCCTCATCTTTGTTATTGTTATCACAGCAATAAAGATGAAGACACTAGTCCAAGTGTAAATAATGATAACTCCTTGTCCCAGAAATTCAGTGATAACAACAAAGATGAGGACAATAGTCCGAATGTATATAGTGTAAATAATGATAAGTCCTTTTAAATTCCTTCAGTGATAAGAACGACAAAGATGGACAGTAGTCTGAATGTAAATAGTGTAAATAATAACTCCTCATCCCAGAAATTCACAGGTTTTAGATTATTTTGATTTCAATATATTTTTATGTTAATAAAATATATTTAATTAAAACAATCGAAATCCTTTAAATATGACTTAGATGCTAATACCCTTGGGAAAGGTATGATCCTCTTCTCCCTCCAACTATGGGTAAATAGCAGGACAGCCTCGGATGGCAATTGGACTACTGCAGAAAGAAATGGCAACCTAATGCTGGGGGGGGGGGGGAATTTGCTTTGTCAGTCGTGTATTGAAAGATACATAATTGCCTAAGCATGTATCACACATGGCACATAACTGATCGATAGATAGATAGGGACAGAAAAAATCTGCCTCGTCAGTCATGCATTGAAAGATACATGATTGCCTAAGCGTGTATAACGCATGGCACATGACTGATAGATAGATAGAAATAGAAAAAAATCTGCCTTCTAAGTCATGTATTGAAAGATACATAATCGCCTAAGCATGTATCACGCATGGCACATAACTGACTGAACTTTATGCTACTTGAGATTCAAAGACATTTAAATTATTGCAATGTTTTAAAGTTTCTATAAAAAGCATTTCATAATACCTATTTGCACATTATTTTTTTCTGGACTAGATTTCCAAACTTCCTTGATTTGTATCCCAACATTTCGTCCATTCTACTGTTCAGCTTTCCTTGGGTGCCCATTACATTTGGAAACTTTGACTAAAAACCTTTTATTTGATCCATCAGGACATATTCCCAACTTATATTTGTCATCTGATAAAGAAAACATTGAAGAATCAATGTATAATAGTAATTTTTTGATTATCTGCCTCTAAAAATGCTAAAGAGCAAAGTTAAATTAATTTTTGACAATTTATATTCAGAATATTATCTTCATCTTTGTTGTTGCTATCACGTTTCAGCCGTTGTGGCCATCCTCAAGTGTATATTAATCTACAGGGAATTATTTTATTAATATTCGCTCAATACAAGGTCAAAGAGCCACCCAAGGTAGAAGATTACTGTTTGTTGTCATATGAGTGTAAGAAAGGGCAAGAAGTGAATCTGAACTGAACCCTTTATTTAATCTACAGGGTAGATTGTTTTCATTCCACTGCCCTTGCTTAGAAATATTGTCTAGTTTTAGTTTAGTACTGCTTAGTTATTGTTTACCCGTTCACACAAAATCCAAGTACGCACTGCCTGACTCAGGGATTGAGTTGTTGCTACTACTGCTGACAAATGATGGCAGGTCTTCAATTGCAGCAGCTGTAACAAAAAGAGAAAAGCTTCAGTGAGTGCAGTCAAGCATGACAAGCAACAACAGCACTTATCAGCAGCCAGGTTAGGTTTAAGGCTCCAAGTTCTCCACACAGGTGATTACAGTGTTGGTACATGAATTTGGTAACACAGAAATTGTGAGTTTAATCCCCAGGTTAGGCTGTGCATACTTTCAGTGGAAAGGAAGTGGAAGGGTGAAATAAAAACTAGACAATATATATGTAGACATGGACAGTGGAACCAGAACCTGTCATAGATTAAATAAAGGGTTCAGTTCAGTTCCATCAGCTACCTGGATCAACATACACCTGATGAAGGCCAGATGGTACAAGAGCTGAAACACTGTGGTAACAACAATAAAGATGAGGACAATAGTCTATAGGTAAATAAGGATAACTCTTCATCACAGAAATTCAGACAGTAATTATTTTTTTTTCTCTCTTTGATTTAGGAAATGATATAAAAGCTTTTTCTTCTATAGAAAATTTAAAATATCTTTGAGGAATTTAAGGTTTAAAGGATTTACTTGAAAATGGAAGAATATTGCTAAGTCTGTGAGAGGAAAGTTGGTTCACTGTGCCAGAATCTAACATATAAGTCTACCATTCATCCATGCATTGAATATTGCTGCCATATCTAGTCTAGTGCTTCTGCTATGTATTTAGGGATTTTTTTATAAAATATAAAAAATCTGCAATATTATTGGTCCCAACCTGGCATCTTGACTTCAGTCACTTTCCCACCACCATAACAGTGCCTTTTCATGGTAACTATTCTTATGAACTTTCCTCTTTGGTGCCTAAACTTTATGAATTTAAGCATACTACTATGTTGGTGGCAAGGTCTCATCACTTTACAGTTGAAATGGCTAGATGTAAATGTAAGTTCTATGCTAACAATTTCTTTTCTCGCACATCTCACCTGTGGAACTCTCTTCTTGCTCTTTACTTACCAGCTAACTTTGACCTTCAAAAATTTAAATACAATGTCAATCATTATCTTCTGTCTTATAAATTCCTGTTCTTTTACTGTTCTCTCTCCTTAACGTTTTTTTTTTCTCATTCTTTCACACTCAGTAATCTCTTGTGCCTTAGTTGCTTTATTGCCTTGCTTGGGGTGAAATGATTTTAAGAAAAAAAATATAGAAAGAAAAGAAGTTTTCATTCTTATGAGTTTAGTCTCTTTTAAAACAAAATTTTTTTTTTTTTTTTTTTTTTTTTTTCCGGAGAAAAGTCCTTAAAAACATTTTTGTTTCTTTTGTTTTTGTCTCTATTCAGGACTTAATTCTTGAAACATGGGCCTCCGAAGCATATTGACATCAGCATCAACTTGGACAAGCAAGCACAAGTTTGTCTCTCTCATTTTAATAAGCGGGGCTATGTACGTGGCCACATACCCGTTCTTTTCTCCACCTGTATCGACACAAGCTGAAAGAAGTAAATCCTAGAAACTCTACCTCACCAGGTATGGCTATATGTCTACACTATATGCTTGGTTAATTTTGAATCAAGTGCTTGTGTAGAATGAAGGCAAGATTTTATACAGCTGTAAAAGAAGGCTTAAAGAACATTTTCAGTCAGAAATATAGAGGTGTAAAAATGAAACTGAGGTTGCTGTAAGAATGAATTTTATTTAATAAACAGTTTTTTAGTGTTCAAAGGTTAACAGTTTGTTTTGTGTGTGTATTAAAGTTGCAAATGATATATGTAGAAAATGTAAACAGAATAAAGTATTGCAAATATTTATTTATTCTGTGTGAGAAATAATCCATTCTCATAAATATATGTGAATAATTCAACAGTGGACGGTTTCACTTTTCCCCATTCATAGAAATGGACTCGGCTCAATTACATTTGTTTGATATATTAAGGTAAAATTAGTGTCGGTGTGGCAGTTATGGGTTACAGAACAGATTTTAAAATTTTTTGTTTTTTTTTAATAACCCTATAATGATTGTTAGATTAAAAGAAATAAGATGGAGCTCTCTATCTACAACATGGCAATTGCTCACTATTTACATTATTCGGACTATTGTCCTCATCTTTGTCTGCATATTTATTACAACATTTCTGCCGTTGTATGTTCTGGCCTTCTTCAGGTAGTTGGAATGTCAAACTGGACCCTTTATTTCACTCACTGGGGTAGACTGTTCTAGGATGTCAGTTATCAAGGACACATGGCACAGTGGATAAAGGCGTTGGTTAGATCCAGTGACAGACCCAAACAGTGTGAGTTCAATACCCGGTTAAGGTAGTGGAGAACTTGAAGAGGGAAATTAACAGGAGATAACTGATAACTGACATCCATTAAACATGGCATGTGGAACTAGAACAGTCTACCTCAGTGAGCGAAATAAAGTGTTCAGTTCGACATTCCAACCACCTGAAGAAGGCTGGAGCATACAACAGCCGAAACGTAATAAATATGGTGAGAAAGATGAGGACAATAGTCTGATTAATGTAAATAGTGTACATAATACCTCATCTCAGAATTATATGATGGCAATTGCTCTAGTTTTTTTTGCTTGTAGCAAGAATTTACTACTCAATGAAGAGAAACCTTCCATCAGATCTATTCCACTTCAATGACGCCATGTACTATACAGTGTACACTGCATTCTGTGCACTTTTTATAATGGTTGACTAACATGTGTACAGTTATTGACACCATGACATGACCATTGGATTATGAAAGGCTGGTGCTGTGTTGCCTGATAAAATGAATCCTGTTTCCAGCACTTTGGGGCAAACAGTTGAGTTTACGTGTGGAGGAAACCATATGAGGTTAAAAATGGAGCCTATCAGCAGAGTGTTGTGAAAGGCATATATATGACATAAGCTTATAGCTAGTTTTGATAACAAATCCTTATACACCAACATAGCTGCAGTAGTAGTGGCAAGTTGTAATAATTTTATTTATCAGTAGGGTGAGATTAAATTTTATAATAGAAGTGTTTTGTTTTGTTTTTTAAATTCAAGCATTTGTTAACAGGTATGTTGGTATGTAAGGATTTGATATCTAAACTAGCTATAAGATTATCTTTCAGATATATACCTTTTCAGGTCATCAGAATTTTTAATATGAAAAGCAAGAAGTGATATTAAAATTTTTGTGAGTGTATGAGGAGTGCTGCCAACTACAGATATGGTGTATCACATTGAAATACCTGCTTGGTGTTTGAGTATTTTGTCAACTCATTACAAACTGATGTAATTTCAATTTTCAATAATTTGTACTGGATTGCCAGTTAGGTCTCATCATTTTACAGTTGAAATTGTTAGATGTAGCCATAAGTTCTGTGTCAACAGTTCCTTCTTGCACTTATCATTCATGGAACTGTCTTCATGTTGCTTTCAAGCTAACTTTGATCTTCAAAAATGTAAGTGCAATATCAATTGTTATCTTGTGTCTTCTTAAAATTCCTGTTTTTTTCTTTTTCTTATATTCTTTCACACTCACAAATCTCTGTTGCATCTTAGTGGCTTTATTTCCTTGCTTAGGGAGAAATAATTAAAAATTTCTATAGATAAAAATTTATTGATTGGCTTACCTCTTAGCAATGCTTTAGCTTGTCTTTTCTTTGAATTTTTAAGAACTTTCAAAATATTTTACATAAACAATCAGCATATTACCCATGTATCATTGCTTTATTAATATATTCCCACAAAACAATATTATCTTTTCTTCTAAATAAAGTAAACTACATTAAGCATATAATCAAATTTAAAAATTAAATAAAGGAAAATACACTACATTATCTTTCTATGATATTTGTTAAACTGAACTGATAATGATCTAAAAACTAAATGTCTATCAAAAATCTACCAATAAAAATGAATATTCAGGTTGGTAGACAAACAAATAAATATGCTGTTTAATAAAGGGAATGTCTACTCAAATATTGGTATCCAGTAAAAATAATATTTCAGTGATAAAATCTGTCAGATTAATAAATTTTAAAAAAATCCATTAATCCTTTAGAAATATATAAGTCAGTACAAGTAAGATTTGTCATTTAGATGATTGGTGTTAATTTCAGCATCCTGACTCTACAGTTTTGTAGATGTACTCTTTGGGGATGATTCCATCTACTCATTAGGGTGTATCAGCATGCAGGGTACAAAGTAATTTTTACCAGGGTGAGCAGTAAATTCTTCCTGTATATTTATTTCTCCGCTTTTTGATCAGCACTATCATTTCTGTCGATTCAATAGAAAAATAGATGTCATTTTGGTGACAAAATGAGTTAAAGGATGCCACATAAAATCAAGCCTCATTCTCAAAAGGCAAAAGTGGTTGTTCACTTTTTAATACCATCAGAACTTTGTCAGTCACCTGGTACAAAATCCTTCTGTCCTTTCGTCAAGACCAAGAAAACATTTTTTAGACATTACTTTATAAAACTAGTTTCAGAATTCTTGGCAGTATTGAGGTTTGATGAATTTTTTAACTAACTGCCAATCGCATTTCTTGGTGGATGGGCAAGTGGAAAAGATGCCTTTTCACTGTGAGCACTTCTGGAAACACTGTACACACATAATCAGTTTCTTCACAAGTAGCCATCAAACTGCATAAAAAGAGGCAAGTAATTGTTTCACAAAAAAGATTCTTGACAAAATTCAAAGAAGGGTCTGTAATACAAACGATCCTGACCTGGCATCTCGACTTCAGTCACTTTCCAACCAACATAACACAGCTTCCCTCTGTCTTTTCTACAAACATTTTCATGGCAATTGTTCTCATGAGCTGCTCTTTTTAGTGCCTTAACTGCATGAATTTAAGTGTACTACTAGATTGGCAACTTGGTATCACTTGAACTAGCTTTAACTGTCAGTTCTTTTCTAATAGTTTTTCATGTCTGGGGAACTCCCTTCCAATGTCTTGCTTCCCTACCACCTACAAGCTTCAAAAATTTAAATGCAACTTCAATTGCCGTCTTCCTGAATCCTGTTCTCTTATTCTCCTTTTCCTTACTAAAGTCTTCTTATGTCTTTCACTTCCTGTAACCC
This sequence comes from Acanthosepion lycidas, assembly GCA_963932145.1. Lineage (NCBI taxonomy): Eukaryota > Metazoa > Mollusca > Cephalopoda > Sepiida > Sepiidae > Acanthosepion > Acanthosepion lycidas. The sequence continues at coordinate 76,580,496 of OZ010600.1, forward strand.
CTACATCCTAGTGGCATTAACACTTTTCTTTGGGGGAAACAGTTTTTTTTTTTTTTTTTTTTTTTTTTGTTGATGTTTTTTAAAAAAAGAAATGAAAAAAAAAAGCCCAAGACTGTGAGATTGTCAATAGCATTAGCTTCCATCAAGTTTTGTCAGTCATAACAGTGAATGTCATGCCCCAAAATTGGCTTCACCGAAAAATTAAGTTAGAAAATTACGGGGAGATAACTTTTGTATCTGCTTTTTTTAAAATTATGTTCATACCACAGTATTACAGACCCCCACTTTTAATGGATATCAGAAGCAACAGACAAGATCTAGAGCAGGTGACTCAGTTAGTTTGTAAGTTCCATGTTGAGGCAACACTGGATGGAAGCTGACTGCTAATTGAATGACTGTCACTTTTGTTACATCAGTGTAACCATGTGTAGCTTATTGTTACATGGGTTTTATATTTTTTTATATGCTAATCTGTTTAAGTGTTTTTATATATTCATCATTTCTTATAATCATGTTATCTTGAGGAATTTAACAATAGCACAAAATAGTATTTACATTCAACAGTTATTTTCCAGTGTCAGATTGGATAGTGTGCTTGATTAAATGTACAGGACTAATGATATTCCTCTGTTAATGTTAATTTCATAATGTTATTAATTGATATTAACCACTACAGTTTTAATGTCCATAACTACAGGCAATCAGAGTTACCAGACTAATGTCCCCCACCTTTTATCCATTAAAACAAGCATGAATGAATGAATGTATGTATCATTTAAAAATTTAATTCAATTATTGTTTATAATGAATACTTTTTTTATTTGTAAATTTATTGCTGAATTCTTTATTTGGGTAAATAATGTTATTAGAACTCAGCTTGATGCTAATAATATTTTAAAATGAGTCAAAAATGGAACCCCCCCCCAAAAAAAAAGCAATTTAAATATTTATCCTATCCAAAATACAATGGAACCTTGGGTTACAAGCATTTCTTATCACAAACAAATATTCCAAGCAAAATACATCTCTGGGGATGAATGGTGTCTCGGTTGATGAAAGTGAAGAATAACCAGAAATACAGTTACCTGATGTTTTTATGGACAGGGACTCCCTTTCCAAACAATAAGATATTGCTCCTTCCTCTTCCTCACTACTTTCCACTTCTGCCATCAACTCTCCTCTGTACAGGTATCAGTTCAGTTATGTGCCATGCATAATACATGCTTATGTGATTATGTATCTTTCGCTACATGACTGACGAGGCAGATTTTTTTTTTTTTTTTTTTCCCCTGCAATAGGTTGCCATTTCTTTCTGTTTCAACCCAATTGCCATCCAAGTCTATAGAACTCAGCCTGTTCTGCTATTTACCCATAGCTGGTGGGTGAAGAAGAGGATTCATACCTTTCCCAAGGGTATTAGCATGTAAGTGAATGTGATGGATTTGACTGCAATTTTAATTCAGCTTTTCAATTCCTCATTCCAAGCCGTTATCCATTATTCCACCGATAGTAAAATTAAGTTTTCATCTATATTTTATCTTTTTAATTTTGTGTGTTTGATCTAATGATTTTCATTGGCTTTGTGTATGAACTTGTGCAAAAGTACTGTTGTAAAAGTTTAAATAAGCAATCATCTAGAGTGCTGTTTTGGCCTGTTTAGGGGCCAGAAAGAAAGACACGGAAGATAAAGGTAGGTTGAAAAAGTATATTGAAGATATATACAAAACAATAGTGTTAGTAATAAGTAGATTAGCACTGTGTCTACTACTCCACTTCACTTCACACTCTCTCCAGTATCTGACTCTTGCAGTTTGTATTTATGAGAGGAGGAAGAGTTCATTATACTGTAGGAGGGTTTACCACAACAGGTGCACAAGCAGATTAATCCATTTTTCAATTACATTGATTCTTATGGAGAAAATAGTTTCATCTAACATTTCAAGTCACAAGAGGCCTTCAAGAACGAATTAAATTCTTGATCTGAGGTCCCACTGTACAGGCATAAATATTTCAAAAGTTTTCTCTTAAGTTATATTATTATTTTTATTTATTTATTTAATCATTTTAATATTTGTATATTTTTTTTTTTTTTTTTTTTTTTTTTTTTTGCCAGACAAAAAAAAAGAACAGATTCTTGGTTTAGATTTCAACGTTACATAATCCACTTTAAGCAAAGCATCAGACTTGTTCTCAAATCATTCAATATTGTAAATAAGCAACAATCAAATGAATGAATGCCATTTTTAAGAAAAGTAACATTCAAATATAAAAAGTTATCTCCCTTTAATTTTCTACGTTTATGAACCATTTGATGAAATGAAGATGCGATTTCATGCTTTCACTGAAGCCAGTTTTCAGATAAATAGCATTCACTGTTATCCCACTCATTAAGTGTAGTATGCGCTCTTTTTAGCACAAACATCCATCCATTGAAATGTTTTATCCTTTAAGTTGTCAGGCATTTGGTTCATTTCTTATGGGGGGGGGAATACGCCATCTTGAATGATAATTTACTGACATAAAAACGCCAGTAATCTTATTTATAACTTATAAAAAAAAAACAGATGTGTGTCATTGTAGTTGATAATGGTTTGGAAATAGAAACTGGAGAGCTGTGTTTGAATTCCATTTGAGGTTGTTGCCTTCACTTATGTACAAACACATAAGAAATGGTGATTTTTCTAAACATATGCTGAAAGTATGGAGCACTCAGTGTAGATCGAATTCCTTTGGAAAGATATAAATCCATCTCTTCTGCACTCCCCCACCATGTTTATTGTCCCATCACCAAACTTAAACAACATTGAAACTAGTCTGTATCTTGTGAATACCAGGTGGTGTAAAGCTGGATGTGTGTGTGTGTGTGTGTGTGTTGCTTATGCTGAATTCAAATTCCAGTTGAGTTTGTTACATTCAATTATATATATAAACATCCTTGGGAAAGGTATGAATCCATTATCCCCCCCCCCGCCCAGATATGAGTAAATAACAAGACAAACTGAGCCTTATAGCCTTGGTTGGCAAACAGTCTAGTAGAAGGAAAATTCTGATTTCAAACCAACCTGAAGAGGATTGGGCTCCATCAGGGTATCTTGTCCAAGACACACCACAGCTGCAGTACATGTGGTGCTCCTATGACTCCAATGGGTTACTGGACTTATGTTTGTATATAAAAACTAGTGACTGGTATTTTCCTTGGTCTTTTCTGTTTTTTGCAAAACTCATTTATCTATCTGAAATGAGTTACTTTTTCAAGCACTTTGTCTCCTAAAATTAAAAAAAAAAAAAAAACAAGAAAAAAATAATCCTTTTGAACAATATTTTTGTATTTATGTTTCCTGGCCTGCAATATGTGCATCTCTTTTTTTTTTTTTTTTTTTTTATTTATAGGATGGCCTCAAAGGAAAATTTGCAGATCCAATGTAAAAAGCTTACCGACAAGTACACCACTCAGTCCTTATGTGTCTTTTCAGAATTAGTTGCCACCGCAATGGGCCCCCATGGCAGAATCAAACTTTTAGGGAATGTTTGTGGAGGTCATCTCTCTCTCACAACTCTTTCCAGCCGGCTGCTCAACACTCTGACTCCAACTTGTCCCCTTGTGAAACTGATACTCACAGCTGCTGACCAACAGGTTTGCAGTTATGGTGATGCTGGCCTTTTTACAGCTCGTTTAGCATTGAACCTTGTAGTTAATGGCATCCGCACCCAGATGAACCCAAAGCTACTAAGGGAATCAAATTCAGTCTTATTTAACCTTCTGTCAGACTATTTACATTCAGTTGATTGCCCCTGTAAGATTTTAGCAGACATTGCAGATGTCAAGTCCTGGATTTGTGTGGCTCATACAATGCTTTCAGCAAAACCTCTTTGTGAATTGGAGCCAGAAGAAGCCAATTTGATAGCCCAGTTATTACTTGAAGTTTTTGTAGTCAAATTACCCACTGCAGACCCTGAACAAAAAAAGTTGCATACAATGGGTGATGTGCACATTATCGGGGTGCCAGGTCAAAGTTCTGATCAATCATTTTGCTGTCAAGGCTTACTGCTAGAATTGAACAACCTGTCTGAGGTAGAAGACTGGCTCAACAAACATTATTCACATGATCTCACCTCTGCTGTTAAAACTATAGTTGTGAATATTTCTATGGCTGGTAATTCCGAAGAGTTTTTGGGAGTTACTTTTGAAGGAAGCAGCCTGGAAAGTCTAGAAGAAACTTTTCTTGGCTATATTGAGGAATTTTGTCAACAGCTGGCCATGTTGGACATTCGGATAGTTTTCTGCCAAAAAGTCATCCACCCCCGCATCAAAGAACTACTGAGAGGCAAATACATTCTTTCTGTTGATCGTTTGGGCTCGGAATACTGCCCTAGAGTTCTTAGTGTAACAGGTAATTTTGATATTCATTATTTGTGTACAATCTGAAAAGTTAGTAAATTTGTAAAAGAAAAACAAGGAAAGACTAGTTTTGTTACTATTAAAATGATGCAGCATGTACAAGAATTATTGCAGTTTGAAGTAAACAATAATGTTGATTTTATTGGCACTACTTAAATATACTGGTCCACTCACAAAAAATATGGAAAATTTTGCAGGGTAATAATTTTTGTAGATTTACATTCAATCAATCCTTAGACCCAAACTTTTTTTTCTCTGGGCCACATTTTCAAAATGAAAATTTGCTCGCACATCACCAAAGGGAAGTCCTGGTGAGAAGCTGCAAACAGCCCTACAGCAAAGAAAGGTACACACAGAGAGAGAAAGAGAGAGTTAAAGGGAGATAACTGCGAATTTGAAGTCGGAAAATTATCATTGATAACTCTCTCCTCCAATTTACAGAGCCTAGTAACTATTCTTAATACTTGATACAATGCAAAAATATCACAAAGATAAAATAATAATTTATAACTATTTATACTGTGACTCATGCATGCAATTACAAGTAATCCATAATAATATTTTAAATTTTGAAATCATATATATTTTTAGTATATGAATTTTTCTGAAACTGTTTCTAAATATTTGATTGTCTTGCAATCATTCAGCCTCATCTGCTATCCTCTTTCACTACACCTGTGAGGCACACTTCATTATTTGGAAACCACGGCCTTAGACCTTCCAAAAATCATAACATATGTCAGAATCATGAAATATTGATTTTTCTTATTTTCTTTAGCATTTTAGAACACCCCATTCATAAATATTGATACAGGGTGTGATGGGTATATTGTCCCCATTTTATATTTTAAATTTTGGGCCTTCATGTTTGTTTTTGATTTTGTCAACTGAACAGTATAGTAGGGTCAGTTTTACACTGTCTGTGAGAAAAAGAGCACCATGATGCAATTCATTCCACCAGAAATTTGGAAACTGCCTGCTGTACTACTTGGCCTTTATACTGAAACTCCAACATAAACATTTCAGATTGTTTGGTTGTCAATCTGAAGACAGTTCAGAGGATTCAGAAAGAGTTGGATGAGTATAATGGTGATTATGATGGTACAGCAGCTCTGAAATCTCACTGATCATTCTGATAAGAAAAGAACTCCTGAATTAGTAAGATCCAAGCCATGATTGAAAATGTTCCCTCCAAGTCAATCAGGCCCATAACTAGAGAGATAGTGCTGCCCTGGGTCAAGAGGGTGGCTGCTGGAAGACCCTATGCCTGACAACAGGTCTCTGCACCATGCGACACCAGCAGAACCCAGTCATGGTTGCCAGACAATTTCAGCAACCACATCACCTCTTACATCTGGCCACTTAACTCCCCAGACTGCAACCCCCTTAATTATTATGTGTGGGGCCGCAGTTGAGTGAGAGTATATTTACTTGACTTGCTAAGTTTGAAACTGCTTACATTATTGCAATCTGTCTATATTTTATTTTTAAAAGTTTCTGAATTAAAAAAAAATCTTAACTTTTTTTGTAAACTTGTTTTTAATGGGGGATTTTTTTCAGAAGCAAAAGCACAAATATTGGGTGGGAGATAATAATTATTTATCTTAAAAGAAGAATAAATGAATGTATACTTTTTATGAATATTCTTTAATTAAAAATGTACCATATTTCATGGCTTATAAGATGTTCTGATGCATTAGACATGCATCATGACAACACACCTGCACACACTGTCTTAGTAGTCAAGAGATCATGCTCCCAATGACATAGGCTTATGGCCACATCACAATGAAACACTGGTTCCTGTATAGTTACTGAAGTAAAGCAACATCAACCCTGGTCAGTGCCTAGATGTGTGACTGCTTAGGAATACCAGGTGCTGTAAGCTTGGATATATGGAAAATGGCTCGAAATTGTTAATCGGAGAGCTAAGTTCCAGTTGAATTTGTTATATTCACTTACATGGAAATACCCTTCAGAAACGTATGAATCCATCTCTTCTCCCCTAGCTATGGGTTCAATTAAAGACTTGTATCACTAAATTATTATTATCTCCTCTCGAAATACTTACAATCTAAAATTATATTGTCTTTAAATGACCTCAAAGGGTTGATAAGCCATAGAAAATGAATCAGTCTATAAAAAAAACACTAACTTATTTTTGTTTATAAAATCAACCCCCCAAAAAACTTTACCAGTTCACAAGGTTTGAAGTGTGGTCTGCACTAAAATTCATATGCTTCACTTGCTCATTTTTAACCATTGATCTTACCAATCAAAATAATTACAACCACATCCAAAACTATTATGAATAAGATCAGAATCAAAAATACCCATAATAATAATATTAGGTTGGAGCAAAAATAATGACGTTTTTGACGTATTTTTTAACGTCAAAAACGTCATTATTTTTGCACCAACCTAATAATAATTCTGAAGCAGGTATTTATAAAATAAACTCCAAGAACTGTTCCTTACAATACATTGGGGAAACTTTCAGAAATTAAAAAAAAACAAAAACAAACAAAAAACATATCTATGAAGACAAAAGGAATCTTACACACAACAGTTTATCAAATGCATTAGTTATACATAGAAATAAATTTTGCACAAATTTCCATAACATCACTTAGTCACATTTGTTTATTAAACATTGAATTGTATCACTTTACTTCTCCCAAAGCTTGCCTGACGTTTTAGCTAACCTCATGAATATTTATTAACGTGCCTAAACTTGAAAATTTTGGATAACATTTCTGTTCGTGTACATAAATACAAAATAAAATCCCTGCATTTACCTTGATAAAGTCCTATAGATGATGAAATGTGACAGCTAAGATAAGTTTTCTTTTTGTCTTTATTCATATGCATATATGTTGAACATAGTATATTTAGGTGGCAATCCTTGGTTTTAAACATGTTTTATTAAATAAAATAGACAAGAAATGTTTGTTAATCCTTTTGATGAGTTTCTCCTAATATTGAATAACTCATCTGATCTTGTTTTGAAACTTGCAAAAACTTGCCAAAATTGTGTGTAGTGTTCTGAGTACTTTCAATCATTGATGTGGTTTATAGGGTTTATATATCATATTCTCCCACAACTCTGAACTTCAGCACTAGTTATGTAACCATGGCAAGGTGCATAACCATTGATAAGATTATAAAGTTCACAATTAACTGTGGTGTGGTTTTGTCGGCTATGATCTTGACTGAGGTTGAATAAAGGAAATGAAAGAAGTCACACAGAGACTAATCTGAATAAGAGAGGTTCTTGATTGACCTGGAGGATGCAATGTTCTACCCCCAAAAATTCTCCTTGAAATATGAGTAATCTATTCACTTGGTCACTGTAAATGCAACAGTCACACAGTATACACAAACTCATTCATCAGTGCTTCAATACTGACTGAGTAACCTCACTAGAGAGTCTTTTCATACACACACTTTTTGAATGAATACCTCAAGGCTCTGTATGTCATAATTGAGATATTTTAAATGACTGAATACTTTCTAGGCAAATTTTGAAGGCAAGTAAAAAGGATGTTTTAAAAGGACATTCTACTAATTTTGACCATCCCCATATCCTTCTTACATGCAAATTTGTTTGATCTGCTGACTGATTGTGATATTTTTTTCTGTTGTTCAGGTGCCAATCCTGTTAGCTCTTTTTCTGCCTCAGTCACTGCTGACCAAGTAGGCACTGTTGACCATCTATCTATCATGAATGTGAACAGGAAATCTTTTCTTCACATGAAACAAACATCAGCAACTATGGCCACATTGGTTCTATCTGCTTACATAGAGGAACAACTTGAAGAACTGAAGGTTAGTGACCATTAGTCATTGGTTTTCTTTGGTGTGTATGTACACTACAGTTCAAAAGTTTGAGGGAAGCCATAGGAATTTTTTAAATTGGCCCCAACAATAGTTGTTTTGTACTTTAAATAAGAGAAAATGATTATACATGGTTAAAAAAGTGAGTCATTATTTTTCATTAGAAATTTTATTATGAAAAAAAGAAAAAATCATTTTATGATTAAATTTTTCTCTTGTCAAAATATCCTCCTTTAGCCTTGATTACTGCAGCACAAATGTTTGGCATTTGTTGCAAAAGTTTCTCGAAGTATAAGATTGATAATTGATTCCATCCTTTTTATCAATGATTCTAAGAGTTCTTTTTTTTTTTTTTTTTTTTTTTTTTCCCACTCTTCTGTCAAGTTCATCCCATGCTGATTCTGGAGTTGGCTTCAAATTTTTGAACTGTAGTACATGTATCTATCTATATATATATATATATATAATCTACAGACAGACTGTTTCGCTGTATCACAGCTCATCAGTGTGGCTAGACATCCGATTGTGCTTCAAGCTGGGACCGAAACCTGACTGGTTTGGCATCAGTTGGAGATTCTAACCTCTAGGTTATCAATGCCTGGCAGGGGTACATAAATTTTTGCATATTTATTTTTTCATAAACACACCAGTGACCAAGAAAACTCAATCCAACCTGGAGAGTTTTGCATTATCAGTAGTAATAGTGACTATTTACAAATTCACGCTACATTCATACATACATACATATATATATATATATATATATATATATGAGAGGTGTATTTTGGAAGCAATAATTCCTTTAAACATGTTTGGTTGAATAATATAATATTGACAAGTTCTATCTATGAAATTTTTTTTTTTTTAATTTTTCAAATCCCAAATTAGTTTTTTATATTATTGGTAAATTTGCCAAAGTTTATATTTACTTTATATTATTCTTTTTCCAAGTATTTTCAAATGCTACATTTGTTTTCAAGGATCATATTTTGGGTATATTTATGTAACTGTTTTTATTTAATTGTGGCCTTCTCACATTTGATGGAACCAGCTTCAAGTCACTCAAAGTAATACCATCTAAACAGTCAAACCAGAATTTCTGTGTTTTTTTTTTTTTTATGTGCATAAAAATTCCAGTAGTTGTCAAGATAATGTGAAGCAATGGTTAGCAAATTGGATTGAGGAATCAAAAAGCCAAGTTTGTTACATTCATTTATGTGTAAATATGAATGCATCTCTTCGCCACCTCCCATCTATGGGTAAATAGCAGGACACACTGGGTCCTATAGTCTTGGGTGGGAACTGGTCTAGGAGAATGACAACTCTGAATTCAAAACCTGAGTAGGGTTGTTTGGTGACCTTGTGGTACACTACATACACCACTTCTCTGTATTCAGGTCTTCAAAAAATGTAGTTTGGTTCTGCACAAGCCTTCAACACTATAATGAAAATCATATGCATGAGTAGTCTGGCTATTTGCTTCTAAGTACTCAGTTGTACACTCATACATCAAAAACGACAGAGTCCAATGTGTGTGTGTGTGTATATATTTACTTGTATATATTTACTTAAATATTTATATCTATAAAAATATATTTAAATATTTGTATCTATAAAAATAATGTATAAACAAATATATATATATATATATATATATATATATATATATATATATATATAGTTTATATGTTATTTTTATAGATACAAATATTTAAGTAAATGCTCTATTTATAATAAACAGTATTAACAACATTTATCAGCCAGAATATCCAAGAAATCTCAAAGAAAATGTGTGTCCTACAACAGGAATTGAATATGTATCCTGTAATTCATTAAACTATATTGTGAGCATCTGGATTTTCTTTTTTCTTGAGAAGTGACAGCAAAAATGTTAAACGTTATGTATTTTTTAGATTAGGGAGTATACAGTAATACAGATATGAAGAGAAAAAAAACACCCTTTTTGGCACAGGGTTTTTTTTTTGTTTTTTGTTTTTACAAGTATGTATGTTAAAATTTGTCATAATTTCATTAGAAAAAGCAGAAAACTATGAATGAAAAACACCAGAAAGTCAGTACTGAGTTCAGTGTTGTTACTAGAATTAATTGGAGTGCTGCTGATAGGCTTATAATTATTTAGTGGTTGGTGGAAATAACTGGTGATAATGTTAAATCTTTATCCTCGGGGGCTAAGAACAACCTCATAAGTTTGGCTGATAAAAAGAAACGTGTTTTATGAATTTCTATTTGTAATTAATTTTCAGGCAATCTGCAATAATGTCCTCATTGTGTTTGATCATCTCCTTCGTAATCCGTCTGTACTTTTTGGGGGTGGATGTTGGCAGTTCAATGTCACCAACTATCTCAGGACAAAGGTGAATATCTTGTTTTTTTATTTCTTTCCTAGTAACTTTTTCTGTTATTTTTTTCCCTCCACAATGTGGAATAAGAATACATAATTTTTTTTATATACCAAGAACAATTTTAAGGAAAGAAATATGGCAAAGTAGAAAAAAGTTTTCATGTGATACATTTCATCCTTTATGACTACATCAGACTAAGTTTATTTTTATGTTGATGCAATAACACATGAATGAAAGAGATACTGAAAAATTAAAATATCTTTTTTTTTTAATGTGTTCTGGGTATGTAATCTGGCTGATTTAATTTAGATTCTTTTTCTCTTTTGTTTTTATCAATTTTGTTATTAAATATCTGACATTGCAATAATAGAAGATCTGCTAAGAATGGTGAATTGCAAGAACCTGGATTCATATTTACTGTGGATAATGTTGCAAATAAAGCACTTTTTAAACATATTCATCTTGATAAATTGTTTTCTCTTTTAATTATGAGAGAAGCATTTTTTTAAATCAAAATTATGGTTAGTCATTACAATAAGCAACCAATGCATTTAACGTGTGGTTTTGTAAAAGATCCCTTTTGTGTTTATGTAATCTTTTATTTAAATTGCTTGAGGTTGCTCCAATGTATTCCTTATGGCAATTATTACAGGTGATAGAGTAAATTCCTCTACCAAGTTTTACCCCATTATTTTGTTTTGCATTAATTTAGTCTTTTATTTCTTAGACATAGTTGTGACAAATTTTTTATATAAATATATTTTTATATATAATTTTCCTCACGCAACTCTGAGTTTCATGCATGATGCAATCATCAAGTGATTATTGAAAATTTATTGTTGCATAATTTAAATATTGATATTTATACTGTACTCTCTCACTCCATATATATATATATATATATATATATATATATATATATATATATATATTTGTGTGTGAGTTATTGGGGGGTGCTGAAAAGTTTTTGACACAACAAAAATGCCCTTTGAAAACAAAAATAAGGGAAGAATAAGAAAAAACAAATGAATATTGTTTTTTGTGAAACTCTTGAAAATGAAGGAAAACGATATTTTTTTTTTTTCCTCACATATGAACAGATTTAAAAAAAAAAATGGGGGAATGTGACAACGTGACAACTGGATAGTGAGGATTGGGCAACTCCAGCCCAGACATGGCAGGAATACTCCATTCTTGGTCGATCTTGGTAGGAGGAGGTAATTTTGTCTTGAAGATAAAGTTCCAATTAGCAAGAGACTGGTTTGGCAAGATTAGGCTTGAAGAGTGAAACAAAATGAATTTTGAATAAAGTAATATAAATGATTTTCCTTGGATAAATTTAACGTGTGAAAAAAAAAAAAATCAAATTTTACCTTGTGACTTTGCTTATCATTTTATATTGAAGGCAATTGGTAGGTAAGGCTTAGAAATCAGGAAACTCACAATGAAAAATGGTTTAGTTTTTTTATATTTATTTATATTCAGACTAATGTCTTTATTTTTGTTATTATTATAATGTTTCAGCTGTTGTGTTCTTCAGCCTCCTTCAAGTGTCTGTTGATATGAATAAGCATTAGGAAATTTTGAACTGATCCCTTTATTTAATCTATAGGGATAGATTGTTCTTATTCTAATCTCCATCTCTAGGAATATCTTGTTTTGTTCTTATTTAATACTGGCCAGAGATTGAACTCAGTTACTCTGACACCAAATGCTTTAATCCACTCAGCTATTGTCCCATAGAAATTAAATAAAGTGTTCAATTTGCAATTCACTGAAGGTTAGCTAGATTGATAGAGACCTGAAGAAGGCTGGAGAGCACAATAGCCGAAACATGGTAATACTAACAAAGATGTCTACATTAGGGTGAAAGTAAATAATAACTCCTTATTCCTGAAATTCAGGCAGAAATTGTTTATATTTTCAGGTCAAAATTGACAGCGAATGTCTAAGTAAAGAATTACAGTGTTCATTTCATCAGTTGCTTGAGGTTTGTGAATATTTCTGTCGTTGTCTGGAACAGTCTTCTCTCCCCGAGGCTTCTTCAGGACTGAAATGCTACACGCACACATCTCTTGGTCACTTATGGGCAGTTGACAAGCAACTGGCAGATGTACAGACACAATCAGTATCCTGTACGTGTGGTGTTACAAAATGCCAACTCTCAAACCTGAATCCTCTTCCTGAGGAATATTTTTCTTTTGGCTATGGAATGCAGAATCTCCCCAAAGACAACAATGCTACTCTGGGACTGAATTCTACTTTGTCGAAGGACTCTCTTGAAAAACCGTCGTTGATGGATTGTTTTGTTTCTTGGAGAAATGCATTAGAAACTTCTATCCGAATTGCGGATATGACACTTGCCACAAACCAGTTTATTTTTGAATCTGTTCATTCATTATAACACACTGCTTAAAAAAATTTCTATTGTAGGTTTCTATAAAAAAAAAAAAAAAAATCATTATTAATTATAGGTTTCTAGGGAAGATATCTGATATTGATTACAGGTTTATAAAAAAAATGGTATTTCACGTTTATATCTGTAATCCATTAATTTATACCTATAACCCATTAATTCCCATTCACCGAAATGGGATGCTAGGCTTTAATGGGTTAAACTAAATAAATTTATACTCCTTATACATTAATTCTTTTGGGAAGTTTGTCTCTGTTGTCTTTTTCACATTTTGACCACTGTACTCTCTAGCCTTAACCAAACGCCTGTTGCATTTGGTAACCTGAGAATATTGACTGCAATTCTGTGGATCAAGGAAGAGTTTGACATTCACAGAAGCTTATGAAATGTGACAGATGCCCAAAGAAGGCCAGTGCTCAAAAATTAGGGATTGAAAACAACAAATACAAAAAGTCTGGTCTAAAAGAATGTATCACAAGAGCAGGGATTTTACTTTCAAATTCAAACATCAAAATTGAAAAGGTAAGTATTTAGAAATCTTACCAGATGAAAAAAAAAAGGGAAAAAATGGATTGTCTTGTTTTTGTCTTGTCACTAACAAATATAAAAAGAATTAAATGAAATGATTTCTTCTTGCAGAGATATATCAGTCCATAATAATATTGAACACTTTAAATAAAAGTTAAAATATTTATCTTGTTTTTATCTTATATATATCATACTTATTATAAAACCCAGGTTGTGTGTGTGTGTGTTCATTTATATATTGGATCGGATTTCCTACATTTTTCAACTGATTTCAACAAAACTTCACAGGACTACGTAAAATTACTTTGCGGTGGTTCTGACAGCGCCAAAAATTGGAAAAATTACAATTGTTTTTGCACAAAATCAATTTGAAAACATGATTAAGAAGCATCGCTGTCGCGAGAATGAAAGAGGTACAACTCATATCGAGTTATACTTATTATAAAACCAACGTTGTTTGTGTGTGTTCGTTTAAATATGGAATCGGACTTCCTACATTTTTCAACCGATTTCAACAAAACTTCACTTTTTTTTTGGCAGGTAGAGTTTCTTATTGTCTTGCACAGTTTTTGTTTATTTTTACATTCAGAATGCTTTAAAAATTAAATTTACAAGACAATTGTTTATAATAAAATTCTATTCAATTGGTAGACTTATAACAATTGCAAACAATGTTTTTGTTTGACCAATTTGGGGAAAAAAAAAAAAAAAAACTAATTAGGTCATGCGTGTACGTAAACCTTAAACAATAATCTTTGTCAATTATATTTTTCAGTTTTTATGATGGTCGATACTTGATCTATCTCTTACTGTATATCGCCGGGCAATGCCGGGCTCTACTGCTAGTGTATGTCTATATATATATATATATATATATATAGAGAGAGAGAGAGAGATCAGTCCTGCAGGCCGCCGGATTCGAACTCGACTTCTGCCGCTGGATTAGCCTGCTGTATCGCTCCTCCAGTGCTGTGGTACAGGTGAACGGGAAGCTGTCGGGCGCGTTTGCGCTGTATCGGTTCTTCAGCGTTGTCCACTGTCGCCCCTACTTTATGCTTTAGCATTGGAGCCTCACCTTCGCCGGCTAAGGGACAGGGCGTGCAGTCCAGGCTTACATGGAATCGCTGTCCTTGGAGGGGCTCGTGCCAGGGTTTCCGCGTACGCCGATGACGTATCTATTTTCGTGTCGTGCCGCAGCGACATTGAGGTGGTACTGAAGGCGCTTGATCGGTACGAAAAGGTGACAGGGGCCAGGATTAACCGCGACAAATCTTCCGGCTTGAGGTTAGGTGCCTGGAAGGGGGTCGAACTTCCGGGGCCCTTTGGTTGGACAGACGGCCCTGACCGCATTATTGGAGTGTGGTTTGGACCCGACCTCCAGCTGGAGAAAAATTGATCGGAAGTACGTGCAAAGGTCGACGCAGCCGGTCAGACTTGGCATCGACGAAGGTTGTCCGTAAAGGCAAAGCTGAGGCGTGTGCCACTTACGTCTTTCCTCTTGTCCTTTATCGCTTGGCCGTACTTCCTCTCTGTAAAGATCATAAAAAGCCGCACGAGCGCTTGCTACCCTCCATTTTGTGAAGGGGGCGCAAGCATCAAGTCGACAGAGAAGTCTGTGCACAACGTCCGTGTCATGGGTCGTTGGGAATGCCACACTTAGCGATTCACAAGCACATCTTGAGGTTGGCTTTTTCTACGCCATGCGTTGACAGAAGATTCGATTATGGCGGGGATTGTAAGGGACACTTCCCCTTACCATCAATTTCCCCATCTTGTGGGCTGAGCGCCGTCGTATGCTGTCGGTTCGCGAGTGTCGATACGCCTTGAAGGTCATTCCTCGGTCCAGTGACCTTTCTCAGCTTAGGTCAACCTATATAACACCGGGGTGGTTTCCTGTAGAGCCCTTCCCCTCGTTAGGCTAGACAAATTTTTGTGTACCTAGTTAATGTAAGTGTTGTTCCTGGCCTTCTCCCGGCTACATCTTTGGTTATGATCCAAGTTGAGATTCCCAACCTCCCCAGTTTCCCCCCCTTTCATCTCGACTGAGTCAGCTTTATTGATTCCCCATGCCAGTCTATATTTTCCCTTTCCCCCTCCTTTAGCGAGAGAGCCTCTTGATTTAGTTCAATGGGCAAAATACTGCGCCCTCTCCTTTTTGAGGGTTGGACTGGTCCTACTAACATCAGTTATATTTATTTTGCCTTGTTTGATATTTCGTTTGTTTTGGGTGTCATCCCCCACTCTCATTATCAAATATTAGATTTTTATCTACGAAATATTTATTTTCATTAAATTTTTAAATCCCGGGGAGAGTTTTGTAGGTCCCCCTGAGAGGATGCGATCTTATGGTGTATAGAGGATTGATTGGGGACGGACGAGTTTTTGTGGTGAATGCGTGAATGGGCTGTGAATCGGATTAGCTAGGTATAAGATAGTGAAGACCAGCCTCAACCCCTTTCCCACTTTTCGGCCTTGTGTCACAATTGTATTTTTAATACAATAAATATCTATATCTACTAAAATCAGATGTCCGTGCTATTTTCATTTTTGCATACGTTACACGACAATTTAGCCATCGCACCCTTTATTGGTCGGGAAAGCATCCACTTGGAAGTTTGTTCTGCAAAGTAGCAATTCTTGGGTAGAGGCTGTCCAAGCAAAACTTATTTTTTACTAATGGTATACAAAGGAGATGCTTGCTCCCAGTGTATGTGGCCTGGTGGGCCTAAGGAAACAGAGAATTTGTGGAACTAATGAATGTAGCTTGTCAGAATATTTGCCATGGAAATAGTGATAGAGTATCAAGGGGTTTGCGATGTTTCACTACCTCGGTAGTTGCAGGGGATAAAATAATTCATCACCCGAAAAACCGTGTAAACTCTTTTGTCGAGCCTACAAAGAGAGCATTGGGTAACTCCAGCCCAGATGTGTCACTTCTCCATTTTCAGTCTGATCTGTTTTTGTTTTTTTTTGTTTTTGTTTTTGAAGATAGTCAGGTACTTACTGGAGCAATACAAAGAACGGACTATTTTACAGCATCTTTAGTGATGGATCGTATACATGAGTTTTCTCCCTTTCAATCATTCCGTTCGGTCCATGAAACACGGTGTTATCATATCACGGATATAATAATGCCCGTAATGGGGGAAATACAAATAGGACAATAAACCATCCTTCCATAGTATTCTTCGATTATATAAGATAAAAAATACGAAAACTGAATGGCAATAGAATTTTTTCATTTATTCAGATACATCAGATTTGATTAGATTTTTCAACATGAAAAAATTCAAAATCCTTTTTACTTTGTTATTCAAAAATAAGTAAAAATTACAAAGTGAAACCAACTACTTATTAATAATTTAATTTGAAAAACCAAAACATTAGTGAACAAATCTTTTGTGCAATTTCAATGAATTTTAAAGGGAAAACTATTAACACGCCACTATTCTATGGCTATTGTTATATTAGGTTGGTGCAAAAATAATGATGTAATAATGTCGTTTTTTGACGTATTTTTTAACGTCAAGAAACGATATTATTTTTGCACCAACTTAATAGAATAATAGGGGTTCTATTTATCCCTGGTGACAACAACCCAACAATGATTATTATTATTTTTTTTTTTTCATTTAATTTTTTTTAGCTGAAATATTTCTCTCTTACTCTCTTTGCCAACTATAATAACACACTCTTACTTATATAACGTACATTGTATAAGGATTCCTCTATACGTAATTTATCGGCTACTCTAGCATGACGCCTAAAGACTAATTCCAAATGACTGGTATTAACCAACCTTTCCACAAGGCAAGATGTGGCACAAGGCCGATTTTTATGTGGGGCGATCCGAGCCCGTAGGCTCGGGTACAAATTCCCCGTGGACCCCGCATACACGGGGTCAGGTTTGTCTACCTTCCCCAGGCGAGACTCTGCCCTTTGGCATAGCCTCATCTGGGTTCCTTTCTCCCGCGGAGAGGTAAAGAGTTCGACTAATCAGCAGCGAACTTCCTGACTCCAAACGACTACCTCGTACCTCTGACCAGGAGCACATTATTATAGTTATGGACTAGTTCATATAGTCATTGGAGGTGTACTATTCATTCCACAATACCCACCCCCCACTTTTGAGAGTAATACTTTTATAAACATTTTATTTTTTATTATTATTAGTATCTCCCCCTCCTCTTTCTGGAGAGTTCGTCAACATCATTTTGTAACGTTTCCGTCTTGGATCCACGTACAGATTTTCAGTATGTTTCATTTTTCTAAAATTTGTCCTTGTAGGTTTCACGAATTGTTGTGGTGCTGGCACATTGAAAACACTATATACAGTGTAACCCGGATATAAGAGACTCGTGTATAAGAGAAATCCGGATATAAGAGCGATTTTCTCTGGTCCCAAATTAGAGCCATACTTACCTAAACAAAATAGACCAAACCCGGATATAAGAGAAACCCGGATATAACAAGCTTCTTATCCGGTCCCGACAACTCTCTTATATCCGGGTTACACTGTAGAATTTTTATTGGTTCTTTCAATATTACAGATTATTCACTGAATCTTTTCTTCAGTTAATTATGGCGCCTTTTATGTTCAAACTTTTTCCTTTCACCTTGTACATCAATTTCCCGATTCTTGCTGATATGCAATTTTTCCATGTTTCTTTGCCAGCTATATTTGCTCTAAAGAATGCTTTATCGCCGATTTTGGAACTTTTGGTGCCGATTTTGTTAACCGTTCGTGATTTTCGACTAGGTAACAACTTGTCGAACACCGATTTTACTCTTCTGACAAACATGAATTCCGCTGGCGACATGCCTGATGGTGGATTGGGGTTAGGTGTTAACCGTTAAACTCTCAGAAAGTTTTGAAGTGCTTCCTCATTTACTTTCTTAAGACTTGCTTTCTTCGACGTTCTTTTGAACGTCCCCACAAACCGTTCAGCTTATCCGTTAGACCCTGAGTGATACTCAGGATCGCAACATGTTCAATGGAGAACATCTTGCAAAAATCTTAAAATTCTTTACTCTTCAATTGCATTCCGTTATCAGATACTATGGTATCTGGTATGTCATATCTCGCAAACAGTTCATTCAAGAACTGTCACTGGGGATGTTGGATTTTTGCACTTATAAATTTCAAGACATTTTGTGAAACTATCAACTACCAATGTCAGCCACTGTTAGGACCTGAAAAATGTATATACAGTCTTAACCATGACGTGTCTGTCTTTGGACAAGGTTCTATTTTTGTGATAGGTAGGTTTACTGTTAGAGCACAACCTCTACATGCTTTCACTATTCTTTCAATATCTTGGTCTATTCCAGTCCAATATACGAAACTTTTCATTCTAGAAATCCCAGGATGTGAAAATCCATTGATATTCGTTTCTGTAACACATACGGTATTATAATTCTCTAATCATACATTACTACGCTATTGCATTTTGAGTAGGCGTTTAAGTTGGAATCTTCTTCTTTGTTACTTTCTTTCAATTGCTTTTTTTTTTATTTTCGCAATAAAGACGTCATTTCCGCTTTTTCTTTTATTTCATTCAGGTTCGCTGCTAACTCTCATACTACGTTGCACAAAATATTTTTTTTATTTTCATTTTGCTTTTTATTGCTGCGATGACCGTGTCCTCCAATAGTTTCGCATTTTTAGGTATTAAACTAGATAATCCATCTGCATATCCTAATTTTTTTAGATGTTTGGTAATCCATCATAAAATCATAGTTTAACAGTATGGTACCCCAGCGTTCTAGTCTATTAGCTGTATGAATAAGCATACCTTTCTTTGAACCATATATTGTTAATAAAGATCTGTGGTTTGTTTGCAACGTGAAATTTCTTCCATGAATGAATTTATGAAATTTCTTCACAGCCAATATAATTGCTACAGCTTTCATCTGACTGTAATTTTTCTCTGCTGTTAGAAGCGATCGTGATGAATGAGCGAAGGCTTTTATTTTAACGCCATCGTATTTGTGTAAAAATCACAGCTCCAATATCGTACTCACTAGCATTTGATGCCACTACAATTTCTGCTTTTGGGTCGTAGTGTGCTAATGATAAATCGGACGTTAGTCTTTTCTTTAATTTCGTCAAAAGACTTTTGACATTTATCATTCCAATTCCATTTTACTCCCTTTTTAAGTAGATCGTCAAGTAGAGCCCTTAACTTATGCATATTATGTACATAAATTTGACAGTAATTAGCCAGTCCTAAAAACAACTTGTAACGTAGTCACATTTGTTGGTGTAGGCAGATTTTTAATTGCAGTTGCTCTCGATGGATCTGGTTGCCTACTATTTTTATCAATAATTTGACCAATGTATTTAATTTTCTGCAAAAACAATTCACATTTTTTTTTCACTAAGCTTGAATCCATATTCTCTTAGTTTTTCCAAAATTGTTTTCACATGCCAAACATGTTCTTTCGATACGCTTTTGATCAAAATGGCGTCCAGATACACCACAGTCGCAATCCGCAAGTATGGTATCCATATCAATAATCAGTGCGTTCGGAACATTCATTTTCAATCTGAATTTGTAAATATGTTTCAGAGAGATCCAGCTTTGAAAATATTTTTTCGCCGTTTAACTTCGAAAATTTTTTTTTCTAGATTTGGTAATGGGTTTCTAAACAACTGTTTAATCCAGTCGGAAAATCCGCGCAAACATGAATTTCATTATTTCTTTTCTTTACATACAACGCTGGTACAAACCATATCGAATGGTTAATTTTTTCTATTACACCAATTCTTTCGATTTTGTCCAGCATATTCTAAAACTGCGAATGGTACTCTCCGTTTCGGCTTAAATACTGGCGTCAAACCTTTTTTTTTTTTACTTGAAAATCCGCCTTGAATTTTGAACACCGATCCAATTCATTTGACAGAACATCTGGAAAACATATTTTAATTCTTCTTTAAGATTTTCACTCTAACTTTTTAAATTGTCCACTTCCGTTTTTACAATAAACGTTTATTGGCTAATCCCAAAGTTCAAATACTTCCATCCAGTCCGTTCCGAATAAGTTCGTAGCATTTTTAACACATAGCCTTTAGTTTTTACATACTTACTACGGAATGAGACATTGCAAATCATTTCTCAAAAAAAAAAAAAAAAAATTCTCACCAGAAGCCGAAATCGCGACTCTGGAAGTCCTTTTTTAATAAAGGCTTTCCACTTTCCTTCCATGTGGTTTCACTGATTATTGAAATATGACTACCGGTGTCCAAAAGCATTTTCAGATCCACATTATTTATTTTCGCGTTTACAAATTGCTTTTTGTTTTCTATAACCATTTTATCTGTCCCTATGCTGTGTTCTAACTTTTTCCTGTGAGGATTTTTTCCTGATTTGGTTTTGCAGTGTGACTTTATATGTCCTTGTATACCACCCTTGTAACATTCTGCATTTTTAAATGGACATCTTTTCCAAGATGTAATTTACCACATCTGTAACAAGGATTTATTCTCCTTTTTGTACATTTGTCCTTTGCTTGTACCAATGCACGTTCATTTTTCTGAATTTCTTCAGCATCGTGTTTACCATTGTTTACCATTGTCTGACAATCATCCACTATTTCTTTGAGTATAGTATTATTGTTTTGTTCAATTTTTGGTAAAATATTCGCTCTTATTTCACCATCTTTTTTAGCTGCATAAAAATTAATCCTTTGAACATATCTGGCGTCATTTCGTTTATTCTAAACCTTTCACATTCTTTATTGACGATACCAGCATACGTGACCAAGTCTTCATTCTCTTTATTGGTTAGATTCAAGCACCTCCAACGAGCATTAAACAGAGAGCTCTTGCCACAAAAGATTTTCATCAGAATGTATACCGTGTCTTCAAACCCGATTTTATCTGGTTTTCTTGCTAAAATCTTCGAGGGATCCTGAAAAGTTCTTGATCTTACCAAAACAAATCTGATATTTCGTCATTTAGCAAGGTTTGAAAAGTGGTATGGGACGAGATATTTTCAGGACCTCTTTGCTTGTATCAGTTCTAGACGTGTAAATTATTGTTATTTCAGTAAAATATATTCTCTTTTCTTTTAAAAAAAATATAATTAAGAATAATAAAAGTAGTACAATTAAATCTCCATTTGTGGTGATTACGAAATAATAATAATCTCTTTACCTGTTCCATTTAAATTCGGGTGAGCTGAGGAAAAAGAGGCAAAGAAATTTACGAGCCTATGTGAAGTTTTCTTTGAACCACTGTAAACTTTTACTTCAGAGAGATTAGCCGGCGAGCTGACAAAATGACGAAAGCAAATTCGCAAGCCTTTGTGAAATTTTCTCTGGACCAATGAAAACCTTGTTTTCACAGCTATTAGCTGATGAACTTAGAAAAAGAAAGAGAAAATAGCAAGCCTATGCGAAATCCTTGTTTATATAAAATAAAGAAAAAATTAAATCAAGAAGAGAAGAAAGTTTGTTGTCATGTGAAAAGTTTCATTTCTGTTCATACGTGCAGCGTTCAGGTTTTCAACGGTGTCAAATTACTCGCTAATTATATTATTGACCTTAACCAAGCACTTGCGATTTAAAAGAACTTTATTTCAACAATCCAAGAAAGCTAAGTATTTCAAATTATCTCCCTTCGTCTACTATTGAATGGATCCAACCGTATAACCATTCTCTGAACAACTCTTACTTTTGTTTGAACATTTTTTTTTTAAATATTACTCTGTGTCGATGATTTAATCTGTTGTATGAACATTTCCTATTCCCGACATTTCGTCGAAACTACGAATTTAAAAAAAAATCTGATTTATTTTCCTGAAACGAGCTACTGACACAACTTCAATTCATAAATAAATTCCTTATCTTGTTTTGTTAAAATTACCCGTGTGTTTCTTCGGCATTATCCTCCATCATTAAATCTTCCTGGGGTGGGTAATTCAATTGTTAATTTTAGCCCCGAAACGCCACGCCATTATACATTCATAAAACTTCACTAGTTTCACGTAACAAAGAAATGTATGGAATTTTTTATTTTCTATTTCAAATATTTCATTTTTCGGCGCTGTCATCTAATCCTTACATACCAAAAGACAATATAGGCGGGAATAAGGTTTATACCACTAAACGTAATAATCCTTCAAAATGGATGTCGCAACATTCGAAAGTAAAAATAAATATGAACTTTGGTGAATTATCCGATTACATAAAACAATTAATTCGAAAATTTGAAAAAGTTAATAAAAAATTGGATATACAGAACTTGTCGATATAATATTCAACCACACGCACACACACACACACACACACACACACACACACACACACACACACATATATATATATATATATATATATATATATATATAATAAAGAAAAAGAGGTGGATTATGTGAAAAATACAACAGAAAAATAAAATTAAATCGGTCATAGTATTATTACTGAGGTTGTCACGCTTTATTTATTCTTTTAAAAAGGCTTTTATCAAATCACACACACATACACATCAGGTTGTACGTTGTTAGCACACACTGAATCTGGAAAATGTGAAATTTTTACGAGAAGGAAACTGCAAGAAATTGATGTGAACATCACCCAGGCCCGGTTATAGATATAGCACCTGTGACAATGTTATGGGACTTTACAATACACACAGACAGAAAAACCAAAGCTAATTGCCCAGACATCGTGATTAGAGACCACAAAAAACAGAATGTGTCTTCTTATTGACATGGCCGTCTCTGCAGATTTTAATGTATCTTTGAAGATCTCGGATTGATTATTAAAGTTTCCAATAGATTCATGGACTTTTTTTTCTTTTTTTTATTTACAAAAGTGGAAAATGCCATGAAACAATTTTTTGACCTTAGGTCTCTAGTTGGGACCCGGAAGGAAATGTGTCTACAACAGACATCTAAGGAGGAAATGGGAATAATAATAATAATAAGGTTCCGATAGACTCATTGAAGAGATTCCTGATAGCCCATGCCTTACAGAAATACAAAAAAATTGTAAGCACGAGTACAGATCACACATTACGAACAATTTTATATATATAAAATATGTGTGATCAGTGGAAAATGCCCTGAAGCCATTTCTTACCTTAGGTCTCTAGTTGGGACCCTGAAGGTAATGTGTATACAACAGAAATCAAAAGGAGAATAAATAATAATAATAATTATTATTGTTATTATTATTATTAGTAGTAGTAGTATTAGTTTTTATCTTATTTGAAGGTGTTAACTATACATATTGTGAATTAAGATAGGCTACAATAAATATAATGTTCATTTCCACATATTTGCTTGTCAGTTGTCTGACCATAAGTCGTTCGCCATGTCATCGAAGGGCTGACTCGCTGTGCATATCTGTTCACACGCAGGAGTAGTGAGAGAGTATCATGACCGGGAAGCAAGAATGTTTTTGTCTTTTTTTCTTTTTTTTTTTTCTTAAGTTTGACGGATGAGGCAGCCAAGGTAACTTGGGAGTCACATCTGATTTACTCGGGAACGCCGTCTATCGGAGAACATCCGAACGGACTGGATTACTCGACCTGAAGATATTTACTATTAGGTAACACCTGCGAGATGATGAGCCGGCTTTTATCAAAACCTGTCACCCTATTGCGCACACGTGATACATATGTATGGCATATCCTTATCAGACTGGCAGTTATGAAGAGAATATGGGGCTATTTAAAAAATTATTTCATCCCAAGCAAGGAAATAAAGCCATTGTACTATTAAGACGAGGGAACAATAAAAGAACAAGAATTAAGAAAACAGAAGATAACGGTAGACATTGAATTTAACATTTTGAAGATCAAAGTTGACTGGTAAAGATAACCTGTAAGAACATTCCACAAGTGGGAAGTGTGAGAGAAGAAACTGCTAGCATAGAACTTACGGTTATTTCTAGCCATTTCAACTGTAAATTGATGAGACCATGCCGCCAATCTAGTACTGCGCTTACATTCATAAACTATGAAGAAAGTAATATTTATTTTGAAAACACAAAAAATGTGGCACAAGGCCAAAAGTGGGATAGAGGAAGGCTGGTCTTCAACCTGTCTTATCTTAAACTTAGCCAGCCACTTATATTATTTACATTATTGGGACTGTTATCCCCATCTTCATTGCCATATTCACAACGTTTCGGCCGTTGTACGCTCCAGCCTTCTTCGGGTGATTGGAATTTCGAATCGAACCCTTTATTTTGTCCACCGAGTAGATTGTTCTAATTCCACGTGCCATGCCTCTTCCAGGTGTCTCAGTTATTTTCCTTTAACTCAGCTCACCTGAAGAAGGCCAGAGAGTACAACGACCGAAACGTTGTGAATATGCAATGAAGATGAGGATAAAAGTCCGAATAATGTAAATCATACAAGTGATCATAATACCTCATTTCAAAGATATAGACAGATATTATCCAGCCACAATTACTGACCTAAAAAGTATTCTTTACACCAAAACAACACATTTATACTTACCAATCTTACTCTAATACCTCAGTGTCTCTATGAAGTCTTAACTAGTCCTAATATGTACAAGTTGTCTTTGGGTGATGGGGAATAAAAATAACAACTTTTAAAACTGAATCCCCAATTTTCGAAAGAGGAAAGTTCATCAGAACAATTACCATGGACGTATTTATAAAAAAGACAGAGAGAAGCAACTTTACAGCGGTGGGAAAGTAACTGAAATCCAGATGCCAGCTCAAGACTAGTAACATTGCAGATTCATCTTTGGATTTAATCAAGAATCTCTAAATGTATAGCAGGAGCACGAAACCAAATGTGGCATCAATATTCTAAGCGAATGACGAATGGTAGGCTTATAAATAAATTCTGGCGATAGTGTAGCACGACATATGGATTTTGTATATTTGTACAGCTTTGTTGGCGAGCTTCTCTCTCACTTAATGATAATAATAATAATAATAATAATAATAATAATAATAAAGTGAAAGGATGAGAGAGTAGGGATGGTACGATACTAGTAATGGTGTCGATTCTATTGCTCTTTTTCATTCATATTATTACTATTTACCAAAATTAAATAATTTAACTGGATTAAATAAGCTTGTCGGAGTTAACTCCTCCTTAATTACCCAAATTGTTCACTATACTATAAATACTGGGCGATTTATTGCCTTGTTCTCTTTTTTACTTTGCGTTCCAGCGGACACATTTAAAAATGTGATCTCTCGCAGAGATCTGCGTTTTGCCCACTTGTGGGAAAACGCCATGAAACATACACACACATACACGTACGTACGAACATTCACCAAAATACAAACTCTTTACGTTCACGCACAAACACAAATGTTGATGTCTTTGTCCATTGTAAATTTTGTTGTTTAATACATATACTTGTTGTATATATATATATATATATATATATATATATATATATATATATATATATATATATATATATCGGTCTTGTTTGTTCTCTTTACATTTTCGGTTAGACTCAACTTGAGTCCGCCATATTCTTGTAGTGGACCTTTTAATATTCTGTCAGGAGTTACACACATGTTCCTAATTTAACAACACGTAAAACCACGGTCCGCTACAAGCCCTACACCAGGCATGGGCAACTCTTTTCTTCGCAGTTGGCCACATGATCACAAGGCGGGCCGTTCTATTAAAAAGATTCAGTTTAATTTTTCTAGTCTGTACTTCAACTATTTTCATTACGGAAGACCATATGTGCAAGTATAAACCTTTAAAATAGGTGAAAGTTGATTTTTTTGTTTTCTTTGGAGAAAAGATTTTTCTATGATTAAACAATTGAAGTCTTGGTAAAATATAATCACTGATGATAATGTGATTAACACATCTAGTTGCGTGGGATTTATTTCTGTTTTTTCTTTGGAAAATAAAAACATATTTTTCCGGTTTCAAAAACAAAAATTGTTTACACATATGATCTTCCTCAGTGAAAATTACCAATGTTTTAAAATGCTGAAACCGTTATTTTCACCAACAGTTTATAAAATTCAATAAACATTGTACTTAATCATTCCTGGTTATGTATGAAAGAGTGTGTGAGAGAACAAGTGAGAACGAAACGAAATAAAAGTTTAAGAAACGTTATTTTCCTTATGAAATTAAGTGTGTCATTCAGAAAGACCAGTTTGCCCATAACTGTCCTACAGGGTAGCCCGAAAATCTTGTTATCCCTACCAAAAAGTAATGCTAACAATAGAACAACAAGTAATACAAAGCACATGTACTAGATTCAGCTTTCCATTGACGTTGTCACACATCGAGAAGGTCTATATGAACACCATCATTTTCGTGTCAGCCATCTGAAATAGAGAATTATATTATATAGTGGTAACAAGACTTTCGGACCACCCTGTACATATTGGGATTTATTTGTGTTCACTTATGCAAAAATGCCCCTATGAAAGGCATGAATTCGTCTGTTCTCTCTCCCCCACCTACAACTCTGGGCTAAATAGTTGAATAGACTAGGCATTCTAGCTTTGGGTGACAACTAGTCTAAAAGAAGAAAAATTCTGAATTTCCACACCGTTGAAAAAACAACAGGAATTTACTTCACTCTCTTTACGTAGGATTTGTAGTGAGTGCGAAATAACTCCCTTCGCCCACCCCCTTCAAATTAGGAGGACTGCGGAAAAAGAAGAAAAGGAAAATAGTTTTGAACCAATGAAAACCTTGCCTTCACAGAAATTAGCTACTTATTCAAGAAGAAGAAGGAAAGAAAGTAGAAAGCTTTCGAGAAATTCTTCTGTGAAAGGCAAGGTTTTCATTGGTCCAGAATAATTTCACTTAGGCTCATGAATTTCTTTACTTCTTCTTCCTCAGTCTTCCAAATTTGAAAGGAGTGGGTGAATGGAGTTATTATTTCGTATTCACTACAGAGTCATATCACTTCGCAGAAAATAAAGAAAAGGAAGCTGTGAAGAGTCAGGATCGCCTACGCCCTGAAGGGACATAGCATTAAAAAATAGAAAAAAAGAACTAAAATTAAATCTGGGAAATTTTTCCTTATATAGTACATGTTTTATTCGTCAAATCGAAAAAGTTCATTAAGTTAAAAACTAATCTTTATTTTCTTAATCAAAACTTGTTTTAAATCTCGTTTGACAATTGTCAGTTTTAATTGTCGCTAATTAATTTTGACTATTTTTTAATTTAGTTTTATTCTTGTTACTTTTTACGGCAATCTAATCGCTAAGAAACTATCCATGTCAAACGGGCACTCAAAGATACGGGATTCAAGTTCAAATCTCGTCCGAAATAGTATTTTTTTTTATTTTATTTCTGATCCTTGTTACTTGTTTTGTAATCGTAGAATATGAACGGAAATGTAACACAAATGTAACAAAAGTAAGATGCAAAGAAAAACTCGTCAAAAAATTGATAATGTTA
This sequence comes from Acanthosepion lycidas, assembly GCA_963932145.1. Lineage (NCBI taxonomy): Eukaryota > Metazoa > Mollusca > Cephalopoda > Sepiida > Sepiidae > Acanthosepion > Acanthosepion lycidas. Next base: position 76,608,428 of record OZ010600.1, read on the forward strand.
AATTTTATTATTTTATATTTTTATTTGTGTGATTGACTTTGATTTGTAATTGTTCTGATTTTAGCAAAATTGTTGCTTCATCAATATTATCGGTCATTCACTCAAACGTAACCACAGTTGTCTCTCAATCGTCTTTATAGCTTTTTCATTCTTTTTTTATTCTCCTCGGTTTCATTATATTCACCATTCTTTCTTTCTTTCTTTCTTTCTTTCTTTCTTTCTTTCTTTCTTTCAGTTTTTCTTTCTTTTTTTACTATGTTCTTTCTATCATTCTTTCTTTTTTTCTTTCTTCCAACCATGTTTTTATTTCTTTTTTATCATACTAATTCTTTTTTTATTTTCTTTCTTTCTATCATCGTTCTTACTTTCTTTCTTTCTTTTTTTCAAGCATGTTTTTCTTTCTTTTTACCATGTTCATTCTTTTTTTATTTTCTTCCTTTCTTCCTTTCTTTCTTTCAACCATGTTTTTCTTTCTTTTTTATTTTCTTTCTTTCTATCATTTTTCTTTCTTTCTTACTTTCTGGTTTTCTTTCTTACTTTCTGGTTTTCTTTCTTACTTTCTGGTTTTCTTTCTTTCTTTCTGGTTTTCTTTCTTTCTTTCTTTCTTTCTCCCATTTCTTCTTTGGTTTTACCATTTGTTCTTGATTTATTTCTATTGTTTTCTTATTTCTCCATTTCTTTCTAGTATATGTTCTTTCTTTCTTTCTTTCTTTTTTTTCTTTTTTTCAACCATGTTTTTTTTTTTTCTTTTTTTACCATGTTCATTCTGTTTTATGTTCTTTCTTTCTATCAGATTTACTTTCTTTCTTTGTTTTGCGTCATATTTTCCCATTATCCCTGCATATGCATGTTTAATTTTATCCACCTTCCATTTTGAATAGAAATAGCTTCATTCTCCCAAGAGTAATTCTAATCGATCTCATTAATGTCTTCTTAAAGTAACATAAATCCGTTCAACTCTCCGGCCTTTCTCAGGTATTAAATTTTGTAGTCGAAGACGCTGCACGTTTTCTTAAGAGTCCATACTGAGTGTTCGGCATGCCCCTGATGCTACTTCTCTTAGTGCAATGGATTGATGCTGCCGGAAGATCAGATCTCTGGTCACCTGGATAAATTGTGTTGGGCTTTTCGAAGGCTGCAAATGCAAATATTTTAACAAACAACAAAAACAGATGTCGAATCCATAAACAGGAAAAAATAGTTGCAAATATCAGATTTCTTTTTCATTCAATAATACCTTTTTCTTTCATTATTTTTCTTTCTTTCTTTCTTTCTTCATTTGGTTATTATTCTCTTTCTTTTTTCTTTCTTTCTTCATTATTCTCATTTTTCTATATTTTCTCTTTCTTTCTTTTTCGTTCCTTCTCTCACAGTTTCTTTCTTTCTTTCTTTCTTTCAATATTTCTTTCTTCCGTTATTATTCTCTTTCTTTTTTCATTTTATTTTTCCTTGTTTTTTCTTTATTCTTTCTTTCTTTATTATTCTCTTTTTTTTTTCAATATTTTCTCTTTCTTTCTCTCTTTCTTTCTTCCATTCTTTTCAAACATTTATACACCTTTTCTTTTTTTCAAGAGAAAACGAAGGATTTACTATATTCACTTAGGCTTCCACCTTTTCAGGATGTTATTTTACAAAGTAAAACAAAAAAGAACAGGAAAAAAGTAAAGAAAAACATTCGAGAGGAAATTTTCATCACAATTTTGTTCACATGACAATTCGGAGACAAACGACATTCATTCGACGACAGGATTAACAAAATTACTTAATATTCGGACGACAGAATAAAAAGTTTTTTAAAAAAAGTGTTCAGTGTCTGTTTCTCTCTTTTTTTTTTTGTGTTACCGAAACAGAACTCAATAAAAATGAAAATGGTCAATTTTGCATTTCGACCATAGTTAAAAGTAAAAAGAAATAAGTTTATTTCTTTAATATTTTTTAATTTTTTCGGAGGGTACCATTTACTATTACTGTATACATTTTCAACCTTATTTTAAATCTTAAATGCTAATCTGGGCCTAAATTCAAATCTAAAATTAGACTGCAATTCATTTAAATATTTTAGCAAAAATAATAATCCACCTCTACAATAAAATATCTTGCGATAAACAGAAATATTATAGAGGTGGCGTTGACCCCCAAAATGCACCTGACAAATGCAGAACATATGAAACTCCGAGTTGTGCAATCGATGTCAGATGTGTGTTTGTGTGTGCGTGTGCGTATAAAAGTACAGGTATAACTATATATGAATAAATAAAATATGACAATGAATAAATAAAAAGCAGAAACTTTTTCTTTACTAACGTACATGAAGGACTTTATCGAGTTAAATGCATAGATGTCATATAGATTGTTTAAAATAAAAATAAAAATTGGGCGTCTGTTTTAAATATGAGTATCCACTATAATTGCGCTTGAAGTAATATATATATATATATATATATATATATATATATATGTTTGTGTGTGTAAGGCATAAAATAATTAGAACACTAACCTTGAATTTTTGAAAGTATATATATATATATATATATATATATATATATATATATATATACATATATATATATATTTAGGATTAATACAAATCTAAAATTTGTCATTTAGCTACATGGTGTTATATTCAGCACTGCGACTCGAGACATTCGTAGACGACCTTTTCTTGTAACCGTTCGGTCCACATGACAGGGGGTATCAACGATTGTTTCTCAATTTCGTTACTCTTATATTAAGTTAAAAATATTTTAGCCGCTTTTTTATTGGTGTTAGGTATAGTTTTTCTTTTTTGTGCGTGTGTGTACGCCTATACGTGTGCGTATGTATACATGTGTAGAATATATATATATATATATATATATATATATATATATATATATATATATATAACAAACGGAAAACTATTCTTTACTTGCGCGTTACGTTCCCTGAGGGACTCTATCAAGGTAAATGTAGAAATTTTATTTTGTAACTTTAAAGTTCCCCAAGGGACGAAACGCGCTAGTAAAGGAAAGTTTTCTTTTTATCTTTATATTGTTATACATTTTATTTTTATCTGAATTTTCTCACACACACGCACTTATATATATATATATATATATATATATATATATATATATATATATATATATATATATATGCAAATATAATGAAAACGAAAAGAATATAAATTCAAAGGTTCAGAGCATTAATTAAAAAGAGGGCTCAATACCAAGAGTAGAGCAATACTTATTTATTATAAAGAATGTTACATACGGACAAACAAGTACTCACGACAAAGAGCTATTTTTGTTTCGATGCGAATGTATTTCGGCAGGTGAAGAACAAAGACGGTTATAAACGATTCTATTAAAAAAATTTTTTTAAATAGAATCGCTTATAACCATCTTTGTTCTTCACCTGCCGAAATACATTCGCATCGAAACAAAAATAGCTCTTTGTCGTGAGTACTTGTTTGTCAGTATGTAACATTCTTTATAATATATATATATTGAAAACTTTTCTTTCATCCCTCGAGAGATTTTATCAAGGTAGACATTTTATTTTGCAACTTTAATCTTCCTCAGTGGACGAAACGTCTTGGCAAATAAAAAAAATCCTTTTATTTTTGCACATTATTAGACTGTCGTCTACACGTGAAATGAATTGCTTGAATAAAATTATAATGCAGTATTTGCTAATTGATAATAAATACCACTACAAAGACATTCCTTAAAATGACGTCTCTTGCTTTTTGACAGATAGTGATATTGATACATTAAATAATGTATAATAAATTTATAATTACAATTCTCACTTGCACACTGATAAATCATCCCAAAATAAATTATCTAATAAGAACAGAATAATATAACAGTATTCAAGCAATATAGTATTATTACAGAATTTATGGCATATTATACAAGTGTTATAATATAAACCATATATATTTCTAAAGAATTCATGGATTTATTTTTAATTCGACACTTTTATTGCTTCAAACGTTATTTTAGTGGATACCCGCGTTTGAAATAGACGCACTGTTTTTTATTATCTTATTTTAAACGTATTGTATTACGCCTATGTGTCGGTGTACTTCTTAATAAAGAAAATGTGCTCTCCAGGATGGCATGAGCCTGAATCTCCCTTTGCAGAAGAAACCACCGTTTTGATCCGACGTACTTTTGTCTGCTCGGCTCCAGAGAGTATCACAGCCCAGCAAATTTCACAGCCGGAGAGCACATTTTTTTTATTAAGACTTCTGGACGTCTATTTCAAACACGCGTATCCACTAAAAAAAAATAACGTTTTAAGTAATAAAAAAACAACATATATAGAAATATATATGAGACTGGAAAAGGTAAAGATTTTAACAGTGAAGACATTCGATCCGAATACAAATTAAAATATGTCTCTTTTCTATTGCCGTAAAAAGAGTTCGTAAAGAAATTTAGTGGAATCACAAGGGTCACGGAGGTCAATGAATTACTTTGGTAAAAAGGTAAAATTCGGTTC
>OZ010600.1:76617918-76635418 GCA_963932145.1 Acanthosepion lycidas
GCGTGTGTGTGCGCTTGTGTATGTGTGTGTGTGTCTGTGTGTGTGTGATAAGAAAATATTAACGCTAATTTTAAAGATTGTCTCGAAAATTCAATGAAAATCTTATTCAGTATGTATACTGAGAATCTCTCACTCCCTCCCTTTGTCCATCACTTTATTTCTCCCTATCACTCTCTCTATCTTATTCTTTCTCTCCCTTTCTCATTCTATCACTCACTCCCGCTCTTTCTCTTTCTATCACTCTGTATTTCTCTGTTTTATCTTTATAACCTTCTTTCCATTTCTTTATCTTTTTTTTTCTCTCTGTCTCTCTATCGCACACTCTCTCTCTCTATATATTTTCTCTTTCTCTTTGTCCTTCCCTCACACACACTCTCTATTTCTCCCTCTTTACGTTTGTCCTTCTGTCATAAAATTACCTAAAAATCCTAGCTTCGCTTCATGCTTTGGAATTTAAAAAAATCGGAAAATAAGATTAACCAAGTACAGAATAAAACGAAGACCCTGAATGGCTAAAAAAAAGAACCAATCATCGCCCCTGTAAGAGTCGTTCAACACTGGCGATATAAGCACCAAACTAAAAATCCCATCCTCCTTTTTTTTTCTTCCATAAGTTTATTCAGGCAGTCCGAAGCATGTCTGCTCTCTTCAACTCTAAAGCTCTAAACAATGACATCAGGTTACGGAAGAAGAGGTCAGCAACATTAAGAGGAATTAATATTGTCAAAAGAAGTTAGCCGTGGACTGAAATAGACCTCTTCTTCAACAAAGACGCAAAATACTCGGACGCTTTACTCCTAAGCTAAGTCTGCAGACGCACTTTGTCTGCAAACACCTCTTTTTCCCTGAGTTTTTTTTTTTTTTCTTATTTGGATATATTTTGAGTATATTTAAACAGCACTAGTTTTATACATTTATATTTAGGTAGGATGTTGGATTGAACTAAATACGAATGGAGAAAAATAAAACAATCGATCAATGATATAAGCACTAAACAAATTCACAGTTTACAAAATAAACGAAATACATTAGTTTCTAAACGTAAGTAGTCTAAAATGACAGAAAAAAAAAAAAAAAAACTAATTACAAATTTATTCAAATTACAATTTTCGGATACACAAATGGGCACTCTAATCCTTGGTCTAAAATTTGCCACTGATTTGCCGAAAAATGATATTACAGATTTCATTTAAAAAAAAAAACTAGTGACGTAATGACTAAGATTTCAGCAAAAGATACATACAGAATCTAATAGCACGCACATACCCCCCCCCCACACACACATATATATATATATATATATATATATATATATATATATATATAAAGAAATGGACTAAGTCCGACAATTTATTTATTAAAGACATTTTTATGTTTAACGTTCTTATTATTAATGTATGACGTCATTTGTTTACATTTGATACGCCATGAGCAGTTATGAATGTACGAGATCCATGGAAGATTGAAGTTTATAAGCAGTAAATTCAACCTTGCCAACCGAACGATCCTTTGTGGCCGAGCGGTCAAGGCACGTCAGCGTAAATGACGGTTCCGTATAGGATGCAGGTTCGAATCCTGTCAAAGGACGAATATTTTCTATGAAAGTTTCTCGGACAGGTCGGTAAATGTTATTTAATACTGTTTATTATAAACAGTGCATTTACTTAAATACTTGTATCTATAATAAGAACGTTAAACATAAAAATGTGTATATATATATATATATATATATATTGCAGTTGAAATGTTTGAAGCCACCTCCAGAATTATCATGAAATGAACTTGAAAGAAGAGTGGAAAAAAAATAAATGGAAAAAGAAATCTTAGAGTCATTGAAAAAAGAATGGAATCAGTTATCAAATTTATACCTTGAGAAACTTTTGCAACGAATGCCAAAAATTTGCGCTGCAGTAATCAAGTCATCAGGAGGGTATTTTGACGAGAGCAAAATTTAATCATAAAATGTTGTTGTTTTTTTCTTTTTGTCACAATAAAATTTCTAATAAAAAATCATGTCTTACTTTTCTTTAAACATGTATGAGAATTTTCTCTTATTTAAAGTACAAAACAACTACTCAAAGGTTTGAGGCAACCCCTGTTAATTTTCTATTGGCCCTTTTTGGGCCAATAGAAAATTAACAGGGGTTGCCTCAAACCTTTGAACTGTAGTACACACACACACACACACGTATATATGTTTATAATAAACAGTATTAATTACATTTGTCGGCCTGAATGTAATTAATAATGTTTATTATATAAATATAAACATTATAAACATTATATAAACAGAGCATGTATTTAAATGATTGTATCTTAAAAAATAACGTATAAACAGAAAATATATTTAAATAATTAGTAAATATAAATACTATAAAGTTTGTAAAATATATATTTCTTAACTATACATTTTGCTTTATTCACATTGCTATAAGAACTTATTTAATTTAAAATATCTAAAGTTATGATTTATTTAGCCTAATTTAGTTTCGCATAACGTGACTCTAACGGAAAAAATACCATGAGGTATAGTAAAAATCCTCCCCTTTAGTTCTTCTATGTGTCCTATCCTTTCAGGACTTGGCCGATCATGACTCTCCACAACTTCCTATCCTTTGCAACTCTTAGTAAGGTTTGTCTTTTCGTTATGTTTGCCAGTCCTTATTTTGTCAGCCATCTACACAAGCTTTTCTAGTTGCATACTCTTGCACTCAATATGCCCTGTGAGTATCAAATTCTCTAGGCTATCTTTCCTCAATATGTATCCAAGAAATTTCAATTGTCTCTTTCTGTTTCTCATTATTTCTCCATTTTCTCTAAAACTTCGTCGTTACTCACATGTTCAATTCATGAGATTTTCAGCATAGAACATGCTGAGAATCAAAAAGAGACTTGAGGTAATAGATTACCTCTTCATCTGTGAGAAGATTATTCACTGTCATACAGGATGTCAGTACACATTTCTTTGTTTCTAACGAAATTTTCCTGTTCCTTAATACTTTGCTTAGCTTTTGGGAGGCATCTTCCGCTGTTCCAACACATCTTTGGATTTCGGTGTCGCATTTTCTGTCCTCTGTTAGAAAACTTCCCAGATATTTAAATTTTAGCATTACTCCTTTCCTCTCGCTTTCTTTTACTGCCGTAAGTTCTATGCTAATAATTTCTTCTGCCGCTTGTGAAAATCTCTTCCAGCTTCTTGCTTTCCTGTCAACTCCGATCTTGAAAAGTTTAAATGCAATATCAAACTTCATCTTCCGTCTCTTTAAATCCTGTTGTTTTACTGTCCTCCCTGTTTCTTGCACTCTCAGTAACCTCTTGCGCCCTAGTGGCTTTATCGCCTTGCTTGGGGTGAAATGATTAAATCAATGCATGTATGTGTGTGGGCGCGTGTCTGTGTCTACTCGCTTTCTTTTACTACATTCTGTATGAGTTTCCACAGGTTCGTTTCTGTGTCTGCTATCAACAACGTGTCATCTGTATATCTTATGTTGTCAAGAATGTCTCCACCCATAAATAATCCTGGTAGTACTTCCAGTTCTCTTAGTCCAGTGAGAAGACACATCCTTGTCTTACGCCCTTTCTCTATTTTTGTGTATTTAAGCGGTTTGCTTCCAGTATGAGTTATGAGTTAAGACCAATTTTAATTTAAACGGTAATGATGAAGTCAAATATGTTATTTTTGTTCTCTGACCAACGACTACCCTTAAAAAAAAAAAAAGAAAAAAAAGGCGGCTTATTCATATGTATTTTTTTTTACTGTAAAATTTGAGCGGCGTAAAATAATCGGTCAAAGTTCGAATCCACTTAAACAGCGTAAAATAAACTGTACTGTTTCATTTCAGTCATGTCACGTGGTAGTCCACATAAAACGAATAAGACAATTGTAAAGAAGAAGAAGAAGAAGAAGAAGAAGAAGAAGAAGAAGAAGAAAACATAAGTAGTAGAACAACAACAATACTATTAAACTAAGAATAAAAGAATTACAAGATAATCGATGACTATATTATGAATATCGAATAGAATTAATGATATCCGCGATAGCATCGGCCACAAATTCTCTCACCCGCACAGTGCAACTTTGACATACTAAAAAATCACGCCCTCATTCGAAACGAAACTTTTACTGCCGGCGAATGTGCAACTGAATGGACAGTGGTTTTCCTACGGATTCTTCAACTGACACAATTCAACATTAATATGAAACGAACAAAATGAAATGGGGAAATCAGAGAAAGAGAGCAATCGCTCAGAATGAATTAGAAACACTGAACAGAAGCATTGAAGGACAGAGAAACAAGAACGAAAAAAAAGTTTGAGATATAAAAGTACAATACGCTATCAAAATAATTGAAATATTGAAATATCCGAGAAGAAAATAATAAGAACATTAAGAAGAAGAAAGAGAGAGATGTAAAAGTAAAAAAAAAAAAAGAGAGAAGAAAAAAAAGAGGGAAAAATAAAGGTGAAGAGCGAAGAAAATAAAGAAGAATTCGTGTTGCGTCAGCGGTACAAGAACAGTCACGTGTTTTCATCATTTATTTGCTGCGTCATCCACCATTACCCGTTGTAATAACATTTAATAATAATAGACGTATGTACCTTTGTCTTATTAAGTTTTACGCCGTTCAGGGAATAGCTGTTTATTTTATGCCGCTTAAGTGAAGGGTTACACAAAAATGATTAAGAAGGAAATTCGCCCAGTTTCTTTTAATACTATCTCCATTCAAAAAACAAAAAATGTCCAAGTAACCTATACTGTGTTAAAAAATTCCCATAACTGTTTAAAAAAAAAGATTTAGGGAAAACAAAAGCCTACGTAGACATGGACATATCTGTAGATATAATGACGTCAAATACCGTAATTCCCCATGTATAATACGCTTTTTTTTTCTAATAAATAATAAGCTAAATTAAGGGTGCGTGTTATGCACAGCTACAAAAAAAAATTGCCGTTTCATCTGTCGATTTCTGTTGCGAAATGACTACTCACCACAAACCGACAATTTCACAATAAGATTCGGCGATTGCGACCCCATAAGGATCAAATGTACCTAACAATACTTAAAAATGTAAATTAAAATAAGAATTATCGTAAAACTAAATTAGAATATTATTCTATATTTAAAACCATTAATGACCGTAATGAAATTGGAGAGGTACAAATTATAGGGTTTGATTACTAAAAAGGGATGCGTATTATGCGTGAGTAGAAGCATTTTCCCACACTTTCAGCACATTTTGGGGTGCGTATTATGGATGAAGGCGTATTATACATGGGGAAATACGGTAATTTAAGATATATGAACACTGGAAATTTAAAATAAGCATTATATGCTTTTTATGTAATTTTTACAATAATATTATATTGTACAAGATGCCCAATGGTGTACATTGGCGAGCATCCAGAAACGTTGAAAAGAAATATATGAACAAAGCAGAGTTATACTGCATAACAACACTTTAAACACAGTGGTCGTTAACCGTAATACCTCTGACCACAATTTCGACTTAATAAATGACAGTTTGATCAGGAGAGAAAAGAACTCACTAAGAAGAAAATGCATTGTGAGTGCACTGATCTCACAATTCTTGACAATAAACTTAAGACCAAGACCATACATAATATCACTGAACATCACAAATGCAATAGAAATACAATGTGGTATATGATCAAATAGAGAAAAAAAAAACAGAGATCTACTCGGAGTGAGCTGATTCAAAATCCAACAGATACCAATGGCTCTAGTATATATATATATATATATATATATATATATATATATATATATATATATATATATATATATATACTTTAAAAATCAGAAGGTCAGTTGAATCTCCTCCCTTGGTTTTAACCTTATGATATCTTCTATCTCAAGCGATTTTTATCAAATGACCTCTTAACGCTTTATTTTTTTTTAAATAATGAACGCTACATTATTATTTAAAAAAATAAATAAACAAACGCACGATGTTGGGTGTAACAGAAAGGGAGGAATAATAATAATAATAATAATAATAATAATAATAATAAGAAGAAGAAGAAGAAGAAGAAGAAGAAGAAGAATCAGACTAGGTATTAGTACTCGCAATACGCGTCTGACGCAGTCGGCACAGGATTCCGCGACACCTCTTAGATAATCCAGAGTGTGCGTATAAGTACTATGATTTGTGGTTTCTCATTTTATTAAGGTTTGGTTACAATTTTTTATATATAAATAGCTTCAAGGATTTTTAGCTTGTGTCTATTCTTTTCGTGAAAAAGTATAGAGGTGTTTTTAACGAGTATTTACCTGAATTTCGAATATGTTCTAAATGTTTAGAAATGTTGGACGTGTTATTCAAGTGGAGACATAGCCGGCGTGTGAGCGTTGTTGTCGTGTGTACAAAATGAATATTATTTTTACCGTTGGAGATGCAATCTCCCAAAGGACATTTAAAATTATAGACAATGTTGGTTTTCTGCAATATGCTAGTGGGCGAGGACGAGTCATTAAGAATGATTTTATTAGATATACTAGATTTAGTATTTAATTAATTTTAATTTTTTACTGGGATCTGTGGTGGATGCATTAGATTTTATTATTTTTTTAGGATATTTTCATATAAAAGGTTCATATGTTTGTGGTTAGTTGGAGAAGTATTATGTTCTATTTATTTTGTATGAAGATCTCTGATGCAACATCTTATTTGTTCATCAACAATATAGTGAAGTTATTGACGAATGTTTGTTTAATATTTCTTTAGTTCGCTGTAGGAAATCTGTTTTGTGAATGAATTAATTTTTGCACGAATTATTAGGTTTTTATAATTGCTATTTTGTAGTAATTTAAACATTCGCTCTTATAGTTAAGGGTACATGAATTTCTGCTGGTAGTTTTTTTTTATATGGGGAAATAGTGAACTTATTGTTATTAGTGTTTATCAGTGTATCGAGGAAGGGAATTTTGTTGTTATTATTACGTTCGTATGTAAACTTAAGGACGGAGTTGTATATATATACGCGCGCTCGCGCATACACACAACGGACACGCCCACACACACACACACATATATATATATATATATATATATATATATATATATATATATTTATATGTATATGCAATCTTAAGACTAGATTTGGATATCTTATTCTATAGAGCTTATTGAATCGTGAAACTGACGGTCACTATGCATTGTTGATACCTTTGTCCACACTGACTATATAAACGCCCAGGCTCCGATGTTGATCACTCCTCCCCTATTTATAAACATATTGTTGACACGGAAAACACAAAGCCAGACCAAAAATATATGAATCTTTTACTTTCAATCAATTCTGAAAAACTGGGTAGGGAATTTATTTACCTCAAATGCAATGCAGAAAAGCCGGGAGAAAATAAAAACAAAATTTCGATAAGACAAGAGAATTGAAAAGAGAAGAAAACAGAATGAATTAAAATAACGGCTTTTATGCAAAAGCCACACAATTTTGTTCTTTCATCTCGACCGAGGGACGTCAGCTTAACGGGAAAAGTATTAACACTTTAATATTAAAGCAAGCACATATATATTTTTTTCGTTCTGCTCTGAGGAAGCCCATCTATCGATGGCGAAATACGTAATAAAGTCAATAAAACTATTTTCCAGTTTGTCAAATTTATCAAATTTTTTCTGGATTCAATATCCTATTTACACACACACACACACACATACACACACACACACACACACACACACACACACACATACACACACACACACACACATATTATTGGAATGGGGTTACCTAGGGTAGTGTTTAAGGTTTGTCTAGTTCACTGTGACTGCTGATTGCTGAATTCGATCCTCACGTGTGCGTTTTTCTTTCCGTCTCCATATTTCATTTTCTGATGAAGCTTAAATAAAAGCGAAACATGTTAAATTTGTAAACGTTTCCTATTTCCACTTACTTATGTATTTGCTTATATCTTGTTCTTCAAACACAATCATAGTTCTTTTGTCTCTTTTTCTCCCTATATATATGTGTGTGTGTGTGTGCGCGCGTGTGCAGATAGCTAGGTAGATAGACAGATATGAGCAAAGTGATATATATATATATATATATATATATATATATATATATATATATAGAGAGAGAGAGAGAGAGAGAGATAGATAGATAGATAGATAGATAGATATAAATTTGGCATAGAAATCAACACTGCATCATGACTGTCAGTTTCACCACTTAAAAGATCATTGCTTATGGCATGAAACTGCTAAGCGCCATGCAATTTGGATTTCTATGTTAAACTGCCTATCTCGGATAGTGAGGGACCATTCTTCTCCCATAAATATTTCAAATCTTTAACGACACACACACAACGTGTGAGCGCGCACACACACATTGCAGTCAGGTCTGAGTCACCTCATTGCTACTGGTATTATTGTACCTCATACTTTTGCCTATAACGGAGAGGAGATGGTCACTTCCTTGTTATCTCCTTTATCTCTGAAGTAACCATTATCGCATGCAGATAATCCCATAGCATCAACCATCAAAAAAAAAAAAAGGAAAAGAAAAAATTCATGTCCGACAAAACCCTTAGTTGATTTTTTTGACCGCATTTCTTTAGCGTTAGCAAATGTTTCCAGCGAAAAATCGGTTTTCAGCTGTTTATTCATTCCCTAGTCTTCAGAAAAGAGTACTGGGAACTTTTGCATTTGTGTAATATCTTAAATACTCTCTCTTGTGGAATTTAAATGTCGAATTTTCGAGGCAAAATAGCCAAGATGATTGGTACCGGGTAAAAGACAAAAAATATTCGAGACAGAGGAAATCGACATTGGTAATCAAGATTTTATCAATGGTTGTTTGCAACATTAGCTGAAATGAACTAATTAGTACCAACGAAATGGCAAGGGATTAAATTAATTACGAATAGAAAAATAATTAGTCACTAGAATCCTTGTCGAAAAATGAATACCTGAAATTATGAGAATACTTGTAGAGCAAGTGTTAGTCTCATTTATTAGAAAAATCGTCGATCAATGGTTAAACTAAATTATTAGAAGAGTCGTAGAGGAAGGCTTAGTGTAAATTATTACAAAACTTGTAGAACAAGGGTTAACAGAAATTATCAGGAATACAGGTAAAGCAAAAATTGGCCTAAATCAGGAGTAATTCTAAACTATTAGAATATTTCTAGAGAAACGGTTAGCGTTAATTAGATAAATACTTGTAGTGTAAAGGATATCCTAAATTAGAAGAAATTGCAAATTATTAGAATGCACATTGAAAAAACGTTAAAATGTTGCACTACTTGTAGGGCAAGGCTTAACCTAAATTATTTGAATATTGTACAGCAATGGGGAGCCTAATTTGTTAAACTATTTGTAATGTAAGAATTAACTTTAATTATTAGAATAAATTCTGAGAAGTCATTCGCTGAAATTATCAGAATAGAAGAGTTACCCTAAATTAGGAGAAAATCTAAATTATTAGAATACTTGTAAAGCAAGGGTTAACTTAAATTGAAAGAATACATTTAGAGCAAAGGTTAGCCAGAATTGAAAGAATACTTGTAGAGCAAGGATTAGCCTAAATTGAAAGAATACTTGTAGAGCAAGGATTAGCCTAAATTGAAAGAATACTTGTAGAGCGAGGATTAGCCTAAATTGGAAGAATACTTGTAGAGCAAGGGTTAACCTAAATTGAAAGAATACTTGTAGAGCAAAGGTTAGCCCAAATTGGAAGAATATTTGTAGAGCAAGGATTAGCCTAAATTGAAAGAATACTTGTAGAGCAAGGGTTAACCTAAATTGAAAGAATACTTGTAGAGCAAGGATTAGCCTAAATTGGAAGAATACTTTTAGAGCAAGAGTTAACCTAAATTGAAAGAATACTTGTAGAGCAAAGGTTAGCCCAAATTGGAAGAATATTTGTAAAGCAACGGTTAGCCTAAATTGAGAGAATAACTGTAGGACAAGAGTTCGCCTAAATTATTAGAAAACTTGTAGATCATATGTTAGCTTAATTTAGAAGAATAGTTGTAGAGAAAGGATTATTTTAAATTTATTTGTATACTTGTAGTGCATGGGTTAGCCTAAATTAGAAGAATACTTGTAGTGCAGCCTAACTTATTCTATTGAATTTGTCCCTCATGATCTTGACTCAAATGTGGTAAACGTCTCGTGTACCATTTGTAGAATAATGCCTAGGATTCTAATTTCCTTGTTGGTCATTGGTAATTTTGTTAAACCTTATGTGCTTCCAAAATGTGTTTCTGTACCATAGTCGGATAGAATACTGACTTTGTCTAAAAATAAAGAATCTTTAATTTATGGTTTAAGTGTGCTTACGATAATTGTGACAGACACGAACCATATATGTGTGATTTTTTTTTCTTTCTTTTAGACTAAGCTAAGGTAAACAAGTGCATAGAAATGAACTTGGTCACGTCTATGTGTGTGTATTTCTTTTTCGTGTCCCTGAGTGCGTGTAAATATGTACGCGAGTATTTGACACTTTGTCCTTAGATATTGACGGAAATGATTCCAACTACTTGTAGAATTGATAGTAGTAGGTAGAAAAGCCATAGGCTGAAGATGAATGCGGCCGATACATAACGAGATATAAGTGGGCCACCAAGCTCGCCCTTTCCGCAGACGGAACTTGCACGGCGGATTATCAAGATGATCATAACAAATGCTGAGAAGATACTGTACAAGACGACGGTGAAACCGAGCGATTCAGTTTTGCCTTCGAAACTGAACTCGGTGCCCTGAAATTAGAAGAAAGCAAAAAGGAAGAAATATAAAAACTGGTAAAAATATGGAGGGAGAGAGAGAGAGAGAGAGAGAGAGAGAGAGAGAGAGAGAGAGAAAGTGAGTGAGAGAAAGAGTAGAAAATTTAAAGGAGGGTCGGGGATAAGTAGAGAAGGAGAGACGGATAAAAAGAGAAGAAAAAAGAAAGTGGAAGTGAGGATTGAAGTAGAGAAGGTGATAAAAAAGAAAAAAAGAAAGAGGGTGTGAGAATCGAAATAGAGAAAGAGAGAAGGTGATAAAAAGAAAAGGAAAAACAAAGTGGAAGTGAGAATCGAAGGAGAGAAAGAGAAGAAAAAAGTGAGAATCAAAGTAGAGAAAGAGAGGAGGAGTTAAAAATGAGAAGAGAAAAGAAAGAGGGAGTGAGAACCGAAGTAGAGAAAGAAGAAGATAAAAAGAGAACAACAAGAAAGTAGAAGTGTGAGTCGAATGAGAGAAAGAGAGAAGATACAAAAGAGAAAAAACGAAGAGGAAGTAAGAATGAAAGTAAAGAAAGAGGGAAGCAGATGAAAAGAGAAAAGAAAGAGGGAGTGATAACCGAAGTAGAGAAAGAGAGAAGGTTATAAAAGGAGAAAAAAAATGAAGTGTGAAACAAATTAGAGAAAGAGAGAATGAGATAAAAGTGAGAAGAAAAAAGAAAGAGGGAGTGAAAATCGAAAGAGAGAAGGTGATAAAAATATTAGGTTGGTGCAAAAATAATGACGTAATAATGTCGTTTTTTGACGTTAAAAAATACGTCAAAAAACGACATTATTACGTTATTATTTTTGCACCAACCTAATATATCGAAATAGAGTAGCTGGTAAAAAAGAAAAGAAAAATTAAAATGGAAGTGAGTACTGAAGTAGAGAAAGGGAGAAGGTGATAAAAAAAAAGAGAAGAAAAAGAAGTGAGAAACAAAGTAGGAAACGTGTGAAAAAGATTAAAAAAAAATGAGAAGAAATAGAAAAAAAAGAGGAATTGAGACTCAAAGTAAAGAAAGAAAGTGTGTGACGAAAAAGAGAATAGGATTAAAAGGGGTAAAATCGATTGAAGAAAAGTCAGAGTGTGATTGAAATTTTAAAACAAAGTAGAATATAAAGAGAGGTAGAGAGAGGGAGAGAGAAATTGATGTTTTAAGAAAGAGAAGAATAAAAGACAAAAACATTGACCTTTTAAAAAGAACAGAAAAGAGAGTGACGATTTGAAAAAGAGAAGGACAAAAAGATATATATATATATATATATATATATATATATATATATATATATAGAGAGAGAGAGAGAGAGAGAGATTTTTTTAAAAAAAGAAGAAAAAATAGAAAGAGATTGTAATTTTTACAAAGAGAAGAACAAAAAGAAAGAAACAAACAAAAAAGAAAGAAAGAAAGAAAGAAAGAAAGAACGAACAACAACAAAACCAACAGCAAGAAAATAACGAGGCGAAAGTTTTATAAAGTTTTTCACTGACTTGAATTGAAAAGATTATGTTGAATCAATTGCTAAGTCTGCTGTGGGAAAAGTTGGTTTATTTTGTCGTGCTAGACAGTTTTTCTCAATAAAATCTATCTTACATATTTATAAATCTACCATTCGTCCTTGTTTTGAATATTGCTGCCACATCTGGTCTAGTGCTCCTGCTATATATTTAAAGATTCTTGATAAAATCCAAAGAAGAATCTGCAATGTTAATGATCCTCACCTCTCTATCACTGATACAGAGGTGAGGATCACCACTGTCGCAACGTAGCTTCTCTGTGTCTTATATATATATATATATATATATATATATATATATATATATATATATATATATATATATTCATATTCATGGTAATTGTTCTGATGGCTTTCCTCTATGGTATTTAGACTTTATGAATTTAAACACAGTACTAGATTGGTGGCAAGCTCTCATCATCTTACAATTGAAATGACAGATGTAACGGTAAGTTCAAAGTTAACAGTTCCTTCTCTCTCCTTCCTCCCTTGTAAGACTTCCAGTTTCTTGCTTTCCAGTTTACTTCAATATTCAGAATTTAAATGCAATGTCAATCGTTATCTTCTGTCTTTTAAATCCTTCTTCTTTTATTGTTCTCCCTCCTTAATAGTGCAACCTCTTTCCCACATACGAAACGGTGCTAATCTCTCGTTGCTCTATTGCTATTTCCAAGGCAAATAGTTAGATGAGCTACATTCTTTAGTTTCACAAGTTCAAACTCCACAGCTCGGGTCCGTTATGCCACGCATCATTCGATTGTCTTCGTATTCCTTTTGGAAGGGAGAAGTTCCACTAAGACATCAACAACAACCAGGCGAAATATATTCTATACAAAAGACACTTCAATAATAAATTCCCAGTTATAAATCCTAGTTTTATAATGTATTTCGCTGACATGAAGATTATATCAAATCAAATGCTAACTTTCTTCCCAGAACTCACACTTTGTAGATCAGACTCCCAAGAGAGGATGCTTTCCTGACAACTACAATTTAACATTTTCAAGTCTAGAGCCAGCCATTATTTACCCTATATATTCTCGTAATATGCACTTCTTACTTTCTTTACAACAACCACATTCAATAATCTTCTACCTTGAGAGGCTTTTGAGCCTTATATTGGATGAATATAGCGTAAATGCTCTAAATTGATATTTGACAACACTACTTACTAGCTTAGCCACGAAATATAGTATCGTTTGGCATCCAGCAAGGGTGCTATTCTTAAAATCCATCGACAGTGAGTTCTTTCCTCATGAAAAGGATTTTCAATTCCACAGGCTTTTGTCAAATTCACGATGCAACCACGACATAGCCCGTACAAATACCAAAAGCAGGGCTGGGCAATTTACGGTAGGGAGGGACGCATGCGGCCTGTCTGATGATTTTATGCCACCCACAAGAGCACAACAATGACTTTTTTTTTTTTTTTTTTTAAAGTCGATTCAATTTCTTTGGTATTTTGCGGTTGCACGTGACACAAAATAGTAATGTATTCCAAACAGATAAAAAGAGAGCAGTAACAGAAACCATGTATATTTAATATTTATTTTATTTACCTTAAAAAAAACTCAGGTAATAGAGTTGAATACATAATCTGTCTTACGTATATCTACGGGTAAACTCGGAGGCACGGTGGAGTAATGGATAGTGGCTCGGATTGAGGAATCGAAGAGCCGAGTTCGAATTCCAATCGAATTCATTACATTCACTTACGTGCTAATACCCTTAGGAAAGGTTTGAATCCTCTTCTTCTTTCCCTAGATATGGGTAAATACTAGGACAGACCAGGTTCTATAGACTTAGATGACAACTGGTCTACTGCAGAAAGCAATGGCAACCTACTGCGGGAAAAAATCTGCCTTGTCAGTCATATATCGAAAGATACATGATCGCCTACGCATGTATCACGCATGGCACATAATTAACTGACTGACAGGTAAACTGAATCTAGATTATGAAAAGTCTTCTAAGCGGCGTAAACGTTATTATTAATAATAAATGTATTAAATATGAAACTAATTTTTCCTATATTTGATCAGCCTATTCGGTTGGTGCAAAAATAATGTCGTTTTCTCACGTAGTAACATATGTGAGAAAACGACATTATTTTTGCACCAACCTAATACTAAGTTATAAAATTTACATATAACATGCGCTTGTATTAGGTTGGTGCAAAAATAATGACGTAATAATGTCGTTTATTACGTCATTTTTTGCACCAACCTAATAGGATTGTTACTTATATTGTGAAATTCGAGCTATTGTGATACTGCCGACTTTTCCCAGAGCCAACAATGATACGTCCTTACATGAAAAAAGTTTGCCTACTCTTGACCTACAATGAGAGCGGTGAATTCTTATTAAGTCTAAAGAAAGGTCTGTAATATTATCGGTCCTGAACTGGCACCTCGATTTCAATCACCTTTCCCACCGCCATGAAGTGGTTTCACTATGTTTTTTATACAAATATTTTCATGGTTGTTTTTCTAACGAGTTCTCCTCCCTAGTGTCTAAACCACATGAATTTAAGCGTACTACTAGATAGGCACCTAAGTCTAATACTTTTACTATTGAAATAGCTAGATGTAACGCTAAGTTCTACTCTTAGTTGTGGAACTTCCTTCTGATATCTTTCTCCCCTGTCAACTACAATCTTCAAAACTTTAAATGCAACGTCAGTCGCCATCTTCTTTCTTCCTGAATCATGTCCTTTTATTGTCCTTTATTCTCGCTGAAATCATCTAGTTCTCTTCCACACCCAATAATCACTGACATCTAATTTAAATGCAATGTCAATCACCATCTTCTGTCTTCCTGAACTCTGTACTTTTATTGTCTTTTCTTGTGACTAAAGTCTTCTCATTGTCTTCAACTCTTAGTAACCCCTTTAGTCTTAGTGAAATTATCACCGTGCTTGGAGAGAAATAATTAAAAACAAAATATATTCTTTTTAAAAAGAAGGATGATTTGTTGTTAGTGAAATAAAGAAGACATGCCACCGTTTACTCACTTTGTAATAATGATAAATAGAAGCGATTAACCAAGGTAGACCGAGTCCGAGAAAGACATTCACTGCGTTGCTACCGTTGACATTACCAATTGCACTGTCGGCAAATTTCTCTTGCAAGGCTGCTTGACGACTGGCGAAAGTGTCCGGCATGCTGGTGCCCAGGGCCACCAGGGTGATGGCAGTGATGCTTTTGTCCATATTGATAAGGCAACCGAAAATGGATGCCAAGTCGCCGACGATTGCTGTGATTATCCCAATCATGATTAAAGAGAAGACGAAGGTCGGCCACCCGCCGAGCAAAGATGGCGGTGGGACCAGGGCGAATAGGATCTGCGGGAAGAGAAAGAAAAACTGATTGAGTGATTGATTGGTCGACTGATTAGAAAGCAAGAAAGAAAGAAAAAAAGAAAGAAAGAAATTACTCGTTTGCTTGATAAAAAGATTAAAGTGATAAACATAGATCAGTGGATGAATGAAACATAGATAGATAGATAGATAGATAGATAGATAGATAGATAGATAGATAGATATGAACAGACTGAGATAGATAGATAGATAGATAGATAGATAGATAGATAGATAGAACTGACTGAGATAATTCCTAGACTAAGATGGATAGATATAAGCAGACGTAGATAGATATGAATAAACTGACATGGATAGATAGATTGATGTGAACTGACTGAATTGCATCGACAATAATAGATACATATATAGATAGATAGTGTATAGTCTTAGCTAAGCAGAAAGCTAAATTCATACATACATACTGGAGCGTAAAATTGTAAATATTTATGACCGCTTCCATACATTTCTACCAGCATGCATAAAAAAGAGAGGAAGATTCGAGGATTCCTGCACATTTCACTTAACAGCCATGCATTTTCAAGTATCAATAAATAACACCACTGCTTTTGGCATGCACAGAGCTGTTCATAAAAACAAAGTCGATGAAGAGTTCAACATTTTTAATTCAATGTTCATATAGGAAAAATATTGGCTTTGTGGTGTATAAAAGATGGCGTTTGATCCATTTCCTAAAATCCAACTAGTTTTTTACAATAAAGTTAATCCTGTACAGTTATTCGAGGTTGAGGTTTACGTTAAGTGGTAGTTTATATGAATAGGAGAGGAAGTTAACGGTCGACTCTAGATTTCAACAGTTTAAGATTGTAGTGATCGGGGAAACATCCTCTTGGGAGTCGGTTCCATAGGGCAGTGGTTCGTGAGAAGAAGCTGTTTGAGTGGAACTTACTTCTCGCCGATGGAATATTGACGGAATGTGGGTAGTTTGGTAATATGTAAGTGGAATGGTGGGTCCTAGCCTTGAAGGTCAGACCTGTTATAATCAGGAGAAGCAATTTCGTCCGAGCAGTTTCTATGGTAATAGCGATAGAGCAGTGAGTGGTTCGCCACACCCCGCCCGTGAAAGAGAGATTGGAGTATGGAAAATCATCCTTCTCCAACAAGGACTCGGAGACCCTTTTGAACGCTATAAAAAAACAAACTGGAAAGTGAGGTCTGAGCAGCTCCTGCCTATTTTCGGCCTGATCTGGCTCTTATAAAGATAGTGGATAGCATGAGGAGTCAGATACTTACTGGAGCGGTAAATGGAGGCGATTATTTTACCTGCATCTTTAGTAATGGATCGTATATAGGAATTCCACTTGAGGTCCGTTATGAGTTTGAGTCCTTCGAGGGGACATCGGTTCATCCTGACTGACGGTAGTCCGAGGTCTGATCAGCGGTGATGGAATGTAACCAGTTTGGTTTTAGATGCATTGAATGTAACCAGCCAATTTTTCTCCCACTGAGAAGTTAGTGTTAGATCAGAAGCATGGTCAGCTGTCAATCTCTGATCGTCAACACTTTTAGAGATGCGCCCGTCCATCATTGTGTTGACATAACACAAACACAACTATATTCAAACATACACACAGTAAAAGGAACCTTATGATATTGGAGGCCATCTATATTAAAACAAAGCAAACTACACTCAACAAAATTACATTTCAAACTAGTCACAACACATTACATTGCATCTAGACATATGGCTCTGTTAATATTTCGGTCTCTCACGTGGTACGACGTCATAGAACCACATCATGAATTTACGACCTGTGTCTGCTATACCACGACGGTTATCATCGCATAGAAATCTTCTATGTCAAAATAACAGAATATCATCTTTGATGGTGAATATCTTTGTTTAAATGTCCGCATA
>OZ010600.1:76637918-76715418 GCA_963932145.1 Acanthosepion lycidas
TATGATATATATATGATATATATATATATGATATATATATATGATATATATATATATATGATATATATATATATATGATATATATATATATGATATATATATATCATATATATATATATGATATATATATATCATATATATATATATATCATATATATATATATATATGATATATATATATATCATATATATATATATGATATATATATATATCATATATATATATGATATATATATATATGATATATATATATATGATATATATATATATGATATATATATATATATACATATATGATATATATATATATGATATATATATATATATTATATATAAATATATATGATAAATATATATGATATATATATATGATATATATCTGATATATATATGATATTTATATATATATATGATATATATGATATATATATATATATGATATATATATGATATATATATATGATATATATATGATATATATATATGATATATATATGATATATATATATATGATATATATATGATATATATATGATATATATATGATATATAATGATATATATATATATATGATATATATATATGATATATATATGATATATATATATATATGATATTTATATATGATATATATATGATATATATATGATATATATATATGATATATATATATGATATATATATATGATATATATATATATATATATTGACCACTGATATTCTTTACATCATTTGTTATATTATTTATTAGAATGATTCGCAAAACATTGACTAATTGCAAATTGATCTGATCTTTATAAAATAGTAAATAATGATTTCCTTAGAGTTGGTTCACATATTTTAATAATTTAATAAACATTCATTAATTTATGAATAACTTTTTTTTTCATATTTATTTCTTTATAGATTAGTAAATAATAAGCATCGGTTAATTGGTTCAAACTTTATAAAATGGTAAATAATAAGGGTTTCCTTATAGTTGGTATGTTAGTAAAATAAGCACGTCCCATTACTATAAAATAAAACGTTTTCAGCTAAAACTGAATTAGTCCAATAAAGTTTCTACTCAGATTTGTTATTATTAGGTTGGTTTCAAAAATGATGTCGTTTTCTCACATAGTAACATATTTGAGAAACCGACATTATATTTGCACCAACCTAATATATTATAGTTGGTCACATATTTTAGTAATTTATTAGGTTGGTGCAAAAATAATGGCGTAATAATGGCGTTTTCTGACGTATTTTTTAACGTCAAAAACGACATTATTACATCATTATTTTTACACCAACCTAATAGTAAATATTAAAATAGTTTTTTTATAGTACAAAATTTAAGGATAGCGAGGAATAAGCATAATTTATATGGTATTTTAATGTATATTTTAAAAGCTAAAAAACAACCGGTTTCGTCCCAGCCTTATCAAGTTTATTTCTGGGATATCAAAAATATAAACGTGTAAATTTAATTGATATTAATGATAACCAATATCATATCACCTCAAGGATCTAGAGTCCTTGTATATCAAATCCAGTGGGCCTTCCCTCAGTAAACAGAGGGAATGCTTACTGGGTCTGAATGTTATTGGACTCTAGCATTCTTGAAATTCATATTTTTTTTTTCACTCCATTGGTTATCATTAATATCAGTTAAATTTACACGTTTATATCTTTTATAACCCAGAAAAATAAACTTCATAAGTCTGGGACGAAACCGGTTGTTTTTTGTTTTTTGTTTATTTTTAGCTTTTAAAATATACATTAAAATACCATATAAATTATGCTTATTCCTCGCTATCCTTAAATTAGTAAATGCTTATAAATATAGGAATGTAAAATAATATTTCTTTATAAATTGGCAAATGCTAAATATTGCATTGCATTAGTTCTAATCGTATTAATTCTTAGAATGTTGTAAATATAAAATTATTCTTGTAAATAAACAATCTAATGAATAAATAGTGTTTAAAATTTTTCTTGTAAATTCTCAAGATCAAAGAAAAAATGTCTAAATTTACTTTCATCATATGTTTAGCTTCTTTTTTACAATTTTAATCATCGCTTTTAAAACAATAAACCGATAAGTGAATGTAGTTAAAATAATAGCGGTATCAATGAAAAAAAACCCGTCCTTTTGACAATACGTTTTTTGTGAGCACAAAGGTCCAAGTTTGCCAAGAGATTTTCTTTATTGTGTAAAGAAAACTGCCGAATACCCCGTGGGTACGTATGGACGTGTACTATGTTCTAATAATTTCTTAATTTTTGACCAATGAGCGAGATGATGTCTGTGTGAAGACCTCCTGCTGAAGAAAATGGATGTAATTCGTCGTTCCAGATGAATAAATGAAACGGAAAGAAACGATGTTCAACAAGAATAAAACGACATTTTTTTAGAAGGAATAAGCCACTGAAAATAATAGAAAATCTGAGAAGAAATGTTTCAGTCGAGTGGGTAATGAAAGAGTTCAAACTTTGGCTCAATCATATTGAGAAGTTTGCTTTCTACATACATACGTTCACATCTGTGGATATATTTACCAACCTCGCCACAAGGTAAGATGTGGCACAATGCCGAGTTTGAAAGTGGAGTGAATTTACCGTATAAAACGAGGTCAGGTAGCTGTTTCCCCGAGACGAGACTCTGCCCTTCGATATAGCCTCGTCTGGAGATCCTCTCTGCTCGAAGGTAGAGAATTTGACCAGCACAGATGGAAAAAGATTCCAGCTGGACTCCGATCCAACCCCGGAAACCAGAGTCTGTGGATGTGCGTTCGCTGTCTAGTTTTGTGCAGATGACGACGGTTAGTGGTGAAGAAAGCGAACCAACTCCTTTACCGGACGTTCTGCCATTATGTGTTAGCTTACTGAAAGGTTTTAATCTTTTTGTGTTTTTTTTTGTATGATGGAATTTTTTGCGCGCGTATATGCGTGTCTGATCAATACTCACCACCACAACTTTGTGTGTTTTAGACTCTAAAATATATT
Source organism: Acanthosepion lycidas (assembly GCA_963932145.1). Taxonomy (NCBI): domain Eukaryota; kingdom Metazoa; phylum Mollusca; class Cephalopoda; order Sepiida; family Sepiidae; genus Acanthosepion; species Acanthosepion lycidas. The sequence continues at coordinate 76,640,908 of OZ010600.1, forward strand.
TTGAGTTTATCTGTTAAAACGTGATGTCTTTAAATAGTTCTTTAGATAACATAACGTCTGTTTATGTCAGCTTATTTTGTTTTCTGGTTGTATTTTTGAATTTCTTATTTTACCGGTTTCGACATTTAATGACAGAACAGCCATTGCTATTTGTCAGTTCGAATTTATAAAATCTTTATCTTAAAACAATTTTTCGAGAAAAAAGTTTTCTCAAGTCCAATAATTGTTATTGCTTTTTACAATCTTTATTGCGGTTTCCTTCTTAGCCTTTTGCTTGAAGTAGCGTAGAACATTAACATCTTGATTATATCCTTATTTTCTCTTCGACTTACAAAAGCTGTTCGTTTTAGTTGTTTCCGCTGTTGAAAATCTTAATAGTTTTCTTTTAAATTATTTTGTAATACTTAATTTTACTTCTAAGAATTATGGATGAGAATCAATGAAAGAAACCAAACAGTAGGACAACTGATTTGTTAGCTACTTCAAATTAAACCCGAATCAACTACAACTGATTGCAAAAGACAGAAATTAAAAAAATATGTCGCTGTAATAGCAGAGTTGAAAGCAGTCGGAAAAGGCCGATAAATAAAATTAAAACGAAGAACAAAAAGCTCTCCAAAAAAAAAAAAGAAAAGAAAAGAAAAGAATTTTAATTTTATTTTTCCTTTTTCCTTCACGCTGCGCTCGAACAGATGCATTTAAAAGACGTGTAGCTGCAAATAATACTTCATCGCCAAGAGATAAAATAAAAACGTCTCCTCCAATGGCAACGTAACAACGTGACGTAATAAAACTCACCTTCCAGAAGAAGGTCAGAAAATGCATGACGTAATCCAAGTTCGTGGCATTTTCTATGTCGCCGCCATTAACATTCATGGCTTGTTTGAATTGTCCGCCCCAGGTGGCGCTCTCCAGTTTTAGCGAGTCTAAATTTTGTTTGGTTAAGTTGGCAATTCGACTGACCATGCTATTAAATTCTGTCGATAAGAAAAAATGAATAATGCATTCAAAAGATGAGATAATTAGAACACAGAAAAAATTTAAAAACATTGATAGCAAATTAAATATCAACATGACGATATGAGGGTTGCAATAAAATACAATTAAAATTAAGGCGAATGAAATACCAGTTAAACATTCATAATAACTGAAAATCAAATAATATTTCAATAGGACGAACGATCTTAGAATAAGCGATATGGGCGTCGTAATCAAATGCCACTGAAACTAAGATCTATGAAAACTGAACTAAGCATAAATAATAATTGTAGATACTTCATCTAAGATATTTCAGATTGTGACGTCTAGCAGAAAGATGAAATTTAAATTTTTATTATTGCATTATTCCAAAGTTTTAACATATCGGCAGATAGCTAACGTCAACAACTGAGGACAAATAGTTATTAATTAAAAAATAAGTAATTAATGTAAAATATTATCCATAACTACATGTACAAGAATGTCGTTTTTGATAAAAGTTAACAAATAACCATAAATACGTAAGAAATGCATATTAGGTTGGTGCAAAAATAATGATGTAATAATGTCGTTTTTTAACGTATTTTTAACGTCAAAAAAACGACATTATTACGTTATTATTTTTGCATTTTTTGTCGAAAATTCCTTTTTCCACAATATAGCTATTTGTGTTTATTACCTAAACAATAATAACATTGAATAAAGTTTTTTAAACATAAAAGTATATTTAATCACATCTCCTTAATAATAACTGTTGTGATCTGTCAATAATATTGCAAACGAATGTGACAAACACGCCTAGAATGATGAGCTGAGATTTTCGATAAAAAGCAGTAGAAAATAAGATTAAAAATGCTAGATAAAAATAGTTAGAAATTATTATTATTTTAAAATGATTTCCCCCCAAACAAGCCAACACAGCCACTACGAAAAAAGGGGTTACTGAGTGCGAGGAAATATGATAAAAAAATTATTTACAGAAGAATAAAAGAAGTGGAATTAAAAAGACAAGATTACGATTGACATTGTATTTAAATATTTGAAGAGCAAACTTGACTGGAAAGCAAGAGGCCGGAAGAGAGTTCCACAAGAGAGAAGTGTGACAGAAGAAACTGTTACTACAGAAATTATGGTTATATCTAGCCATTTCAAAAGTAAAATGGTGAGACCATCCCGCCACTCTAGTACTGCGCTTGAATTCATAAAGTTTTGGCACCATAGGGGAAATTTCATCAGAATAATTACCATAGAAATATTTGTAGAAAAGGCAAAGGGAAGCTATGTTACCACGGTGGGAAAGCGACTGAAGCCGAGGTCAATAACAATAATCATCATCATTATTATTATTATTATTATCATTATTATTATTATTATCATCATTATCATTATCATCATTATCATTATCATCATTATCATTATTATTATTATTATCATTATTATTATCATTATTATTATTGCTTTGAAGCAGCATCTGGCATGGTTTTTGTTGTTTCAGGTCTTAATTGATTGAAGGTGTTAACATTTATTAACATAAATATCCCGTTCAGTACCACATATTTCCTTGACAGTTGCCGGACGCTAACTAGTTAGACATAGTGGATGACGTACTATGTATTCCTGTTCATTCCTGGGAGTAGTCGGGTGTCGAGAGGATTTTTTAATTCAAAGGATGAGGCAGCCAACGCGACTTAGGAGCCACATCTAGATACATGAGAAGACGTTCAATCGGAGACCGTCTGAGCGGACTGAGTTATATTGCCTGAAGGTATTTTTAACTCGACTCCCAACTGCAAGATTATGCGCTGCTTTTATCGAAACCAGTCCCTATAGCGGATATATTTCGCTGTGATGCTCATGCCTGGTATACTTTTATCAGACTGGGTATCATTATAGGTATAGTGGGCGTGCTTCGTATATTTGTATCCCAGGGTGACTTTTGGGTCATGCTACTCTCTCTTAATAATAACGACATGCAGGTGTTTTTTTTTTTGTTTGTTCTCATTGTAATTGAATTGCTATTAAATTCAAAGCTTTTTGTAAAGATTTACCTGATTTTTAAATGATTCTATAGTGATAGCCACACTTAAATCACTGAATAAGATCTAAGCCATGCTACTAGACTATGTAGGAGTATGAAACCAAAATAATAAATAATTGAAATAAAAAAACTAAAATTTAAGTAATAAAATAATTTAAAATGTAGATAAGAATGATAATTAACAATAAATAAAGAAGAAAGTAGATTATTAAAAAAAAATAGTTAAATAAATATGTAAACTCCCATCATGCACCGGAACATGTGTTTTTGAGGCCAATTGAAACAAAAATCAAATTTTCTCTCTTCATCTTCGGCGGCCAGATGAAGCATATGTCCGAGGGCAGCGCTCTAACAGACCATGTGGCTCCCACAGGATAAACAAAAAGATTTTATATCTGTATACGTATATGTTTTTTTTTAATACACAATTTGCTTTTAAATGTATACGAAAATCTTTTATCGTTTTTGTTTACGATTATTGTGTTGTATCTAGTATATGATTTTTTTGTAATTTATATATTTCCGTTGTGGGGCTGATGATGTCTTTTTAACTCCCAAACAAAATTATATATATATATATATATATATAAGAAGTAGACAAGGGCGACGTATCATCAGTACAACCCCACAACAATTCTTTGGGACCAGTTACCCCTTGTTGATTTTATCATAACGATTGCCGCACTACTCTCACGTTCTTTAAATATTTATTACATTCCAAATATTTCCAGGAATATGGGGCAGAGTTATTGATTTTATTCCCTTACTTATTACAACTGATGTCTTTTCTCGGGCTTGGTTAGTACTTAGATCGGAGACTGATTGGGAATATCAGGTGCTGTAAGCTTGGATGTGCGGGTGGTGTACTGGATAATGGCTAGGAAATGTTAATCAGAGAGCCGAGTTCCAATTTAAGTTGGGTTCGTTGTATTCACTTACGCGCAAATATCCTGGCAAAAAGGATGAATCCACCTCTTCTCCCCAAGCTAAGAGTTAATTAGTAAGACATGTATCACTAGACATTATCTAAAAAAAATTCTAAAAAATCTAAAAAATGTTCTGGCTTTAAATAACCTGCAAAAGGTTGATAACCTGTAGAAAACAAATCAAAAATTATTTTTCTCCTCCTCTCTATTTGCCGTGTCCCTTCAGGACGTGGGCGATCATGGCTTTCCACAATTTCCTCTCCTTTGTAGCTCTTAGTAAAGCTTGTATTTTTGCTATATTTCCTAATGTAGCAATACGATTTCTCATACATCTTTAGAAGATGAGTGTAGAAGTCAAGTGATTTACCTGCCAACATGCCTTCTTCTGTTTCCTTATAATTATTTATTGCACTAATGTACAAATGTGGCACAAGGCCAAAAAATGGGGTAAGGGGGTAAGGATGGTCATCTTCTGTCTTAAATTTAAAACTTAGCTAGCCACAATCACTGACCCAAACATACAAACAATGTTCCTTTCACCAAAACAACACATCCATTACATACCATTCTTACTACATCCACCAAAATGCCTCAGTGACTCTATGAAGTTCTAACTAGTCTCCATATATACAATACATTGTCTGTGGGGGGGAGGGGAATAAAATAACATCTAAAAACCCCAATGAATATTTACAATGAATACAAATCTATATACAAGAAAATAAACAAAAAAAATTTTTGTTAGTAGTAAAACCCACCACAGCCCTAACTGTGATAGAAACATCAGTTAACTGGACGAAATCGATGCGAGACTTGAAAAAAAATATAAAAACATTCGTACAATCCGTGCACTCGCTACAAACACACACTCAATCAAACAACAACAAATACGAAAGACACACTCGAAACGAAAGGCGCCCCGCATCCACCAGAGAACTGATATCACTAACCACCTAACGATGGGAGGGATGGGGGATTAAACAAAAGAAAAAAATAGGGTCAGAAATAAAAGGGGGGCCAATGAGCATACACACCCTAGCTAAGTTAAACTGGAAAAAAAAGAAAAAGGTAACTAAAACAAAACCGACCTAAACTAACCTATACATGGGAGGGGTTGCCAATGTTCACCCCAGTAATCCCCAAATCCTTAAAGCCTAACCGGTATCAAAAAGCCACTCCAAGTAAGCACCTTTCACTCTGCAGAGACGCGCAAGACTCACCCACCTTTCGCTAAATTCCAATGGGCGGAGTCGCTTCCTTTCCGTCCTGATCTTGACTTTAAGCTGATGATTAAAGAACAAGATCAGTTGGGAAGAGGTAAACTTCTCGTCCCCATGAAATTCCTTCTGTCGGGTCGTCCATATCACGACTCGCATAACCCCCAGTAAGCAAAGGAACACATAGTGCTCAGCCTTAGTCAACGGCGGTACTATATTGCTACAGACGGAACTGGCCTCGAGGACAAAGAACTTTCCGCGCAGCATGCGAACCATGAATTCTTCAACGAACTTGCACAACGGAGCTACGACACTACAATGAAAGAAGGCGTGACCTATGGTCTCCACCTCCCCACTGCAGCGAACGCAGTTTGGCGACTTTGCCAAACCCGCTGCGCGAAGTCTTTTGGCGACCCAGAGGGCCCCTCGAATCACCAGCCAGGTGAGTGATGCCTCAGGGTTATGAGACATTTCAACCCGGGCGCCCAAGGCCATATGCAGCGAGCCTCCCGCTTCGTCAGACCGAGCTCGTCAATTAGATCATCTTGAACGTTCCCCCTAACTAACACCTGATATAATGCCTTACGAGACAACGGCTGGACGTCGGAGAGACCATCCTTCGCCCGTAAGAGTCGCTTGAGGGCCAACCGACATTCACGATAGAAAGAGCCCTCGCCTCGAGGATTACGGCCGGCCTCCTCCTCACACGAGCGCACATTTCTCAAGGATGGAAAATGTTTATGGACGCCTTCCTTCCAGAATTCGCCGTTCTCATCCAGTTGCATACACATCCGGTCTAGATAAGTAATGCGAAGCGTATGTCGACGAGTCTCAACGCAAGGCACCCCCAGACCGCCATCAGAGGGATGGAGGTAACAGATCTCGCGACTAACCATAGCGGCTCTGCCTCCCCACAAGAAGGAGAACAGGAGCCTTACTAACGCCAATAAAGTGTTAGATGGGAGTGGAAGCACGGAGAGTCGGTAAAGGAGAATCGGGTAGATGTGCGAGGCACATACTTCCGCCCTCCCCTTCAAGAAAAGATTCCTCCGAGTCCACAGACGAACTGCGAGCTCGGCCTTCTCTTGCACCTCCGACCAATTCATTTCCAACAAGAGGTCGGGACCGAACCAGACGCCAAGTATCTTGACCGGCCCGTCCGTCCAGAGGAAAGGTCCGGGAAGAGAAACTCCCCTCCACGAACCCAACCGCAAGCCAACAGACTTATTGCGGTTGATCCTGGCCCCCGTCACCATCTCATAACCCTTGATTTCTTTGCCGACTTCGTTAATTTCGGCCCTACTCGACACCAGAACCGAAACGTCATCAGCATAGGCGGAGTACCTGGCCGGGGTGGTAGCACCAGGTAAGGAAATTCCGCGATGGACCGGATTCGTCTTCAACTAACGCAGGAAAGGTTCCAACGCAAGAACGTAAAGCAATGGAGACAGCGGACAACCTTGACGAATGGATCGAGACAAAATGAAAGGCTTCGATCTTACCCCATTCACTTCTACCAGCGCACCGGGGGACGCATACAGCAGTCGGATCCAAGTGCGAAAGTACGGCCCGAAACCGGCGGCCGAAAGGACAACCTCCAGGAATCGATGGTCAACCCTATCGAAAGCCTTGGACTGATCTAAATTGATCAGCGCGGCATCACTGTCGACTTTCTCGATGATCAAGCGTACCAAATGAAGGTTGTCCTGAATAGTTCTGCCCTTCACATCACAAGTCTGCTCGGGGCCAATCAGACTAGAGGACAACCTGCAAACGGTCAGCTAAGACCTTGGCTAAAATCTTCAACTCTGTATTTAACATCGTCAAAGGCCGATAATTATCTACCCCATCCCCACCGTCTTTCTTCTTGCGAAGCAACTTGATCACACCCCTGGTGAAGCGTTGAGGAATAGACCCCTGCCTCATCCAGTTGTTGAAAATCAGTGCCAGCAAGGGGACAAAGACTGGCGACTGCCTCAAGTACATTTCATAGGGATGACCATCTAATCCCGGAGTCTTGTCCAGGCCAACCTGCTTCAGCGCATCCCAGATCTCAGACTCTGTTATGGGACCCTCGCACCCAGCCGCTTCAGCCGCCTTAAGGCGGGGAAAGTCGGCTAAATAGGCGTCGAACTGAGCAGGGCTCAGACCGGGCTCCCTGGTAAAAAGTTCCTGAATGTAATCACGAAAAGCCTCGCAAATGCCCACGTCTGTAGTCACAGTCCGCTTGTCCGGCAATGTGATGCGAGCGATATGCCGACTAGATGCCCTACAAGCTTCCTCTGAACGCAATGAAGCGGCCATATTCGTAGCCTCGCAAGACATTCTTTTTATCCTAGCCCTAACTACTAGAGCTTGATCCTTCTTGATAAGCAAGGAGGCCAGCTCCGCCTTAGCTAAGGCTACGTCCCCACTATCACGGGATTTGATCGCCCGATCTACCTTGGCTTTTAGAGACTTTTGCGCTGCTAGCCCTGCTAGGTTGAGTCGTCGACTATAATCAGCAGCAAAAGACCTAAGTTTGGATTTCAAAGCACCCCACCACTTATTCCCAACCACAGTCCCCGACAATTCCCGCTGTAACATTAGTAAAAGCTGGTCCCGGAAATCTTGCTCACCAAATAATGATGAGTTTAATTTCAAGTAACCAGCCATCCTAACCCTAGGCTTACCTAAGTTTACCCGAACCCGGACAAGCCTATGATCCGAGTAAACTATATAATGGAAACTTGGACATTCTAAGAACCCTACTTCGACTCTCTTAACTAGAACTCGGTCGATGTAGCTTGCGCTAACCACCGTGTCCGAGCTGCCTCCCCTAGTCCAAGTCCTTGATACCTCCCGGGGGTGCTCATTTCGATACTTATCGACGAGATCAAACCCGTCGATGAAGGCCCGAAACGATTTCACTTCCGGATTGTAAGTACCCGCTTTTTGCTCTATGCGATCTATATCGGGATCAAGGACGGCATTCCAATCACCCGCTAGAACTACCGAACGAAAAGTCATCAAAAACGGCTCGATCTGCCGAAACAAACCAGGCTGCTGAGTGTGGTCATTGGGCGCATAAACCCCAATGAGACGAAGAGCTTTCTCCTTTATGGTAATATCCAGCACGCAAAGCCTGCCCGCCGGATCCGCGAAGACAAGAGCACACACCGCATCCAGAGACTTGCTCACCAGCCAGGAAACACCCCTCGAGCGTCCATCAAAACATGCTGAATAGAGGACGAACCTCTTAGACAGAATGTCTTCATAATCCCGAGATAAAAAACGGGTCTCCTGCACGCAACATACATACACCCCGAGGCGCTGAAGATCGCGATCGAGCCTCGCCCTTCGAGACTCCGACCTCAGACCCCGGACATTTAGACTTGCTAACCAGAGAGCCATTGAAAGACCTAATTAGGGTTGGGACGCTGATTTGAACATTGTCGGTGTGAGGATACCGACAGCCTCTCCCATCGACCCGTGGCCCATCTCATTGTTGACGGAGCCGTCTTGCGAGAGACCGCCTATATCCCATGGAAAGGTCAACTTTAGTGCTCTATATAGGGAGGGGTGAACAAAAACAGGGACCCTCCCGGCACAAAATTGTTTTAATTTCTTCAACTTGTCATTTTCGACAATTGCAATAGGCGGGGACATTTTGAAGGAGGCAATTGCCTCGTCCAACATAGCCCAAATGAGTCTAGCCCCCGTCCCAGTTCTTATTACAGTTAAGACTCTTTGGGCTTCTGGGAAGTTTTTTGGGTCCTCGATGTCTTTGTCCGCAAATTGTTTTATTGAGAGGAGGTATTTTAAATTTGTGATCCGATTCCCATAGTCTCTCGCTTTTTCCGCTTGGGCTGGAGAAATGTAACACACCTCCTCTCCTGTGTTGAACATATATTTATGTTTCTTTTTTTTCTCCTTTGAATCTTGAGTGGGACTCCTTTGCCTTTTGTTGGTGGGTGGGGGCATGTCAGTAGTTTTAGTGGGGGAAGTTGGCTGTAAAATTTGCCTTAAAGGGCTAGGGTCCCTACTAAGAGGGGTTGAGGGATGAGAATTTTGGGCGGAAGTTGTGGAGGGAGTGTCCTTTTTCGCTGGGGAGGTCTTTTTAGGGCTTGATTCCCTACTGGGAGCATTTGAAGGGTGTGGGGATTGATGGACAGAAGATGTAGAGGGAGTTGCCTTTTTCGAAGGGGAGGATTTTTTGGGGCTGGGTTCTCTACTGAGAGGGGTTGAAGGGTGTGGGGATTGACTGGTAGAAGATGACACTTTTTTCAAGGGCGAGGTCTTTTTAGGGCTGGGATCTCTACTGTGAGGGGTTGACGGATGTGGGGTAAATTTTTGTTTTTCCAGTTTCTCTTTCAGTAATTTTATTTTTTCTGTTTTCTCAAACCCCGGATCATACTTCCTCTGTTGCTCTCTTAAGGATGGTCCAGAGACCGGGGCGTCGCCCTTACTGTTGACAGAGGGAGTGGGAGTGTCAGTGCCATTTGTCCCATGGGCTTCAGGGGACTGAGGACCCGCTGTCTGGCGCTTCCCTCTAACCCTGCCAGCAACCTGCCATTCCCCCTCTCCCCTCTCCACAACTGCACTATCAGCAGCAGGAAAAAGCTCTTTGGGGAATGGGGGCTTTGAAGTAGACCCAACCGGAGGTTTTACCCCATCGGTCCTAGAAGCTGGCATGCCCATTACAGGCGTGGCGGAATCTAAAGACGCAGTCAGAGGGTTATTTTGGTCAACCGGAGCCTGACTCCCAGAGGCCTTCTTCTCTGGGCAGGAAGAGGAGAGGTGACCAGTCTCTCCGCACTTCCAACATACTGGCTTGCGACCGGTCACAATTACCGGCAGCTTCAGGCGTCCAACATCCAGACAGTTGGGGATGGAGCGGAAGGCCTTTTCATTCAACATAATCTCGAAGCTCCATCCCCCGGTCAAGCTATCGCAAGAAGCACCCAGTATGTCGCCATACTGCGACAAGAATGCCAGGTGTTCCCCGATAACCTGAGGAGGGACCTCGTATATTGCCACGCTGCTCGTTCTCTTGCCTTCGTATTCAGTCCTCAAGATGAGGTCCTTCGTTATAAGGTCTCTTGTTGAGGCCCTTACACAATCTTCTGCGGTGGGCAGCAATACGTCCCACATGAAGAATTTAGCCCCCTTAACGATTCTTAGAGGGCTAAACCCCAGGGACTGCAGGGATTTCACGACTGTGTCTTTAGTCGAGCGACAAATTTTGCGCGTACGCTTGTCGACGACAAAGACCGACACTATTCTTTTGTCAATCTTCTTCAGTTCAGTGGAGTCCTCCAAGAGTCCACCTTCTACGACAAGGTGAGCGTAACTCCTGGATCGCTCCATGAACTCCGCTATATTGATCACAACTTTCGGGAGGGACTTCCAACAAGAGGGCGATTCCCCGGCCTCTGCATCTTCACTTGTGCTGTTTCCAGCTTCTTCATTGTGGCTCTTTTCGGCCACCGAAGATTTAGAAGCTTTTTTTAATGCCTCTATCATTTCTTCATTTGTCGGAATCTTCGATAACTCTGGGTATTCTTCCATGCTATCTTTATCAGGTGGATCCTTTTTCATTAAGAAAACGTGTTTTCTGACCGATTTTTTAAAATTGGCCATTACTGGTTTCTTTTTTTTTCATTAAGAAAGACGGAATTCTTTTTTTTCCTTTTTTATCCATTTTTCAAGTAGGGTGAGGGGTAATAAATGTGGCCCATAGGCAAAAAATATATCGTTAATAAATGCAAGACAGTAAAAAATAACTTATTACCTTCATCACTAACTAACGTGATAATTGTCTTGTTAGTTCGTCCAATTTCTGAGCCTCCAGTTGGATCAGTCAATTCGACCTGGAAATTCAAGTCACTGTTGGTATTCTGATGATGACAAAAAAGAGAGAAAAAGAAAAGCAAAATATAAGTAATATATTTACAAATTAATAAGTAACAATAGAGCGGCCTCTCTTTTTTTGAGGGTTGGGCGAGTCATGTTTAGTTTAGTTTGTGTTTATATTTAGTTTGTTTTGGGGTTCATTCCCTCCCCCTCTCATTCTATTCATCCATAAATTTTTAAGTATATATTTTATAATCATTTGATTTTTATCGCATGGGGCGCATTTTGTAGGTTCCCCTTGAGAGGATGCGATATTATGGTGGGTGGAGGATTGAATGATTACGGGCGAGTTCTTATGGTGAAAGTGGAAATTGTAATGTGTGAATGGGTCGTGAATCAAAATTAGCTAAGTATAAGATAGTGATGACTAGCCACAACCCCTCCCCATTTTGGCCTTGTGCCGCAGTTGTATTTTAAATACAATAGATAATAATAAGTAACAATAAATTTTGAGGAGAAAGAGTTAAAAAAAAATGTAAACAGATTACCAAATTTTATTTTTTTATGATATCACGGGTCGGATTTGTTAAACACGCTTCAAATTTCCACTCTTTATTACATTGAAAAATTCTCGCAGAAAAATTCTCGCAGAAAAAAATTGTGGCTGTATTTGAACCTGGCTCATACAAATCAAGACTCCATTTTTCCTTCCTACTGACTGACTCAACACGCGTCCCTCATTCGGCTGTAATTTCTGCGCTATCGAATTAATTAATGTGGAGCTCGGTTTGAGGAATCGGATAGCCGAGTTCGAATCCCAGTCGAATCCATTACATTCACTTACGTGCTAATACCCTTGGGAAAGGTATGAGTCTTCTTCACCCCCTTCTCTTCCTATGAGTAAATAGCAGGGCAGACTGGGTTCTATAGCCTTGGATGGTAACTGGTCTAGGAGAAGGACAACTCTAAATTAAAAACCTGCTGAAGGTGGTTTGGTGACCTTGTGGCAAGTCCTTGTAGTACGTGGTGCACCAGGTCTCTGTATTCGGTGCGGTATTTACTCATTCCCCCACGAGAATGAGATGTGACACAAGGACGGATTAATGTATTCGGCTCTTCAAAAAGTGTGGTTGGTTCTGCACAAAGTCTTCACCATTATAATTAAATCATATGTCCAGGTGTCTGGGCTGTCGGTTTCTAGGAACTGAGTGGCCTGATCCTCATACGTCTAAAACGACGGCAGAGTCCAGATCGGATTAATATTTCTGGGGCAGTTTACGGCTTTTTTGAAGGTTATTTAAAGCCAAAATATTTTGTATTTTAGAAAAATCTATATCAAAGTGGACTAAATGTTTTTTTTTCGGTTATGCGTTTTGCCCTTTAGGATATCATTGGACTAAAGTGATGTTTATGTTGATGTGACTGCACATGAATCTAATTTGTCCCCAATGAAATATTGCCCAGTGAATTAAAAGCGTTGATTGATTGATCCAAAAAATGCCTTTACCCAAATTGTTGTGAGTTCAATCCCTGGCCTCAGAGGATAAGCAAAACTTGGAAAAAATAAGATATTCAAAGGTATGGCACGTGGAATTAGAACAATTTACCCTCCCACCACCGCCACCACCACCGTGGGGATTGAATAATTCGAAATTTTGACAAATATCACCTGAAGAAGGCAAGAACATACAACAGTCGAAACATCGGGAATATGGCAATAAAGATGAGGACAACAGTACAAACAATATAAATAGAGCAAATAGTTACAATACATCATCTCAGAATTATAGCAGGATGTTAATTTTTTATATATGTATTTGGGTATATAGTCTAGACCAGTATTTATCAACCTTTTTAAGCAACGCCACAGCTGATAGCAAATTAAAATATCACAGCACACTTAGTAACATTATTAAAGGGTATACATTTAAATGTTACGGAGAAAATCATAGATTAAAAACACGCACACAATAATATGAACTTACTTTATTTTAATGTTTCTATTACGCTATATATATATATAAGTCTAGCATTCGTCCATGCTTAGAATATTGCTGCCACATATGCTCCAGTGCCCCTACTATTTACCTTGAGCTCCTTGATAAGATCCAAGGAAGAATCAGAAATATTATTGGTCCTGATCTATAAACCTACCATTTGTCCATGGTTAGAATATTGCTGCCACATATGGTCCGGTGCCACTGCTATTTACCTAGAGCTCCTTGATAAGATCCAAGGAAGAATCATAAATATTATTGATTCTGATCGAGCAGCTCAGTTTCAGTCACTTTCCCACCGCCGAATTATTGCCTCTCTGTATCTTTTCTATAAATACTTTCATGGTAATTGTTTAGATGAGATCTTCGCTAGGGTGCCAGAAGAGATCTTCTTGTTGACTCTCTACCTCCGGGCGGGGAGGAACCCAGATGAGGCTATGCTAGAGGGCAGATTTTCGTTTGCGGTGGTAGACAAACCCGACCCCGTGTATGCGGGGTCTACAGGGATTTTTTTCCCAAGCACATGGGCTGGGAATTGCCCCACATAAAAAAAAACCCGGCCTTGTGCCACATCCTGCCTCGTGGAGAGGTCGGGTAAATACCGGCTCTTCGCTATGGTATCTAGACTTTATGAATTTAAGTTCAGTACTAAACTGGCGTCGAGATCTCATCAATTAACAGGATAGCTGGCTAGATGTAACCGTAACTTCTATGCTAACAGTTTCTTTTCTCACACTTCTCACTTGTCGAACTCCTTCCGGTTCCATGATTTCCAGCCAAATTTATTCTGTTAAAATTTAAATACAATGTCAATCGCTATTTACTGACTTCCTGATTGCTCTTTTCTCTTTCTACACATCATTAATGTTTTTGTTCTTAATTCTTCCACATCCTGAAATCCCTCGTGTTTTAGTGGCATTACTGCCTTGTTTGGAATCATTCCGATTTAAAAACTATTTGTGAAGCTTATTTAGTGTGGAACCTGTGCCTCGTGTTTTTCGCGATTTCTTCAATGTTTGGTCGAATGTGCAATAAGCAGATAAGCAGACCCTCATTTCTTCTTCAGTAGTCTTTCTTGTTTCTTATTTTTGATGTTACTTAAGGATGAGAAGCTTAATTCACATAAATAAGAAGTAGAAAATTGCAATAAAACTGATAAAGTCTTTTTATCTAATGTGGGATATGTCTTTTATATCGAAATCTAAAATTTATCAATGGGTACCGTCGAATGTTTTTTGGAGCCCTCGATCCCTAGAAATGATGGCCAATTCTTCTTTTTCACGTAACTGAAGTCTAATATTAGAAAGAACATTTATGAAGGGATTTTGAATTCAATCATACTTTCGCGGCACACTTAAGATGATCGCGCGGCACATTAATGAGCCGCTGCATGGCAATTGAGAATCACAGTAATTGACGATTTCAGTTAGCATCTTTTTATTTGTTTTATCGCGTTTATCGTTATGTATACGATAGAGTAATGGGTAGCGGCGCGGATTGGGGAATCGGTGAGCCAAGTTCGAATTCCAGTCGAATCCATTGCATTCAGTTACGTGCTAATACCCTTGAGAAAGGTATGAATCCTCTTCATCTCCCCCCAGCTATGGGTAAATAGCAGGATAAACCGGGTTCTATAGATGGCAACTGGTGTACCGCAGAAAGAAAAAAATCTGCCTTGTCAGTCATGTATCGAAAGATATATGATCGCCTAAGCGTGTATCACGCATAACTGACTGACCCCACATTGGGATAATAGAAGATCTGCTAAAAACAAAACACTCAATGCATTAATTGCTCACCTTAATGAGACTGGCCAGAATTTTGATCTTAAAAATACTGCTCTAATTAAAAGAGAAAGCAATTTACGAAGACGAAAGTCTATAGAAAGTGTTTTAATCGCTAGATCGTCCACTGTAAATTTACGTCCAATTTCTTGCAACATTTCACCTTTCTTGGCAGAACTTCTATTATCACAGTGTGGGATATTTAATAACATAAATGATGGAAACCTGAACAAAACGAAAAAGAAACTAAATGAAATTGGCTAGACGATATATCCAAACATATTTTTTTTTTAAAGTTTAAAATTTCAGCCATCTTTCTCCTGTAGTCACATCAGCGTAAACATAAATTTAGTCTGATGAAGTCCTAAAGGTCGAAATGTGTTAAAGTTATATATCCTTTTACCATATTTTGTATTGTAAGAATAGGTTTGTTTTTTTTTTTTTTTGCGAGTGAATATTGCATTAACAATTTTTTTAAAAATTATAAGGATTATTCCTGGTAAAAATCAGCTTTGGGGAAGAGATAGATTAACTTTCACAAATGATATTTTCCCATAAGTGTATGTAACGAAGCTGACTGGAATTCGAACGAGGCTCTCAGATTTCTCATTCCGAGTCGCTAGTCATTGTACCACCTGCACATCCCTAGGACCAGGAAAACTGAATAACTACAGTGAGAGTATCCTGAGAGAATTAGAGGTCATCCTAGGATTTATTATTGGTGGCCACAATTGAAGATATAAAAACACAGTGTTGAAAGCAGAATCAGTAAGGTAACTACAAGAAATCCCCACCCCACAGAAGGCAGGAAAAGATAGCAAGAGGAATGGACTAACCTTCGATTGTAAGAAGACAGAATATATGGTTGTCAGCGAAAGGAATATCCCAAGCTGAAAACTATGTATTGGAAGCATCAAAATCAAGCTTGTACAAAATTTTCAATCCCAAAGAAGCGTTTTAACAGAGAAAGGAAAATGTGACACCGAAATCCGATGGCGCACTTAAATAGCGAACGATGTCTTCCAAAAGCAAAGCAAAGTATTCGGTTGGTGCAAAAATAATGACGTAATAATGTCGTTTTTTGACGTATTTTTTAACGTAAAAAACGACGTTATTACGTCATTATTTTTGCATCAACCTAATATTAAGAAATATGAAAGAAACAAGTACTAAACTGTGGTGTTATATCGATCCTCCTGCTCGCTGTTCATCTTGAGGTTCTCGACAAAATCCAAAGACGGATATGCAATGTGATAGGTCCTGACCTGGCATCTCGACTCCAGTCACTTTATCACAGACGTGATGGGCTTCCCTCTGTCTTTTCTACAAATATTTTCATAGCTGTTCTGACCGGCTATTTTCACTGGTACCCCGACTGCATGAATTTAAGCGTGCTACTAGGTTGGCATCTCAATCCCACCCTTTGACTGTCGAAAAAGTTAAATGTAACCGCCTCTTCTATTCCAACAGCTTCTTCTCTCGCACTTTTCACCGGTGGGACACCCTTCCTTCTACTTGCTTCCCTGGTATCTATAATGTTCAAATATTCAAATGTAATGTCAATCGACATCTTCTGATGCCTTGATCTTGATCCTCATCATTTTCTTTATCCTTTCTTCAAACACACATGCTTACTCTTACTTTCACTCTTTGAAGCGTGCTAGTGGCACACCCGTCTTGCTTGGGGTGAAATGCTTAAAAAAATGGCAGTAAATGCTGGACAATCTCATCATAGATGAAGAAGAGGCTTGAGGCAACAGAAATGTGATTCTAATGAAAATCCCATGGACTGAACCTGTCAGTAATGAGAAAGTTTTATGGAAAAAGGAAACAAAAACGATCCCTATATTTAACATCAGAAAAAGAAAGTTGACATTTCAATGGCACATAGAGGGCCTGGAGAATTTGATGCTCACAGGACATATTGAAGATAGAGGAAAACAGCGTATAACACACCTAAGGAGCTTGTGTAAATGAGGGGTTGGGGCAGAACGGGAATTAGATGAGATAATAAAAAGACAAATCTTACTAAAAGCGACAAAGGACAGGAAGTTGAAAAGAACAATGGTCATCGTTTAATTCAATTAAAACAAAAAGACATCTTTATTAGTGGGGATGAATCTGCTTAGGTTGTAAACAATTTGCAATCATGGCAGACGATATTAACTAAGCTTAAATTAGTGGACTACAAAGCAAAATGGAAGAGAAAAATGATTGGAGAAAGTTTTTTATTTTGTTACTATTGTTACTAATTTCACCCAATAGAAGGCTCGAGTGCCACTCAGGTAGAGAGTTACAGTCGAAATAATCATTATGAATAAGATGCGTGATATGAATGGGAGAGGTGATTGAAAGCAGAGATTATGAGGATAAGGAGAAATATAACGATTAACCCTTGACTTGAAGCGTTCAAGATTGGTATGTTCAGGGAAGCATTCACGCGGAACCTGTTTCAGAAAGTGGTATTTGGGGGCGGGGTAGGCGATGTTTCATATAAAATTTCTATCTTATATTTGAAACACAGGGGAAATAAGGATGACTCGACTCCGTGGAAGTAGAATGTCATTTCCTACTTACCTAGTACAGGAGTTAACCTTTAGTCAATGAGGGTTCACTGGGGCGTGGTTAACGTTCCTGTGCTGTAAGTGGAGCTATAATTCTCCTGATTTTAGATGGCAGAAGTTGCTCAGCCCCAGGGTTTCCAACCCTGCGGCAGCACCTTCCTCATCGCATTAAAGAGGTTGGATCGGTTTAATACCGATGCCAGCGTGACAGTGGTCCCGGAGGTTGGGTAAAATCCATTTTTACCCTTGGTCCATATGTATAAGTATGTGTATGGCGCTCTTCAAGTTAAAACGATAATTAGTCATATCCAGCTCTGGTGGAGAGTCCGGGTAAATATACATGGTATTTCCTAGCAGTAAAGCTTTGAACTCGTGAATGAAGCACAAATGGACATTGCCAAGGGAATACCGATAGAGGAGCGAGAGGCTTGTAAAGTTACATCTGCTGAAAAGAAGTTGTAGAATGGAAAATAAAGTCAACCCTCTGAAGACCATATAAACGATTCTGAATTCTATTCTACCACATGCCTCTTGGTGTGCTGGTGTACTGCTTGTCAAACTCTCCGCCTCAGGACAGAGAGTAACCCAAACGAGGCTATGCCGAAAGGCAGAGTCTTGTCTCGGGTGGTAGACAGCTACCCGAACCCGTGTATACGGGGTCTTCGCGGAATTTTTAGTTTAATTTGTAACGTATATAAATATAGGTAGAAAAAAGCAAATATTGATAAGATAACGAGGGTCACAAAGTACGGCCCGGAGCCCCCAGTCAGAAAAGATAATGCATGGCAGGAGTCAGATACTTCCTCGAGAAATAGAATGAGCCGACTATTTTTTTAGCTTCTTTAGCAATGGGTTGTATATTACGTATGTCTCTTGAGTGCATATTTTTACAGTATATATTTTCCTAATATTCTTACAGTATGTCCATGAAACATTACCGATGTTATTTCTCAGTTACTGTTATATAACATACCTATGAATACTAATGGGTAGGACACAATCCTCATAAATACATTGGACACTATTGTAAGTGGGGGTAATATGCTGTATAAGTAGTCCACCACTAACAGTGGTTTACCTACTTCACGCTGCTGGCGAGTATTGTATTTTGTTGATGTCATAAAGATAACCATTTCATTTCCAACCTCCGTTTTGGTTATTCCTCATTCAGTAACCCTTTCTAGGTTACAACAGTTACAAAATGTTCGAGCAATTGTTTTTGTTGTTTTATTCTACTCAACACAATATTCTACTGTCGGGTTACCTCTTCCTAATTTTAGAAAACGCTACTAGGAGACGCTCTCAGGACTATAAATACTCTGCTATTTTCTCACCTTATCCGCTTATTCGTCAACATGTAAACCTCTCGCGGAGAACGCGTTTCCTTTTAGAAATGCATGACCAATACACACACACACGCGAGCGCGCATACACACACACACATACGTACGTACGCACATTCACAAACTACACGTACTTTGGACCAAAAGGTTTTCACATTCATTTTACACACACATTATTGTCTTTTCGCTTGTATACCTTCGTTGTTAATACATTATAATTTGTTTGCACACATATGTATTGCTTCTTGTCATTTCTTTTCATTTCTTTACGTGGACTCACATCCTAATTCCGCTATGTTTGTTGTGGGCATTTCAGGAGACACACGTGTTTATCTCTCAACGCATACACCGGTCGGCAACACTACATCAGGATAAATTCTAAACTGTAACTTGAAGACTTTCAATACCAACAAAAAATGGCCAACACAGAAGCAAAAGTAAGTAGGATGCTGACCTTTCACAATACCTCAAATTTTGTCAAACTTCCATATGCTTTGAGAATAATAATTCGAAATCCTGTTTTTTTAATTAGACTTTAACAAACAGTAATCGCTGGTCGTTCGTATCTGAGTATGCCTGTCTGATAGGCCGGCTAGTCAATCCCTATTGTAGATGCCTTCTCAGGCACATTTGTGTTTATTAAACACCCACAGAGCTCACCTCTGCTGTAACTATGCAGTGCGGACCTTAGTTATTGTTTCTGGGAAAGAGTGCATTATCTGGCGGGATCAACAGAATGAAGAAACGCTCAAACCCTCAGTCACCATGAGTTGTTTTATTTTTTCTGTTTGGAATAGATTAATATACTTTGCGACATGTAAACAAAAAATATTAATCTTTTTTTAATGAACTTAAAAAATAAAATGTTTGGTGCGCTCTTGTGAACCGTATAAAATCATCAGACGGGACGCATACGACCCACGGGCCGAAGTTCGCCTAGCCTTGAAATACAGTGAAATGTCAAAAATTATATGATTGTTTGTTTAATATATATTTCTTCTATGCGTCGTGCCTATGGTCCTGTGGGTGATCATGACTCTCCACAAGCTCCCTTGTAGCTGTTAGTAATGTTTATCTCTTTGCCAAGCCTCCCATCTCCAGTTACGTCATCCATTTACAGTTTGTTTAACGTCATATCAACACCTTATGAGAAATTTGAAGCCGAAACTCAATTTTATTGGGGGCCATGAAGTAATAAATATATGATACATTTTATTCTGTTTTCGCAGTTGAATACATGGTAGATGATACCCAGCTTTTGTGTATATGTTTGTGTGGACATAATTATTACAGGCAGTGATACGTGTGTTTTATGTTGTGGTTTCGTTGAAGTTATATTTTCGAATACAGTTTGATTTCTTTAAGAAATTGTAGGATATAGATTAATGTCATGAAAGCTCTTTCATGTTGGGTGGTCGATTTCGTTTTGAGGCATATCAACCTCTATTTAATACCTAAATATAAATATCTAATGTCTTCCACTAAATATATTTTGAACGCAATTATATGCCTTCAACTACAAATAAAATGTATTGTTGGTCATATTATATATAAAGAACAGTGTATGTGTGTTTGTGCATGTGTGTGTCGAAGCAACTCTTCCGCTCCAACTGCTCCGATTTCGCTGATTCATAGCTCATTCAAAGACCCTAGAAAAGTTAGGCGCAGGGAACGATTTTCGTTGAGCTCAGATACAGGTTGGCAGATTATGCGAGCTTAATACACACACACACACACATACACACACACACACACACACACATACACACACACACACACACACACACACACACACACATATATATATATATATATATATATATATATATATATATATATATCAAGTATGTGATGCAGTTCAATTTACATTACATGAATCATTCATACAAAAACTTCTATATCTGTTTTTTGAATGAATGATTCATGTAATATATATATATATATATATATATATATATATATATTTTGTATGAATGATTCATGTAATTATATATATATATATATATATATATATATATATATATATATATATATATATATATTATGCTAGTCATTAACATTGCTTTCGTGGTTCAAGTGAAGTAACTCTTATTTTCCTATCGGGCGGCATTTAAGCTAAGTCCTATGGAGAACTCTTGGTTTGGCCATCATCATAATACATTTATTTTTATTTCATGGGTGACAGAACAAGGGACAATTTATAAAGTAAAATTAATATAGTGTAAAGATGGGAAAATAGAAATTAGAATTAGTGAAGTGAATAGACTTTGTCGAACGAAGTGAGACAATTAGTTGAGTGCCCCGAGCTCACTAATGCATGAGAGTCGCGAATGCACTTTTAGGAGCAAAACGACTGCAATTGCGAGCTTGCAAGCGACCGGCTAGTTTTACTATAAAAATGTATTTTTATACTTTCATAATATTTTGTTTTCGTTTGAGGAGGTTCACTATTTGCCCTTAGCTGGGACCCTAACAGTCACCTGAGAACAACAGCAATTAAGAGGTAGTTCCACTCTCTCCAAAACCTCCCGATCAGAAGCATTGCTGCCAGATGTAGTTTATCGTTATACCCAGGACTATCAAAAATTATATTAGGTTGGTGCAAAAATAATGTCGTTTTTCTCACATAGTAACATATGTGAGAAAACGACATTATTTTTGCACCAACCTAATAGTATAACAATATGCAAAAGTAATGGTTGATGGTGCCACCGTAATCAGACTTCTATCAATTGTATTCCGAATCTGTCTAAGCTTATGGTAAGGTGACATGAATTATTCGAATGGGTTACGATAGTTGGTGCCAAAAGAATGGGACATTACATTTCTGAAATTGTGAGGACATTTAATATGCCTGCAATTTACAATGTCATGTTTACCGGGCAGTGGCTCTCCACAAGTCCTTAATGATTGTGATCAAAAATACCTGACTAGAATTAACTACAGTTAGATGATCAAATCACGTGTGTGTTTGTTCAACACCCCGCAGAGACCACATACAGTTTATGCTGTAGCTATGCTGAGCGGACATAAGTTAGAGAGGGAGAGCGAGAGAGAGAGGGAGAGAGAGAGAGAGAGCACATCATCTATCATAATCAGCATTTTGAACAATGCCACTACTTTCACACACTCGGTTACGATGACTTGTGCTTTCGTGCTAGCGCGATCATCGATAGCTTCCAAATAATTCCGTCTACACAATTTCACCCACAAGTTTTGGGTAAACCTGTGGTATTGTTTTCAAGCACTTTCCAAAGGTATTGCAGGGTGGCATCGCCTTGACAGACCGTTAACATCAAAAAGTCGCCTTCTAGACAAATCAACCGTGATAAGATTCGAACATGCGTGTCATAGTTGGAACTGACATGTCGATAACGATATCTAAAGATAACTGTACGTGATGCCACCATATATTAACATTATAGAAATACACAAACCTATATTAATTGTGTCCTGATATCTGGTGAGTAGGTGTGAACACCTACTAGGCTGCTCATAGAAAGGTGTTTGAATAGAACATGATTGTGGTGCCAGACAGATGAAACATTGTATTTCTGAAATGTGTGAAATTTTGGGAACATTTGACACCCTTGACTCTACACTTATGTTTATACAGGATATACCTGATAGAAGACAATACCATCCACAATATACAGTATCCCTAATGATCATGACCAGAATGATCTGAAGCAATAGGCAAACAATAGTGGATCAAATCCCCCAGAAGACTGGCATCATCTGATGAGTCGCAGTTCCAGTCTTTTCAGATTGATAGTAGGATCTTAGTTATAGTCTTGGGGAGAGAGCACATAATCTGTTGTTTGCAAAACACCAGTAGGCTAAAAACCTAAGTTACAATGACTTGTGACTTTGTGCTAGCTCAACCATCGACAGCTTTCAACAGTTCCGTCTACCCAATTTCACTCACGAGTCTTAGGTTAACCTTTATATCATTATTAGTCACAATCCATATTTGTTGCTGGGATCACCTTAACGGATCGATAACATCAAGAAATCACCTACCGGACAATTCGACCGTGATGAGATTCGAACACGAATCGCATGATTGGAACTGACATGCCAAAGGTCATTGGATAGCGGTATCTAAAGATAACTGTACATTATGCCACCATATATTAACATTATACAAATACGCAGACCTATATCAATTGTGATCTGATATCTGGTGAGTCGATATGAACACCTACTCAGCTGCTCATGGCAAGGTGATGTGAATTATCGGAGCATAAATAAGACATCATTGTTGTGACATATAGACATTTCTGAAATTGTGGGGATATTTCTCATCCTTCAGTTAATGGCGTTACGTGTGTACCGGGGATATCTGATGGAAGGCATTATCGATCACTGTGGAAACCGCAGTAGCGGACCACAGGTCCTTAATGATCGTGCTCAGAGGTTAGAATTAACTTCCGTAATAATCAAGCGATACTGAATCCAGTTAAATCCGCATTTAATACAGAAGTCACCAAACGCATATCCAGCAAGTCAGTTTCGCTTTCAGGGGATATAGGCACAGAAGATCCGCTAGGATACTCCTGTTAACATCACGATACAGGACACAACATTTCAGCTTGGTTCGTGACGTCGCTACTTGTAGTTTGGTTGGTAAGTGTGGCATGGTTACAGTTGTGTCGGGATTATGGTAAGATTTGGGTATGATGCAGGCACCACGAACCCACGGACCTTAGTTGTCAAGTCACCAAACAGCTTCGTGATGGTTTTATAATGGTTTAGGGCGTGATCACTTGGTATAGGTTAAATCCGCTGCTCTGCCTCAACAATCCATTGACCGATTACCGTTACGTTACGCAGCTTAGTGATAATTTACACCAAATCATGGTCTAAGTTATCCAGGATTGGTTTGAGGAGCATTTTAGAGATTTTGACAACGAATGTGGCCACCATGTGCGTCCGATATAAACCTAAACGCACATTTATGTGACTTGGTGGAGAGATCTATTCCTACGCAAGAGCCTACACACATAAATATCAGTGAGCTGTGGACAGCTATCGAAACGCCATAGGTTAACATTTCTACGTAGTTCTTCAAACATTTGTAGAATCAATGCCAGGGACTGGGGGTGTCCATAAGATACTTGGCATCTATTTCATGATTTTTGGCGCTTCAACATATATAATGAGCAGTTCGACCTTTTCTGTTTCTTTGCATCTCTCTCCGTAGAAATAACGACTTTCCTGTCGTTAGAAACCTGGTTTTACTGAGGAATAACGAGAAAATATGTTGTCACGGCAACACGAGGTATCCTCGGCACTCCTGATGTAAGTAAGCATCTTGTTGCCATAAGAACGGAATATATATTTTTTTTTAATTATAAAACGAAAAATATCCGCTCTTCGGCACAATTCATATCACCTTGGCAATATAATTCTAATATGCCGTGTCCATGATCACTCTTCCAGTTTGTAGTATGTTTATTGACCGAGTGAATTAAAATCTTTATAAAAACATATAGGATTCCTTGGCAGTTGTCTCTTTACTCCCTGTGCACGGTAGTGCTAAAAAATCATACAAGCAAGTGCAAACAAGAAGTGAAAATCAACGTGGGAATTGATTTGTCCGGTTGGTGATAGACTGACAGAGGCACACCGCGTTGTATGCTTACAAACGAAACAATTTTTGTTTTAATCAATTCACACCAAGCAATGCGATAATGCTACTAAGACACAAGTAGCTACTGGAAGTGAAAGAGAATGAAAAGACCCTATAAGGAACCGGAGAGCAAATCCTAAAAAAGAAACAAAGGATAAACCTCTACTCTTGTTCAAAAGACCTATTTACTCTTATTGAGAAAAATAAATAGTAAATAAAATTTGAGAGCTAAAGCGGAAATAATAGAAGTATAGAGTTGAAGTCGACTTTAGAAGGAACCGGAAACCAAATCCTGAACAGGAAACAAAGGATAAATCTCTACTTTAGTTCAAAAGACCTATTTACTCCGGTTGAGAAAAAAAAATAGTAAATAAAATTTGAGAGCTAAGGCGGAAACGATAGAAGTATAGAGTTGAAGTCGATTTTAGAAGGAACCGGAAATCCTACCCTAAAGAGGAAACAAGGGATAAACCCCTCCCTCTGTTCAAAAAGACGTGTGAACCGGGCGACAGGTGAGACTATCATGGTCCGAAAATGACATACGTAGAGATTACGCCACATGGAAAAGAACGTCCCAGTCAAATTTATTTACTGTGCGTGCTGCATTATCAGTACAACGACGGACGTTGTCATGTGACGAAACCACCGACCGGATTCCTTGCCCAGAATAAAGTCTATCTTCTTTGACTGCGTCGTCGAAACGAGGTGATTGATTAAGTTTTTAATTTCCCCTTTGTCCACCTGTTTTACGTCTTCCCAAATTTTTTCTTTTAACTTGATCTGTTTAACCTTTGCAAACCGTTTACTCCACGTGCTTATACCTACTGAATTGTCACCAAGTGCTTTAATTCTAGACGGCTTAGCCTACCATGCACTTTTGTCAAAATTAAAAAAATAAAGACGAAAGAGTTATAAATATATTCAGCCACTTTTTTCCACCAAAATAAAGTTAAATTATCACTTTGGCAAAATGTTTAGATGGTATGCACGCACAACCAATAAATACACTCCTAAGATATCTCTAACATGATAGGAATTTGGTAGATCTACTACATTGCATATATTAAGACATAAAAATGAATCGGTGCTTTTTAGTTAAGCTTCTATTGGCTACATTTCGGCCAATCATATCGCGATTCTTACTTTCAAAATTTACGTTTGGTTAGATACACACGTCTTCTTTTTTAAATAATCTCCTTTCAAAACACGGGCGATCATGGCTCTTTACAGCATCCTTTTTTGCTCTAAATAATTTTTGTATCCTTACTATCCTCCCTTGTCCCTGTTTTGTCACCGATTCACACAAACTTGTTAAGTAGGTTACTTTCTGTTTTTCTTTGATTCTTTTCCCTTTAGTATGACTTGTGAGTGTCAGATTCTCTAGACATTCTTTCCTCTTTATGTGTCCATAAATTTCATCTATCTCTTTCTGGTTGTAAGGATAAGCTTCTTTGTTCCTATTTTCCTTAGAACCTTGTCTTCATCATATTCTGTGAGTGTTAAATTCTCTAGGCCTTCTTTCCTCCTTATGTCCTAGAAATTTCAACTCTCTCTTTCATACCTAGTGTAGACAATTGATATAAAAGATTGTTTAAATACTATGTGGATGCAAAGGAAATATCCATCTCTTCAACCTGAGGTTGGGTTAGAACAAACCTTACGAAATTACGGATATTGAATAGTACTGTTCCTAAGTACTGTTCAATTTTATAGTTTAAAAAATTATTTCTCCCCAAGCAAGGCAATAAAGCCACAAGCGAGAAGTGCGATAGAAGAAACTGTTTACGTAGGACTTACGGTTACATCTAGCCATTTCCAATTTAAGTTTAAAATGATTATAATTTGCCGCTAATCTATTACTGCGCTTAAATTCATAAAGTCTTAGTACCATCGAGGAAAGTTCATCAGAACAATTAGCATGAAAGTATTTATAAAAAAAAAAGCACAGGAACGCTACGTTACGACAGTGAGAAAATTACTTCAATCGTGATGCCGGGTCAGGACCAATAACATTGCAGATTCTTCTTTCTAGTTTATCAAGAATCTCTAAATATATAGCAGGATATAAATGATAGACTTATAAATATGTAAGATAGATTCTGACGAGATTAACTGTTCAGCTTACCTATCTGTGGACTTAACAATTGATTCAATATACTCTTTTCACTTCCTGTTGGTGGAAAACGTTAGTTCGAGAAGGCGCAATGAGGTTAGCATCAGGCATGCTGATGGAAGGTAGAACAGGTTCTCTCAGTCGATTAAAGGACAGCAGTTTCTTTTAACACTGCTAATCCAAACAAAAAGGCGCACACACACACATTTGCCTTTTGATTTGCCTCAGTCAAAACAACAGCAAAAGAGAAGTGAACCGTCTTAGTAATGAAAGAGTCTTAGTAACTTACCTTTCCTAATAGCTGGATATCAATGTCTTTGCTTGTCTCGCCGTGGGCAAAGGTCAGCGAACCGGAACCGCCAATATAGTCAACTCCGTCCCGGGCAGTCATCGGGTTGGTCACCCATGTTACCGAAATTTTGCCATCTGCTCCATTGATTCGATTTACAGTTAGGCGGGCATTTGGTAGGCTTTCCTTCACTACGTAACTTGGTTTGCTAAATTCTAATCGACCGGGTTCTGAAAAAAAGAAATTATATTTTAAAATACAAAAATATTCCATTAATATACATTAATCTACATATATGAAACGAATTATACATACATACATACATACATACATATATATATATATATATATATATATATATATATATATATATATATATATATATATATATATATATATTAGGAGAGCTCATGATCAAACATAATAGACCTTCATTGTCTGTTATATTTAAAAATATATGTTTGAATAATGATCTGCTGTCCCAATACACTATATATATATATATATATATATATATATATATATATATATATATATATATATATATTATTATTATTATTATTAGTAGTAGTAGTAGTAGTAGTAGTAGTAGTAGTAATCTTATAAGTATAAGAAAATATACTCGTTCGGAAAACCTTCGGTGTCTTGATTTGCAAATAATCAACCCAATGCCAAAGGGAAAAAAGGTATAAAAATGGTATAAAAAAAGGTATATTAAAAAAGCAAGCCTTCCCTGACGATCCGCTAAGGTGAAACCGTGGTAGGTAGTCTGGTTCTCGGTTTAACTATATATATATATATATATATATATATATATATATATATATATATATATATATATATATTGCTTTGTGCAGACTCTATCACACTTTTTGAGTTGTCCGTTTCCTAGACTGGTTGCCATCCAAGGCTATAAAACCAAGTCTGTCCTGCTATTTACCCATAGCTGCAGTAAGAAGGGGATTAATACCTTTCCCTAGGGTATTAGCAAGTAAGTGAATGTAATGGATTTGACTGGAATTCGAATTTGATTTTCCGATTTCTCAATCCGAGGCGCTATCTACTACTCCACTGTGTTCTCACTCCCCTCTCTCTCTCTCTCTACACACACACACACACACACACACACACACACACACACACACATATATATATATATATATATATTTGATCACCGATAACACGACACGAAGTTTTTTTTTATACTCAGCATCTGAAGATTGCGCTGTGGATGAAACTCCGAGTCGTGCTACCGGTGAGGGAAAATGTGTATATTTATTAATATATATATATATATATATATATATATATATATATATATATATTCTAATCTAACCGGTTATGTCAAAAGTATTTAAAATAGTCTATTAATATGAAAGATTTTGACCTGCATATATAAAACGTATCATATATATATATATATATATATATATATATATATATATATGTGTGTGTGTGTGTGTGTGTGTGTGTGTGTGTGTGTGTGTGTGTGTTGTGGATTCCGCGTGAAAAAGCGGTCTCCAATAAATGACAAACGTAAGTATTTAAGCTAAGAAATTAAATGTATTTACACAAAATACAAAAGGTAATGCTGTTAGTAAAATCCAGGAACGCCGGTTAGTATTAATCAAAGATCGCTATATACAGTCGCGAAGTAAACTTCCTTAGAGTCGGGCGTCCTTGTAACTGACTTCTAACGTCAACTCAATCACAGTGTCTATGTACTTTCCACTCTGTTTCTCCACCCTGTTCCTCTACTTCCTCAACTCTTATCTCTGACTGTGGCTATTTTATGGCAGCAGGACGAGTCCATTTATATCAGAAAAGGGTGGACCCCATAATAATATGTATATATATATATATATATATATATATATATATATATATATATATATATATGAGTGTATGTGTGTGCGTGAGCACGTGTGTGTGTGTTTGTAGGATGTATAATAGTGTCCAAAACAAAAGATGATGAACAAAGTGTAAACTTTTTAATGAAAGACCCGTTTCGCCTGAGAAAATCTGATGTGATCATTGGCGTCATCAGTTCAACTAAAAGAAGGAAGGAGAATGTCTTGGGATCGTTAGATTAATTAATGTGATTTACGACGACCAACTTATCCTCGGAGATTCCAAGACATCTTCATTATATCATTATTTTGAAATCAATCATCAGGTAGTCGGCATATTCCCTTATTTTTCATTCGAATTGTGCTATCATTTTAGCTCCTGCTGCTGTTATTCGGCACAGTTCATTGTGATTGTATAGCGCGAATCCCCAAGGTTCAAAGTAGAATGGCCCTACTATTTTCATTTGTTCGAAGCCATTTTTAATCATTGATCTGAAAAAGCTGACAGTTAAGATATTTCTGAATGCCACACATGACTTCCATCTGAAAGTCTCGGTCTGACGAGGCTATTTAAGAACACGACTCGAGGTTTTAGCTCAATGTTTTAGTTTTGTAACCATTTTCGACACACGAGGAGTTCACCTGAGGTCATCTGTAACTTCAATGATAGTCTGTTGCGACATTGAGTGCAATGTCTATACAGACATCAACAGAGGTGAGCCTACTACATACTACAAAAGTAAACGACCAAATTCAAAGAAATAATGAATTCGGCAAGAGGATGACGCATGAGATCTACGAAGATTTGCTTTCACTCGATTTTCAACGGCAATAACAGAACCTTCGATGGGGAAAGTGCATGAAAAACATTGATTTTGATGTGGACATCAAAGAAACTGAAAAATGCTAGGATCTAGCAAGGCAGCTGAAAATGCTCTGGAACATAACTGCTAAAGTAATTCCTGTAGTAATGGGTGCACTTGGAACTCCAACTCGAAGTTGAAAGATCGCTGATAATAATGTCCCGCCCGGCAGGTTTTACGGTGCAGTAGAATGGATCCGGTCATAAACCGACTCCTGTTAGCCATTAGAAGAGGCAAAGATTCAGTAAGCCTGTTAATATAGATGTCAAGGAGTTTATTCTCAAAGTAATCCAATTGGCGAGAGATATTTTGACACAATTTACATTGTTTGGACTGATGTCCTCATCTTTATTGCCATATTCATGACGTTTCGGCCGTTGTACGCTCCAGCCTTCTTCAAGTTATATTTGTTGGAATTTCAAACCGAACCCTTTATTTAAAGATTGTTCTAATTCCATGTGCCATGCCTATTTAGTTAATTCCCCTTAATAACTCAACTCTCCAAGTTTTTGTTCTCTATACTGTGACCAGGGATTGAACTCACATCTATTTGGGTCAAGTCACTTCTGGGTCAAACAACCAAAGCTTTTATCCACATGGCCCAGTGGATAAAAGTGTTGATTGATTGATCCCTGTTGTTTATAAATAAAGAGATCGGTTCGAAAGTCCAAGTATGACCTGAAGAAGGCCGGAGCGTACATCGGCCGAAACGTGGGAATATGACAATAAAGATGAGGACAACAGTACAAAACAATGTAAATAAATAGTTACAATCCTCATCTCAGAAATATAGATTGATGAGAGATGTTTGCCAATAAAGGATTATCAGCGGAGAATTTTCAATGAATGGAAACATATATAAATGATAGACTTATAAATATGTAAGATAGATTCTGACGAGAATAACTGTTCAACTTACCTATCATTTTCATTTTTTTCTTTCAAAGTATTCTTTTAAACTCGCTAGAGTTTTTCTTTTTAAGTTACTGAGTAGGTAACTTATGATCAAGCAAAGGTAATAAAAAAAACGGAGAGACGACATTGGTGGAACTTGGAGCGATTAAGCGAAAAATAACCGCTCGTGATGCTGAAGGTGAGAATGATGTACAGGTAAGTGATCAGAATATTAATGAAGCTATGAATGCTGAAACCGAAGTGATTATAAGTGTGAATACAAATGCTTTTTTTCCCCCCAGGACTGTGATATGGATGGATTTATCACTGTGGAGAACCAGATTATTATAGATGGGTAGCGTTGGCAGTGATAAATACTGACATTACCAGGAAGACTTTATGCGCAGTTTTAAGAAAGCAGGCCAGAGTAAGTTCAGCTTAGAAGCAAGAGAGGGAAAATATTTATGAAATATATGTGAGGATAATTGGTGCAAATCCTATGGTATTACGATTTATGCGCACAGATGTATATAGACACGCGGACACACACAAAACGCACACTCAATGATATAAACTTAAACAATAAATGTGATAGATCCACATAGACTGAGATAGATATAAATAGAGTGTCATAGATAGATAGATAGATAGATAGATGTGCGTGTGTCAACGGTAAGCTACAATTTATTTATTACACATCCTTGGATATATATATATATATATATATATATATATATATATATATATATATATATATATATATATATACTAGCAGCATGTCCCGGCGTTGCCTGTGCTTGATTCAAAAATCGTACGACTCATACAGCTATCGCTATCACTTGACTTAAAATATTTTCCCCTTCCTTGCCTTTAAAGGAGGGTCCTTTGCAGTA
The DNA here is from genome assembly GCA_963932145.1 of Acanthosepion lycidas. Taxonomy (NCBI): domain Eukaryota; kingdom Metazoa; phylum Mollusca; class Cephalopoda; order Sepiida; family Sepiidae; genus Acanthosepion; species Acanthosepion lycidas. Next base: position 76,672,127 of record OZ010600.1, read on the forward strand.
CTAATGTTGCTACATGCCTTACCTCTTGCCTATCTCACACTGCGATTTTTTTCTAAGCTCTATACTAAACATTAAATCTGTTACGAAAAAAGAACTAAACAAAATGCACACAAAACGATCAGCTTTAAAAAAAGGACTCGTAACTGGAAAAACCGAATGAAAAAAGAATGTTAAAAACAAATACTTTTTCACACCCAACCCAGTTCTGCGGAATCAGAATCAACGTTGAGTTTAAGCAAGCGAATGAGTCAACTGGAGTAAAGTGTCATGCAGATTTAAATTTTCCCACTAGTGACGAATGCAGCTATCGATTTTTTTTGCATGCTAGCATGCTAGTTAACATTCGTGTCAGTCAGCTGTTGGTTCTCATGCTGGCCAATAGAATCTTCCTGCCTATTCGTGGCAGCCAGCTATAAACTCTTACTCTGGCCAGTAGAAAATGGCCGCAAACTACATTAAAACTGCCGTAGAAGCATGAAAAAATCGATTTCCACAATCGATGGGAGTTGGGAAATGCAAAGTCGATCTTGGCCTTCCCGCTAACTTGGAGCATGTGCATGTAAATTTTGGTACAAATCCGTCGAAAATTGCGGCCGTGCATTCGTTACACACACACAGACACATCCTGCCTTATATATATATATATATATATATATATATATATATATGAAAATTTCTCAGAGTTAACCTGTAGAAAAGACAATATTTATAAATGTAAATGACAATAGGAAAACTAGTTATTGCTGACGCGTTTCGTCCAATGTGGACTTTCTCAAAGCAAAAGACGAAATTAATTTAATTAAAGAAAATAACTAATAATAACAAAAAACAGAATGTTCTTAGCAACTGGAGGAATGTAGAGAACGCTATTTTCATATTGTTAACTGAAAATAACGTCACTCTGTTTTTTGTTATTATTAGTTACTTTCTTTAATTAAATTCATTTCGTTTTTTGATTTGAGAAAGTTCACATTGGACGAAACGCGTCAGCAATAACTAGTTTTCCTATTGTCATTTATATATGTATATATATATATATGTGTGTGTGTGTATGTATATATATATATATGTGTGTGTATATGTATATATATAATTTCTATATATATTATATATGCGCGTTACTTATTGGAAAATGCTCAATATCAGTGATAGAGCTAACATATTAAGTTGCAGGGATATCACAAAAGCGTGAAACCCAGGGTTACAAACTCATATCCATACAACTGAATATATATATATATATATATATATATATATATATATATATATATATATATATATATATATATATTACATCTACCATTATATATTTTCATTACCTACCAACAAAGACTATAACTGGTCACGACAGGAGGAAACACAAATGAAGTAATTCTGAATGATTTGACTATCGATAAATATTCCAATCAGGCGATGTGATTATTTGGCTATCGATCACAGACCACCTCCTGCCGACAATCAATGCGCATGCGTGTGAAAAGGGCAAACTTTTACCATGAATTTTTCATTTTTTTCTTTCAAAGTATTCTTTTAAACTCGCTAGAGTTTTTCTTTTTAAGTTATTCCGTTGCCTCACGCTTACATTTTTATTTTCCTTTCATTTCTTTTCTCCCGTATTATTTTTCATCCTTTTCCTGGATATTTTAAAAACTGTTATAATGTTTATATATTTAAATATTTCATGCTATTTTTACATCCTTATGTTGCTTTCAAGTTTTTCATTTTCTTTTTTTTATCATTCATTTTCTACCAATGTCTTCGTCCAGTTATTGAACTGTTACATTTTTATTTTTTCATTTGTCTGGTCTTTTTGTTTTCTTTTCTTCAATTTTAAATAAATTTATTATTTTTCATTATTTTTTCTAGTTTTTTCCTACCTGATATTTTATACCTTCCTTTTTTTTTTCTTTTGTTTTCTTTCCCCTCATTCAACTTTTTGTATCTTTTCTTTTTGTTTGTTTCTTCATTTATTTATTAGGCGATTGTATTTCTATTTTCCCATTACTTCTTTCTTTCTTTCTTTCTTTCTTTCTTTTTCATTTTACTTTTAAAATGTTTCTTAAGTTTCTTTCTTTCTTTATCTTCTTTTTTTCCATTTATCTTTTTATAAATTTTCTTCAGTCATTGTTTCTCTCTTTCTTTGTTTTTTATTTAATTTAAAAAAATTGTTCAACCTTTTTCTTTCTTTCCTTTTCATTTAAATTTTAAATTTTAAAATCTTTTTGATTGTTTATTTATTGTTTCTTTCTCTCTCTCTCTCTCTCTCTCTCTCTCTCTCTCTCTCTCTCTCTTTCTTTTCACATTTAATCTTCATTCCTCCCATTTCCCGATCTTCCCGTTTTTCTTCACTTCAATCTCAATTTTATTAACTCAGTTTTTTCTCTTCTCGCATAACTTAGTTTTATTTTTTCATTCGACTTTTTTCTCACTCGACATCGTCCTAATTCGCGTTAATCTTCTTTTGCCACTCTCTCCACCCCTCCTACTTCTGTCCTCTTTTTTCTTTTCTCTCCAACTTCTTTCTCTTTTTCTTTCCACTTTTGCCTCCTCATCTTTACTCTTTTCTTTAATACTTTCTAAACTCCCCTCCTCTCATTATCCCAGTATTCCGTCATTTTTTTCTTTTTTTTAACCCTTCTCCTCTTCCCTCTACCTTCAACCTCTTCCTTTTTCCGTCTACTCTTTTCCCACTCTTCGCATTTCATAAACATGGCAGACTGTTATCGATACACTTCATCACTGACCAACAAGACGTGATCAGGTTTGCGTCGCGCTAGGAAATGACGATCAATTTTTAATTCATCCCAAACCTTTTGCCTCTCCCATACTCTCCTCGCATCCTGCCGCTGTCTATTTCTCTATACTTCACCCTCAATCCTTGCCACATCAGCTGACTCAAACAGGTTCGTCCAATTAAGTAACGATTTAAAAACACAAGCATTGGAGCGACAAATTACCAATGATCCCCAACCTGGTCTCATCCTTAGACCTGGTTTTCGAATGACCCGGCTAAACTATTCGTCGCCGGTCAAGCGAAACAATAAATATGGCAATTTCCACTGGCTACCTTCCCATTGGGAACAAATTTTCATTTCGGGGAACCGCCATTTACAGGAATTATGATGTGAATAATTGTCGAAAGAGATATCAGAAAATGTAACAATCAAAAATAATTCCTTGCCTCTTCCGATGTATTGAAGTTTTTTTCTTTTTCCTTTTCCTTTTTTTTTTTTTTGGTCTACACTCATCCAGAGTTAATCGAAGAGAATTTCAGGTGAAAGCAATATCAGCACGTGTATGAAGTCTGTTTTGGTCCATTTAATACCAATAAAAATAATCATGATACTTAATAAACATTGTCCCATTCAGGGCCGGTGCTAGGGTCTTGTGCCCCTCTCCACGAATCTATGATTGCCCCCCCCCCACTCTACTACATTTCAATTTTCAAAAGGGAGTATTCATATAAAATACAAATTTTTTATTGTAACTTAATTATTTACAGCAATGGATCATATGCAATATAGGTGAGCAATTCAACTAGAAAAATTGAAAATAAATACAATGATTATTTATTGCAATATAATTAAAATTTTCGGACAAGGGGAAGTGGTGTGGGGCTGGTCAACACTGACTATCCTAAACCTAGCTAATCTGATTTACGACCCATTCATTCATTACAATTTACTCTATCAGCACAAGAACTCACCCATCACTATTCGATCCAACATATACCACGATACCGCATATTCACAGGGATCCTGCTAAAATATTCATGACATGAAAATTTGATAATATACAATTTTTTTTTTGTTACAAAAATATATAAAAATATATGGCATGAAATGGGTTGGGAGGGGATGAACCCAATAACGGAAATAAAGTACAACCAAACTTTCAAAATAAAAAAATAAAATGTTTCCAGGACCTGGCTACCACACAGAAAATACGAGTAGCCACAATAAATATATTATATCTTAATATGAATTAGAGACACGTCATAATAGATCATTCCATCTTAAGGACATTTGTTATATCATTAAATTTGTATGTCATGGGTGTGTTTGTAAGGTCTTTGTGAGTATGTGGTATTGTGGTATATGAGTGATTGAATGGCGAGGGATAAGTTCTTGTTGTGAATGAGTAAATTGTAATGGATAAATGGGTCATGAATCGGATTTAGTTTGTTTTAGGTTCTTAATGTAGACCAGCCTCACCCCCACTTAACCCCTTGCGTCCTGGTGGCTTCCTGCCTTGCTTGGGGTGAAACACTTAAAAAACAAAAAACAAAAAAAAACGTCTCCTTCGGCCTCGTGTGACAATTGCAATTCAATTTGCAATACATCTATATTTCATTTTAAATAAATCAACAATGTTTTCCGACAATTTTTAACATCAACTTGGTTTTTTTTCTTGTTAAAATGTTGAATGATTTTTAATTAAAAATGGATTTTTACTTGTTGGTAAATGTTTTGAACTCCAGGACATTAAATATTTATGTATCGTATTATAGAAATACACCACATCTCTAACAGGGCCACTTTCTAGTTAGGAGATTCCTTTTCTTTTTTTTTTTGCTTTCTCTAATCCCTAAAATTACCTTATTCTCCTCGACTTCAAATTCTCTCTCTCTCTCTCTCTCTCACACACACACACACACACTGTTAATGTTATCCCATGTATTGGGTTATATGAACCCAACAACAAGGAGTAATCACTGATCTGGTTCCACTTATCAATGAAGAACATGCTAATGATGATTCTTAATTATGCTTCTCATGTGAGGATGATCTTGAGACAGACTGTCGTTTCCACTTCACTGCACAGAAGGCCTTCTTTTACTTTTAAATGTTAGTAACATGAGAAAATCACAATTGAAAAAGTGGAGAAAAATATTTAAAGTTTTAACTGAAAGATACTGTTGTCGAACAGAAATCCAAAATATACCAATAGGAAATTCTTCAAAAGTTTCAAATATACCAATAAGAAACTTTTCAAAAAATTTCAAAAGTAATCCGTCACTCTCTCACTAATTGCTAATTCTTTAATTAAAGGTGGAATGAAAAGACACTCTAACCCGCCATATCCATCTTTTTTTCTTTTTTATGACGGCCGGTGCTAATCCTTGAATTGGGTCTTGTAAGATGATGCCTAAGTGTGAGCATTAGCTGATCCTGTATTATTTATTTGTTTACTATCTTTCCTCCGGCGAGGATTTTTGCACGTTGGCGAATTTCTAAACTCCAGCGTATCAGATATTTATATATTTTATTAAAAAAAAAATACAACACATCTTCAACAACACATGGGGCCACCTACTATTTAGAAGATCCTTTTTTTTCTTTCCCTAATCCCTAAAATTAACGTATTCTCCTCTACTTAGCATATATGTTACATTATTCCAAAGCCGATTAGACCACCGAGACACTGACACTTAATCCTTTATAACCTTATAAGGTAGTTATTTGGCGGTATCCATCTTTTTTTGTAAAGAACATGCAACAGATTGTACTGGATCACATATGGCACCAGCAGCAAGGAGTAATTTATTTGTTTATATTTCCTTCAGTGAGGATTTTCACATGTTTGCGACTTCTCTGGACTCCAGAGTATGAGATATTTATATATTGTATTTCAAAAACACATCTCGAACAACACATGGGGCTGCCTACTAGTTAGGAGATTCTTTTTTTTTTCTTTCGCTAATCCCTAAAATTAATTTATTCTCTACTTCACATACAGAATGCTACAAAGATACATGATACAATGGCACATAAGAGAGGGCACCTCGAGGTGGTGTAATGATCAGCAAGCTTGTCTCGCTAAAACAGTTACGACTGAATAGTGAGTTCGATCCTCACTGGGAGCCCCATACTTTCGGCCTTGTGCCACATCTGAGTTACGCTTGGAAAATCACAATGGCACATAAGAGAAGACGATAACAAGAATGATTCTTGCCTGTTCGAAAATATTTTAATGGCCGGAACAGGTTGTGGCGCTTAAACAGAGCAGTTTTGACTTGTCTAACACAGAACCCTAATTGTAGAGCACCTAGTTAGAATCGAATTCATTCGCTAAAATGTACTGGATTAAGTTCTATAGTAAGCGTCCTTTATGTAGATATCTTCTAAATTTCATGTCGTCTGACTCAGACAATATTTAAGTCATTGGAGTTTAAATTCACAAACGATCTTGAAAGTGCTTCAACATTGTAAACGGACACCGACATCCTCTTTCGGTTTTTCATCGACCGGACACATGACCCCTACGTTGCGTCTCTATTATGTTCGTCCGCGTCGGTGTGCACAAAGACCGGGAAATGTACGCTGTACGTTCAAAAGGAAAACAGAAAGTGAAATAGAAACGACACGGCAAGAAATGAAAAAAAAAAAAAAAACTAAAATAAAATAAAATAAAATAAAAAACACGAATCCTGTTCACACATATTCAGTTGTTTATTTTAGAGGTTCATTTGTAGGGTCAGCGTGGGAAGGTAAGTGATATTCAGGACAACCTCTGACATGTCAGTCTAACAGACCAGTTTTTATCTTTCACCAAAAAGAATTCTTCTCCTTCCTACCACACTACAATCTCTACAACGCGTGGTTTCGGAACTTTCTCTCGATCGATAGTCTTTTTCCGCCTTCGGTCGGTCCAGAACTACTTCTACGGATGGACAACCTGGATCTGTTAGCGAGAGGCACGGAACTACCCCGAGCAACTGTTACGTGCCCGTAAATGGATGATCCAGAACTAATTTCAATCTCACTTGTGATTGTTTGTATTAGCCTGCATCCGAAAATCTTCAACAGTGTCACGTGTTCTCAAAGTATTCACTTCTTTCGTTTTTTGTTTTGTTTTTTTGTTTTGTTTTTTCTCTCTTTTGGTCAAGTCGCTAGGTGATTTGAAAACAATACTTCGCAGACTTTACTGCTAGTCATAAAAAGCACAAACACTTCTTTTTATGTGTCGCGTCGCTTCAGGACGTGGGCGAACGTGGCTCTCCACAATTTCCTACCCTTTGTAGGTCTTAGTAAGGTTTATTTTTTTTGCTATCTCAACTAATTCCTGTTTTACCAACCAGTTACACAAGCTGAAAACTAGTCGATTTTTTTCTATTTCTCGCTTGCCTTCAATATGCTTTGTGTGTGTGAAATTCTCTAGTTCTTCTTTCCTCATCATGTGACCTAGAAATTTCAACTGTCTCTTTCTGATACTAAGTATAAGTGTCCTTTTTGTTTCAATTTTCCCCTAAAACGTCCTCTTTACTCCTATATTTAGCTCGTGGTATTCTCAGTATTCTTCTGTAGAACCGCATTTCTCTTGCCTCAAGTCTCTTCTTCATCTGCGAAGAGATTTTCCACCATTTACTGCTATATAGGAGGTTGTGACCTTTAGAAATAGTTTGGTACTCTTCATTTTCTTAAAGAAATTTTCCTGTTTCTTAATACTTTGCTTGACTTTTAGAAGGCCTCTTTCGCTATCTCAATACGCCTTCGGACTTCGGTGTCACATATTCCGTACTCTATTGAAACTCTTTCTAGATATTTAAATTTTTGTACTTGCTTAATTTTGATATCTCCAATACATAGATAGCATTTTGGACTGTTCTTTTTGTGGACAACTATATATTATGTGTTCTTACTCTTGATTTTAGTCCTTTCTTCTCGCTTTCCTTCACTACATTCTGTAGGATTTCCTGTAGTTTCCTTTCTTCGGCTCCTATCAACAACGTGTCGTCTTCATATTTTATTTTGTTAACATTGTGACCACCAAAAATTAATCTTGGTAAAAGTGATGTTGGTTGCTGGTTGTTTTCGCTTAGCAGCATATCTCAACCTCTGTGGCTTATTTAATGCCGAAATCTAAATATTTTGCACGCAAATTTATTTTATTTTTGGAGATAATAATAGTTTATTGATAGAAATGTTACTGATTAACCCAAAGCTGAGGGGATTCATAGCTTTCTCAAGGGTATTTGTGCGTAAGTTGATATAAGGAATCCAACTGGAATTGAAACTCGTCTCTCAGATTTCTAATTCCGAGCCATTATCCATTACACCACATACATATTCAAACTTACAACACTTGGTATTCCCAAGCGGTCACCCATCTAAGTATTGACCAGACTCGACATTGTTTAAATTCGATGATCGTACGGAACCAATGTTTCAACGTGATGTGGCCAAAAGCCTGGTAGGACCGAGATAAAATTATTTTCCATCCTTTTTTATCTGACGCTTCCGATCAAAGTTGTAGCGTTACGTTTTTTGTTTTTTTATCTCTTAGCCGGTCAATACGACTGATTTCAAAATTTCTGACACTATTCTTGCACAAATATCTCCAGTTACTTCTATCCAGAGTGACTCGCTTGAAGTTAGTATGAAGCACATTGACAGCTGAGTGGTTAAACTTTAGCTTGTCTTTATACCTGAATCAGTGCTGTTCAACAGTCCTTTGTCTACTGTCAAGCTGACTATACATGATGACCTTAGGTATTCTGTCGTCAATCATATATATATATATATGATCACTCTCCAGTTTTTATGTTTGTGCCGTATGTGGCACTTCAGTCCCGCTCGTGACCTGCATACAAATCTTCATATTGTACAACAGCGAGGATCTCTAGACATAACTACATGAATATTTGATGACGCTTTTTGCCGTTGTCTTTCGTCTCTTAACCGGTCAATATTTCGAAACTTCTGATATAACCCTGGCACAAATATCTCCAGTTATTTCTATCCAGGGCAAGTCACTTTGACAGCTGAGAGGTTACTATATATATATATATATATATATATATATATATATAAGAAAAGGCTAAAATGCTAACCAACCTCGCAATCCGGGTTTCGACCGTAAGATCTTCTCAGGCAAATGGAAGGATATTATTTTATAGCACTTTTTCGTTGTCTATACTTTTTAGGCACACACAGCCGCGCCTAACATATATATATATATATATATATATATATATATATATATATATATATATATATATATATATTAGGCGCGGCTGTGTTCAGTTTTCCTTTTACAGTTCTATATATATATATATATATATATATATATATATGTATGTATTGCACAGTACAGCATCTAAACATTGCATTGTGCATGAAACTCCGTGATGTGCTACTGGTGAGGAAAAAGATGTATATTAATATATATAGGGCCCGGTGGAGTAATTGATAGCGGATCAGATTGGGAACGGGAGATTCCAGTCGAATCCATTACATTCTTTTACGTACTAATTCTCTTGGGAAAGGTATGAAACCTCTTTTTCTCTAAAGGTTATCGGTAAATAGCAGGACAGACTAGGTTCTATAGCCATGGATGGCAAATGGTCTAGGAAAGAACGAACAGCACACTTTTTATACACACACACACAGACGAGCGCGCGCACGCACACACACTCATATATATATGTCATAATTTTTAATCCGATATTATTTTTATGAGTCTAACTCCTGAATTTATTGTGTACACGTGTTTGAATAGACATTCTTGATTCTTTATTTTATTTTATTTTATTTTTTTTGTTTGTTTATTAACAGTCAAAATAATATGCACTGGCCTAGAAAGCGAAAGTCTTATTAAAGAAATTGTGTATCTCAACAAGAATGGAATCTGTATTTCCTTTATCTTGGGAAACCATCTTCAAGCCAACGGTCCTCTGGGTGGAGCGGCTTGGGGATAGTAGCCGTGGCTCGTGGCGGCACAGTCCTATGGGTAAATGAAACTTGGATGAGTTCCACCACGGAATATGCGATTGAGTAGCGCAATTTCGAGTCTAATCCGTTACCTCTTTGGCCCGTTAGTATAGTTGGTATGACGTTTACCCGATAATGTAACTGTCCGGGTTTCAATTCTCAGTAGTGCATGCGCACTGCTGATGAGTCCCAAATATAGGACGAAACGGCCGTCCAGTGCTTTCTGCATTCTGTTGAGGTTTCTTCTAGACTCGATGAATTACTTGATTATATATGTGTGTGTGTATTGATGAAGCAATCCTTCTTTCATGCACATTTCATTGAATACGACAGACAAGGTGCTTTTATTTAGTTTCGATCTAATGATTTTTTCAGATGATAAATTATATAAAAAATGTCCGAATGTTCTTTTTATCAGAACGCTTTCGGCTATACATTTAGCCATTTTGAAGTATTAAATATTTTAACTGTTAAATAAGAAATAGTTTGTTGCATGTATGTATTTATATAATGTTTACATTTTTCAAAACACGGTCAAGATATATATGTATATATATATATATATATATATATATATATATATATATATATATATATATAATGATTACTAGAAGTAAACTTATATTTTAAAATAAAATTTTATTCTTTTAATGTACTTTCTATGAAAATATTTTTCTAATCGACTATTTCATAGAAAATCCCCAAAATTAAAAAAAAAAAAAATTAAATCACTAACAAACATCAAATTAAATTATTTGTAGACAGTTTAGAGACATTCAGATTTATATCAAACATTATAATCTTTATGAACCCCCAAAATAACACTTTCAAAGTAAAACAGAATATCAGCGTGTTTCTAGCCTTTTTTTACAAAGAAAATTAGTGACACCTTCTCTCATAACTTCCTTCTCTCTTTTTCTCTCTATGGGTTTTTTCTTCTCTACCCCTTCGATATCAATATATAACTTCCGTTAAGTTAACCGCTTAAATGTGTCAATATCTGCTGACTCACTCATGTCTTCTCCCCCACTCTCATTTCCTCACTTCCTTAATTTACATATGTTTAATAAAATGTGTAAATTTTCTTTTCATTTTTTGTTTGGAAGTAAAGTCTGATGATCCGCAATCCTTTAAAAGGGCTGTGGTGAAATAATTTATTACATGGCACCTTAAAGTGGTCTGTTTTTATTTAAATTATTTGCTCTGGATTTACATTGAGCTCTCTGGATTTTATCTTCCTTAGGTTTACCCATACGGATTACCTAGTTTTTCATAAACTATATATATATATATATATATATATATATATATATATATATATGGTTAAATATTTCAGAATAATTCTGAAGATAAGACAAGTTGGATGAAAAGAAGAGAATTTGAAAATATATTTTTAGTCATTGCCGACGCGTTTCGTTAATCCGACTTTATCAAGGCAAGTTGAAAAGCGAAATGTTTTTAGTTACATTAAATTCAAAACGCTATTGTTTAAGCCTCGTTCTGGATATTGGTAATCGCTTTTCTTATTTTTTTAATTTTTTTTTTACTTCTTTTTATCCAAATTGTCTTATCTTCAAAATTATTCTGAGAAATTTAACAATATGTCGACATGGAAAACTAAAACAAATTCTTAGTAAACCAAATTCTTAGTAAAAAAAAAGTTGCCAAAATCCAGAATGTGGCTTACACAGGAGCGCTTTGAATTTAATGTAACTAAAAACATTTCACTTTTAAACTTGCCTTCATAAAGTAAGAGTGACGAAATGCGTCGGCAATGACTAAGAAATATATTTCCAAGATGTTTGTATTTTGATTAAACGACAACGCAGTTTTAAAATTCATGCAAATTTTATGTATGTATTCCATGAATGTTGATTTTGACAATTCTGTCTTTTCGAACATTGCTCGCTAACATTACATTTCTGGACAAATTTCTATTGTATAAAAGCCAAAGGGAAATGTCTTTCATAATCTCCCTTGCGCAAAATTGTAACGGCATCTAATGGAGTGCTTGGATCTCGAAGTAAGAACAATGTTTTCGTTATGCAATTTTAATTTTTGTTGATGATCAGACTTCGTAATCTCCTGAAACGAGTGGCCCTAGGCATTTGTTGATTAACTAAAATCCGAACAGTTTCAGTTAAGGCCTTTGTTTTCACAAGTGGTTTGTTAAGGAGATATCTATAAAAATTCTATAGGGGGTTATTTGACATTTCAGTAATATTGTGAAGATTGTAAGATAAAGTAAAATATTTTACGGTTAAAGATTAAGAGGAAGAAAAAAATCTCCTAACTAATAAACATTTACAAAGGTTATTGGAAATATAACGTATTTCTGAAATACAATATATTTGACAGGATCAGTTGTCAGTCACAAATCCCGCAAATAAAATAAAAGAGAAAAGAAGCAGGCGTTGTTTTTCATAGGTTCGTGAATTGACGAATCAGCAACTTGCGAGAATGCGATATTTCCTGACTGAAAAGGAGTTTCTTGATGTCAAGATGCTAATTAGAGGGGTGTTTCTCTCGCTCACTATACCCTCTCCATCATTGACAAGTAATCAGCAAAATTTCATTAAAGGGGAAGAATATTAAGAATAAATACAGACTGATGTGGAGGTACATGGGTGACGCTTATTGTCTTCGCCAGTTACCTATTGCCTACCAATTACGACGAGGACCAGTCCATTACGTTTGCCTGCTAGATTGTTCTACTCGGTTACAGTAGTCAACAACCACTTTGCTACTTCGAACAAATATATCCCTTTCCGGGACATATCAAATTCTTTCACCCCAATCAAAGCAACAGAATCACTATCACGTGGAGAAGTTACCGAGTGTGAAAGAATATAAGGAAAGCATTATTAAGGAACGAGAACAATAAAAGAACAGCATTAAGAGGGCAGAAAGTTACTGTTGATATTGCATTTAAATGATCGTGAAGATCGAACTTGACTGGATAGCAATAAGCTGAGAGAGAGTTCCACAAGCGAGAAGTGCGATAGAAGAAACTGTTAGCATAAAAGTTACTAGCTCTCTCGACTGTAACATGATGAGATACAACCGCCAATCTAATAATGCGCTTAAATTCATAGAGTCACGGTACCATAGAGTCAGGGTACCATAGAGTCAGGGTACAAAACAATTAACATAAAAGTATTTATAGAAATGGCATGAGATTTTGTCTATTCCTACAGGCATCATCAGGTATGGAAGTAGATTTTGTTAGAGGACAACGATAATAGAAATGTAATCCGAAAAAATGCTTGTAAAATTAAAAAGACCTTATGCAACTGGAATTTATAAACGGGGATCATATCATTCATATACAGTTTCGGGGTTGATGTATCTTATTTAGATTGTTTGCGACGAAGTATTCTCGCCATTTAATTCATTAACCTCAAAATTTGTTTTTTGTATAAATGATTCATGAATTTATAAATTATATTTGCACCTTTTAATTGAAATTAGAATAACTGATCCAACGTGCAACTCTCGGATAATAAGTGTGACATTACTGTAATTATTGAACAATATACTTCATGCCATATTCACGGAAAATCTACCAGTAAAAAAAGAATTCTCCTATTGCTATATTTGTACAAAAACGCAGAACCATAAAATTTAAATTCAAACTCAGCGTTGCGACCGCACGTTCCAAAACAATAACACATTTCTCATAGCATTCTTTCGGATTACATTTCTATTTTCGTTGTCCTCTTACTACTGAGAAGTAAAAACAAGAACAAAATCTACTTCCATACCTGATGATGTCTGTAGGAACAGACGAAAGCTTGTAAAATTAAAAAGACCTTATGCAACTGGAATTTATAAACGGGGATCATATCATTCATATACAGGTTCGGGGTTGATGTATCTTATTTAGATTGTTTGCGACGAAGTATTCTCGCCATTTAAATCATTAACACCTATATTTGTTTTTTGTATGACGGATTCATGAATTTATAAATTGTATTTGCACCTTTTAATTGAAATATATATATATATATATATATATATATATATATATATATATATATATAGTGGTTACACGTGTTTGAGTAGACTTCCTTAATAAGGATTATCTTTTTACTATCTCTCATAATGCTCGTTATATAGACCATTCGATGCTTTCCTCTGACCCACATACATTAGTAAATATTCTTTTATCAGGTTAAGCTCTACTGTTGTGGCCTTATGCCAGACTAAATTAATTCGAATAACAACTATAGCCGTTTCGCCTTGAGCGATGATTTGCAAATTAGTTGTGTATAGCATTACCTAAAGAAATGTGTTCGATCCTTGGATGCTCTACTACTGTACCCTTTTACCAGTCTTATGTGTGCCGTTTCCTTTCAGGACGTGGGCGATTATGGCTCTCCACAACTTCCTGTTCCTTCGTAGCAAGTTTTTTCCTTTATTATATCTCCCACTCTCTGTTCTGCCATCTATTTACTCAAACTTGTTCAGTTGCTTACTCACTGTTTCCTTTCGTCCTTCTTGCTTTTCAGTATGTCCTGTGAGGGTTAAATTTTCCAAGTCTTCCGTCCTCATGTCCCGGAAGTTTCAATTTTCTCTTTGTGATCCGAGGCAAAGTGTCCTTCCCAAACCCAATTTTTGGCTTACGGCCATATCACGTTGAAACAGCGGTTCTCGTACAACCACCGAAGTTAAGCAACACCAAACTTGATCAGTATGTAGATGGTTAACTGCTTGGGAATGCCAGGTGCCTTCAGCTTCGGTGTGCTGGTAGTGTGATGGATAACGGCACGGAATTTTAAACCGGAGAGCCGAGTTCCAATTCCAGTTAGTTATGTTCACTTACATGAAAATACTCTTGGGAAAGGTATGAATCCATCTCTTATCCCAGCTATGGGTTAATTAGTATGACTTACATAAGTATTATCTACCAAAAAAATTCTTACAATCTAAAAATATTTTCTGGCTTTAAATAAGCTGCAATGAGTTGATAAGCCATGAGAAAACTTTTGTGACGTACAATGGCCGTTAATAATTAAGTATAATTCAAGACTTCAATGTTAAGATAAAACAGTATTACAACTGCGAATAAATAACTAACAAGAACAATGAAGTAAAAGTCAACCAAAATAATTAACCATAACAGTTAATACCTTGTTAGTAGCGCGGCTCGGCTTAACGTCCGGTAAATCTTAAATCAAAATCCAGATCATCAACGCACAATAATCCACACTAATTCGACTGGATAGTTCCACCCTATAGTCCTTCAATAATCACTGCAGTCAGTAGCCTGACACTGCTATTTATACACCTGGCAAAAGACATATATTCATAAGTCCAAAATATCACGCTCGAACCTCGGTGTCAGTAGTTAGTCATTTTCTTCCTATATGACAAAAACAAATCAATCAATTAAACCTAATTTCTTTAAAACATCTTTTGCTCACACTTTCTGCCCATGGTATTCTCAGCATTCTTCTGTAGAACTACATCTCTGTTGTCTCAAGTTTACTCTTCATCTGCGAGGAAATTGTACAGTATTTACTGAGACATAGGACGATTGATATTACATAACAGTTGAGCACTCATCTTTTTTTCAATGAAAACTTCTCGTATTTTAATATTTTTTTAGTTTCTGGAACGGCATTCTTCGCCATTTTGATGCACCTTCGAATTTCTGCGTCACATTTTCAATCGTCTGTTGCTACACTAACTAGTTAAATTCCTGTATCTGTTGGGTGTTGATGTCTCCAATTCGTAGCTCGCATCTTGGACTTTTTTTCCTTTTTAGCAACTATCCACTATGTCGTCTTACACTTGATGGCTAGTCCTTTCTTCTTGCTTTCTTTTATGATATTTTCTTTTTGCATCTACCATCAACACGAAGTCATATGCGTATACTATGCTCTTAAGGTATTTCCCGTCAATAATAAATTCTGGTAGGATTTCTAGTTCTCTTAGGATTGCCTCGTTGTAAAGGTAGAATAAATCCGGGGAAAAGACGCATCCTTGCCTTACGACCCTTTCTATTTTTGTGTATATCCTGAATTAATTTCCTATCTGTATGCAATCAGATTTCCTGTATTATTCTACGATCTTTCCATAATAAATCAAGTTTTCCTAGCAGTTCAAATAGATCTTTATATCGGACTGATTTAAAGTTAATAAATACTTAATACATAATAAAATACTTAATAATATACTTAATAAAATACTTAATAAATGCTCAATAAATATTTGATAAAAATACTTAATACATAATAAAATAAGATAGTTAATAAAATACTTAATAAATACTTGATAAACAGGTGATAAATACTTGATAAATGGTTGATAAATATTAGGTTGGTGCAAAAATAATGACGCAATGATGTCGTTTTTTGACGTTAAAAAAGACGTCAAAAAACGACATTATTACGTCATTATTTTTGCACCAACCTAATATTTAATAAATACTTGATAAATAGTTAATAAAAATACATAATAAAATACTTAATAAAATACTTAATAAATAATAAAGCCTAATAAATAGCAAATATTTTTTTACACAAAATTCCTTCTGTAATGAAATTAAATAGAAAGTATTAATTGGTCCAGGAAGGACATGTGTTCTTAGATCTTCGGATTTTCAATAAAATAAATGTAAACGTGTCTCTAAAAAGTATGGAAGGACGTTGGGACAACAATAACAGCAAATTATATACGTGGAAACATGGCAAAACACAGAGGTTAAAAACAATGACGGTGTGAATTGAGTAGAATTTTGTTATGATAGCTTCAGTTTGCCTGACAATGTTGATCAGGGCATCCAATTTAGATGTAGTAAAAATACACCGGAATATTTTTTTTCTCATCCACCTGTCAGGTGTACAAATAAACCTGTGTTATGATGAGTCAGTCCACCTGGTCCAAGCAACAAACAAGATAGATTTGCAGTCAGTTGATCAATAGCAACTGATAACAACTTAATGTTTTGCCACTTCCATCGACCCTTGACATTCGGTTTGTCTGTGTGTGCGCTTTGAAATACAGGGGTTTGCGTTTCGGACATATTTGATGAAAGAACTGGCCTACGGCACAAAACTACAGTCATACATTTCATCATGAGGAACAAACCTGCAAACATTGGTTTACAAGATTGTCACGCCAATTGTCGATCAAGGAAGGCTCTTCTTTATATAAGCACTAGATGTCTTACTCAGTATTTCCTGTGTGTGTAAAATTCTCTAAGAATCCTTTCTTCATTACATATCTCTGAAATTTCAACCACTTGAATAAATGGATGACAGAACAGAGACTGATATGGATAGTAAGGAGACAAAAAATTTCTTAGAACCATGAAGGATAGGAAGTTGTGGAGAGCCATGATCACCTACTTACTGAAGGAACACGTAACAACGTAACAACGTAACAAAAAAAAAAGAAATGATCTCTAGGGTCAACAAATGCAGAATTACTGACGACATTTACAATATACATATATATATATATATATATATATATATATATATATATATGAAGAAATATAGTTTTACGGTGTGCTATATTTATAAGATAAAGTGCTAATATCAGAGATAGAGCGTATGTAAATATAAATATAAAAGTGAACATTGAAATCAACACTCAGATGCGACAGGCTGTTTCATGCTAGACACAATCGTCAGGCCACGAGTGTTGGATTTTTCTCGACTATTTATATATATAGGCCAGTGGTGCATTGTGGGTAATCCATTATGGCGGTTATTTTGGCGGGAGTGGCTTGTTTATTTATTTAGGTTAATTTATTTTACTTGCTTTTTATTTTTATTTTATATATTTATTTATCCTTTTCGGTTTTCGATGTTTTATTAACGTAGTAAAACAATTGGGCTGAGTATTTGCTTAGGTCGCTTATTTAATAGGTTGTTTTGGTCTGGGAAGATAATTGAAGCTATTTATTCGAATAATTTTTGGATTGATTGACGTAGTCTATTCTGGTATTTTGGCGGGGGACAGTGTTTAATTTGTATATTATTTTATTTATATATTTGGATTGATTATTTTTACTTGCTTTTCCTTATTTATGTTTATTTTTTATTTGTTCTAACGGTTATTTTAGCGGAAACGATTTGTTAATTTGTTCATACATTTATTTATTTGGATTAATGTATACTTGTTTTTCTTACTTATTTGCTTTTTTTTATATTTTATAAATTTTATTTACTCTATTCGGTTTTCGATTTTTGAGTAACGTAGTAATTTTATCGTTATATAGCAGTTATAGCTATTTTCTTGTTCTTTTTTTCGTTCAATTTTTGGATTGATTGTTGTATTCTATTCTAGCGGTTATTTTGGCGGGATTGGTTTGTTAATTTTTTTATTGTTTACTTTATTTATTTATATGGATTGATTATTTTTACTTGTTTTTTACGTATGTATTTTTTTATTTATTTATTCTATTTCGTCTATTCTAACGGGCGTGGTTTGTTAATTTCTTTATTATTTGCTTGGATTAATATATTTTACTTGTTTTTTATATTATTTTGCTTATTTTTGTTTATTCTTTTCAGTTTTTGAGTTTTAAGTAACGTAGTAAAAATTTGTTTTCATAACTGCATTTTTAGATGAGCTCAGATTGTTTATTTAGTAATTTCTTTTGGTCTGGGAAGGTAATGATAGCTATTTTTCCCTCTAAGCAAAGTTTGCAGGTTTTGGATTAATTGTTGTAGGCTGATGATCTTTTCCTTATTTTCCATGATATTTTTGGTGTGATTTGCGTTTTGTTTTTAATTTCCCAGATATACTAGAGAAAGCATTGTGCTGTTCACGTATTTACTATTTGTGAAAGAAGTTTTGTGTGCATAGTTTCTTTGTTTCCAGGGTCCTTCAGTTACTCCTACGTATACTTTTTCTTCATTATCTGGTGATTTTACCGTGGCTTGGTATATGTTTTGTAAGCAATTATAGTATAAAGGACATTCATTCTTTATTCTGCAGCTACACGTGGGTTTAATTTGATCGGATGGCTTATTGATAGTTTGCCTGTTGTGCTTTTTATTATTTGAGCCATGTTCTCGGTGCAACGGTAGCTGATTTCTACGGTGTTTTTATAAAATATTTTGTGTGGAGTGCTTGATTACATCTAGCATGAAAAAACCTGTCGCCTCTGAGTACTGACTTCAATGTTCACTTTTATATATAGATATATATATATAAAGATATATAAACATATATATTTCAAAGGGACTAATGGATTTATTTTTAATCGGATATTTTTATTACTTCAAACTCTGATTTTAGTAGATACTCATGTTTTAAATAGACGTCCCGTCTTTTTATTCTAAACCGTGTCTATTACGCCTACGCATTCGAGAATATATGCTCTCCGACAGGGTTCAAATCTGCGTATCCTTTGTTGGAGAAACCAACGTGTGTGTGTGTATATATATATATATATATATATATATATATATATATATAAATTATTTAATATATTTTCTGTTTATACGTTATTTTTATAGATACAATTTATTTAAGTAAATGCTCCGTTTTTAATTAAGCAGTATTAATTGAATGTTCGAGAAAATATGCGTTCTCCGACAGTTTAACAAAAAAAAGAGAGCATTTACTTAAATTAATTGTATCTATAAAAATAACATATAATCAGAATATATATATATATATATATATATATATATATATATATATAAATATATATATATATATTTATGTATGTATGTATATATATATATATATTCTGATTATATATATATATATATATATATATATATATATTCTGATTATATATATATATATATATATATATATATATATATATATATATTACGTCATTATTTTTGCACCAACCTAATATATATATATATATATATATATATATATATATTAGGTTGGTGCAAAAATAATGACGTAATAATGTCGTTTTTTGACGTAACGTCAAAAAACGACATTATTACTTCATTATTTTTGCACCAACCTATATATATATATATATATATATATATATATATATATATATATATATATATATATATATATATATATATATATTATGAAACAAAAAGAGCGAAACAAAAGTGTCGAAATACTTTTTGTCGTTGTAAAAGACCAGACGACATGCGTTGAACGGATGTCATCATTCGTTGGAAAAAGCACCCCTACCCTACCTTGATTTAACCTCTTTTCGAAAGTAACTCATATTTTGATACAATAGTTGCCAGTAAAATTGAATACTTTGCCGCCCCTGTTAAAATGATTGGATTTCCCGGTATCCTTAGAAACTAATATTATGAATGTATGTGCATATAAAACTCAGTAAATTTCAAAATAAGTTATTCTAAAATTCGCTTGAAAATGAAACAGGACTAGGGACTTTAATTCAATTCTATAATTGAATTTGAAGATTTTAGTGTCTGTTTTTGAAACATGGTAATTCCTGTGTAGCAATGGAACCATATTTTTAAATTAGTAAATTTATAATATTTATGCTCTGTAGATTTGCATTGAGCACTGTTTTGTAAAAATAAAAATATTAATAAGAACACCGGATGTTATACCTTACTGTTCTTTATCTTTATCATAATATATATATATATCATGGCTCTCCACAATTTCCTCTCTTTTTCTGTTTTAAATAATAGTCTAGAAGACTATTATTTTTTAGAGAATTGTATTTCTCCTCTAACTTCCTGACTGGGATTTCAGTGAGTTTTACACGTCGAGGAATGTAGACGTGTTATTTCCTTTCTGGGAACGTGCTCCCCAGTCGGAGTGAGAGGGCGACCCCACTGGCTAGTTAGAAATGTACACGTCGACGTGTTGAATAAAATAGTTAAGTTAAAATTCCTTTTGTTGACGTTCTTATTTATCTCCGAACAAAAAAAAAAATAGCGACCAGCGGCCGGGAAAGAAGAAAACCATGTATAAGTGAATCAAGACAATGAAAGATATAAAAACCGTTTCAAAATCTCATATGACAAAAATAAATATGATTTCAAAATTTAAAATATTATTATGGATTACTTGTCCCAGTATAAATAGTTATAAATAATTATTGACCGAATTTATCATTGCGATATTTTTGCATTATATCAAATATTAGGAATATAGTAACTAGGCTCCGCAAATTGGAGGAGAGAGTTATCAATGATATTGTTCTGACTTCGAATTCACAGTTATCTCCCTTTAACCCTCTCTCTGGAAATTTTATGCCATGGGGCTGCTTTTGGTTTTCACCGAGACTTCCCCTTGGTAGGGCGCCAGCAAATTTTCATTCTGAAAATGCGACCCAGAGAAAAAAGTTTGGAAACGACTGCTGTACGTAGATGTATATATTCACGTCCGACAAATGAATTAATTTAGAATTTATGGCAATACAATACAATCGTTAACAAAAGACCCACAAATCCAACAAAAAAAAAATGAATATAGTGAAGAAAATAATTTCTAACTGACCGTCGTCGTTAATGATTGTGACCATATTAATTGCGATCTTGCCGAGGACGACTCGTTCAGTTTCTTCTTCGACGTAGAGTTTCACATAAAAGAACTCGTCTGGTTCCCACACGTCGTCATCAATGATTTCCACGTTAACCTCTTTGTTTGTCTCGTTTGGGGCAAACGCCAACGTTTGTTTGACTGGCTTGTAATCACTCTCGGCCTCTGCGGTTCCATCACACGTCTCAACTCTGAAAAAATAGAAGCACGAAGAACTCAACAGTTATCGGGGGAATAAGTAGGACACGCAGACACACGCATTAACACGAATACTCGCGCATTAACACATATACTCACGCATAGCTACGCACAGCTACGCACATATGTTGATTCATACACATATAGACACGCACATAGACACACAGATACCCCTAACCACATGCACAAATGCACAAACACGCTCGCATACACGCACGCATACTCACACACTGACACACATAAAAATGCACACAGATATAGAGACGCACATAGACACAAACACGCCCGCCCACACTCACACATACAGACACGCACGCGCATACGCACATACACATATACTGACACATACAGGCACATGCGCATAGACACACACATTTAGACGCACACGTATGAACGCTCATACACAAACATGCCCGCGCACACTCACACATACAGAGACACGCACGCACATACAGACTTGCACATAGTTACACATAGACACACGTATACATAGACACTTGCATATGGACGTATATAGACACGCACATGGACACAGACCCACACATAGGCACACGCATATTCACAAATACGCCCGCACACACTCCGACATACAGAGATGCACGTACATACACGTAGATAGAAACAAGAGGGGCTCACACATAGGCAAAGAGTGGCCCACATATTCATTCTCAGTGAGAAGATACATGCACTTACACAGTGAGAGACAAACACATACAGTGAGATTGAGAGACAGATAGAGAGAAACACGCACATACAAAGCGAGAGCGATTCACACACACATAGAAAAATTGAGGGAGACATGAATATACAGAGCGAGTGAGATACATACATACAGTGACCTAGAGAGAGATAAAGAGAGATAGACACACAGAGAAATAGAGAGGTATGCAGAGTAATAGAGAAAACGAGAGAGATACACGCAAATCTAAAGTGTGTGACACACGCAGACGCACAAATGCAGATAGATAGAGAGAGAATGTGAGATGCGCACATGCAGAGTGGGCGATCGACACACATGCAGAAAGAGAGAGATAAAGAAAAAGAAAGAAACACACATACGGAGAGAGAAAGATGTTAATCACGGAGAGAGAGGGCGGAAAAAAGATACACGTACAGAGGCATAACACGTATATGCAGAGAGAGAGAGAGAGAGAGAGAGAGTGAGAGAGAAAGAGAGAGAGAGACGTACACACACACACACACACATATATATATATATGACAAAAATATAGTTTTAAGGTATGCTATATTTATACAAGTGCGCAATATCAGGGATAGAACGTGTGTAAACATAAGTGGTAAACGAGCGGCACTATATATATATATATATATATATATATATATATATATATATATATGTGTGTGTGTGTGTGTATGTGGAGAGAGTTGGGGAGGGAGAGGATGGACATTACAACAGAGATAGATGTTCACCATCAAAGATGACATCCTGTTATGTTTACATAGAAGTTTGCTATGCCACAACAGAATAGGAGACGCAGGTCGTAAATTCAAAATGCGCATCTATGACGTCGTACATGACCACGTGATAAAAAGAAATGTTATCAACGGAACCATGTGTTGTAATGTCGATATACTCACTCTGATGACGGCTCATGTGAGCCGAAAGCTTAGATCGAAAAACAGTACCATGAAAATAATTTTTGTTTTTTCTCCCGAAACTAAAGCCACAGAACGGCTCATGATCAAAAATAATTGTTTCTTCCCGCGAACCACTGCTCTGTGAAACCGACTCCTAAGACTAAGAGCACGTTGTCCTGATCACTACAATCTTAACCTATTCAAGCCTAGCGTTAACCGTTATCTTCTCGTATCCGCATAAACTGCCTTTTAATGTAACTCTATACCTCAATTGGACTCTGATCTTTGTACAGGGTGACAGTCAGTTATGTTCCTCGATCACTATATTCTTAACCTGTTCAAGGTTAGGGTCACCGTTACCTTCGTCTCCTAGCCGCACAAATTGCCTCTTAACGTAACCCTCTACCACGAGTGGCACCAGAGCCTCGTAAACGATGAACTTTGAATTGCTGGATTCTGATGTAAATGCAACTCGTGTATTGTAGCACATGTAGCAAATAAGCACCATTAAAAGAGTCTTGGGTGCGATGGTCATACTCGACTGCGAGGAGACAATTAAAAGAAAAGGACATATATATATATATATATATATATATATATATATATAGTTTTGAGGTATGCTACGTTTATGGCTAAACGTGATAGAGTGGATGTAAATATAAAAATGAAAACGATAACAGTCATGGAATAGCAGTCCAATATTTGGATATTTTTTATAAAGCTGGTCCTTGATGCAAGCTTTCGGCTCACATCATCCATCTTCCGAGAGGCTATACAGACATTTAAAGAAGATATTCACCATCAAAGATGGTATTCTGTTATGTTGACATAGAAGATTGCTAAGTGACTGCTACTCCATAATCGTTATCGTCTTCATTTTTTTATGTTTACATCACTTTTACCCATAAACATAGCATACCATAAAACTACATTTTTATGATATATCTATATATATATATATATATATATATATATATATATATATATATATATACCCTTTTTTTAAAATAATTTTTGTCTTTAAGTACGTCATTATGATTCTAAAGTTAAGGGAACTTTTTAGTTGTGTCTCTTACATAGTTCACTCTTTACAAAAAGATCAATTGCTGTTTGCTGATGTAAATGCAACTCGTGTATTGTAGCACTTGTAGCAGATAATTGGCTGAGCAGATAAAAAACCATATTTGATCGTAGCACCATTAAAAGAGTCTTGCATGCGATGGTCATACTCGATTGCAAGGAGACAATTATCATGGATGGATGTATGTATGTATGTATGTATGTAAGAGGCACAACTAAAAAGTTCTCGTAACTTTAGAACCATAATTACGTTCTTAATGACAAAAATTATTTTTAAAATGATGCAAAAGACAAATAAATAATAATAGAATATTTCTTGGAGAAGTGATTTTGAGAGTTTCAGGAAATGTCACGCAAAACCTGGGAAATGCTGAGCATATTGATAAATCTATTCGAATTTCCCCGTTTGATTTCAGGCTGGATTTCGTACATCACTATACACAGCTTAAAACAATAAACACACGTACGTATACACGCACAAATACACATATACACACCTATGCACTCACGCATACACGCAAGCACACACATACATATCAACGTAAACATGACTAAGTGAATTTTTAAATGCAGTACATTTTGCGAATTAGTCTCCTTTTATCCGCAAAGAATAAGTTCCAAGACCCTCAGCAGATACCCAAAACTGCGAATAATACCGAAAACTATAAATACTATTATTTTATTATATATATATATATATATATATATATATATATATTTAAAAATATGATTCCATATATATATATATATATAATTATATATTTAAAAATATGATTCCATATATATATATATATATATATATATATATATATATATATATATATATATATAACTATGAATGATAAAGTCTTATTGTAAATTATTCATAATAATAGATTAGCAACAATAATCTATATATATAAAACAGAGGATGTCTGTGTGTCTTTCTGTCTGTCTGTGTAATGCCTTTTCACTCGATATCAATCCAATCGATTTTGACCAACCTTGGAATATATATTGTACAATGTAAGAGATAGGTTCTTAGCGTAAAAAATCGATAATTTTTGAAAAATCAATAATCGATGAAACCGATCAAAAATCTATAAATTCAGCTTTTTTCCTCCGATTTCGTTCAAACTCGGTATGTAGGTAACCTACACCATGACGAACTCAATGATACCCCATTTCTACGCCACTACGTTTAGCGAAAAACCACGAAAAAAGAAAAATCGATTTCAACACAAATCGATTTCAACACAAATTTTAAAGTAAAAACTCCCTTAAGTAATCTAATACAAACTTCACTCAATTGTAGCCAACAATAAGTTGATTGTTTAACAGTCATTTATCTTGATAATTGAGTCCACACATATAGTGAAAACCACGTAAATAATCGCCATTTTTACTGCTTCCTTTCTTATTTTTCGTGAATCTTTCAACCAAATTTCATCAAAGTTAACATTTGCTTTATAAATGTATCCTCTTTTACACCCCTAGTAGGACACTGACAAATTGAATTTCAAAAACTTCAAAATAATTGTGGTCTGAAGTGGGTTTTCATGTTACCTGTTTTACCCCTTCATGCCCTCAGCTAAATTCAATTGAATAAATACAGACTATTTCTGTTATATAAGTAACTGCATTAATTCAGAATGTTTTTTTTAATGAAAATACTTTAAAGTAATTGAAGAAGATAGACTCTGTTACATCTAAATATGATGCTGTTTTTGCTCCATTCTAATCGAACGCTTTTTCTGATCGACCAGCTGGGTATAAAATAGATCACTTCTAACAATACACTGTAATAAAAGTTAAGTAACGGATAGAAGATTCTTTTCTACCGTAGATCTTATTGGGTAAATTATGAGTTTATCAACAAATGATATATAGCGAGTTTCGGTTATAATTAGTACCGAGGAAACGCTGAAGACGTGGAAATTTAAATTCTGAATTTTAAATTCTTTCTCCCCAAATCTTTTGTATGTATATTAGTAACACACATGCGTGTGCGCGCACAAATAAACGAACCTTCACTCAGAGACATATTGATCAGCACACATGTGTATGTACACACACACACACACACACACACAGATTAACAAACACATATGAGAAGGTGATGAAAAATCCTCGGTACAATCCTCATCCCAAAATTTTACTAAAAATTTTTTTTTTTTTGTTTTCTTTTTTGTCAAGTACTTTTTGGTCGGGATTAGAATTTTTCTTCGCCCTCTCGTCTAGTGATTAATGAATATTAGACACTTCGAAAAAATAAGAAAAATAAATGAATGAATAAAAAAAAAACATAACAAAACAATGTTACCTAGGAACCCATTCACCTACTAAGAGAGCTTCATTAATAAAATATAACACTCATATAATCAGAATCAGGTGTGCTCAAGGCGTCATTATCGGTGTGCACATTTATCTGGGGCAATATACGACTTTCTTGTGATCACAAGTGTAATGTGGGAGTCGGTGCTGAATAGATTCTTTCTTTTCTTTTCCTTATTAATAAATGCGTTTGTGTTGTGCATCTGTTGCAGTAACCGAAATGCACGTGATAGTGGGTGGTTGCATGATTGGGTAGCAGAGCAAGTGCACAATAGACGAAGTGTAGCTACCAGTGAGCCATGACATTTGCCGTAATGTCGCAGATGAAAGGGTTCAGCTTTCAAGAGTTTCATCGCTAATGCGTCCTTCTGTCGTTTTTCAAATGGAATAATGACTAAAAGAAACTGTCAAAAGGAGATAGTTGGGAAATATAATAAGGAAAGAAGGCTTGGGTAATTTAACACTCAAAAGTAGGTACCTCCACGAGATCTCTAAAAATCAGAATACCGTGATGAAAACATGCTCCAAACTTAATAAAAACAGTTTTATCGTGAAAATCTTTGTTACTTTTAAGAGGAAGGATCAAAGTATTTTTTTGATTATTTAATTAATTTTTTTACTCCTTTTTAGAACATTCGTTATGTCTATTAAAAAATCGTTTTTCTTGCATCAGCAGTTATACTAACTTTTAGTATAACAAATTTTGGTCTCTTTTTTGCGGGGACAGACATTAATTTGGAAATTCTTGCAAAAATCAAATAAATGTCGGATTTTAATTAAATTTTCAGAACTTATTCACTAACGAATGAAATTATTTTTTTTTAAATATTTTATAATTATTTTTGAATTTTAAATCTTGGTAAAAATATTTTTATTTTACATGTGATTCTCCCTATTACTTTGTTTTGTTTTTTTTCAAAATCGGAACAGGTCTTGCCGAAAATCTGTTCTGAATCAAAAAAAAAAAACGCAAGGCCTTATTTAATTAGAGAAGCTTTTAATTGCATTTATGAATAATATATATTAAAGACAATATTGTCCGAGGAAACAAAATTTCAATGGAAAATGAATTTTCACAATATTCGTTTTCATTTTTTACAATTTTTTACAATTTAAAATTTAATAATTTGTAAATTTTTTGAATCTTTTAAAGTTCAGTTTCAATGAGATAATTTTATAGGGAATATTATTAAGTAGAACTATATGTACTAATAATATATTTTACAGCTTATAACAATCTGAAGACCTTGACTATTTTAAAAAGAATTTCGATTTGTTTTTATATATGTATATGGATGTAGAATTTTTTGCAGGTCGGGAACACTAGAATCAAGCAGACGCAGAAGTTTAAATATCTGAGAAGCGTCTAAACAAAAGATGTTAAGTGCGACACCGAGATCCGTAGACGTATTGGGATGGCCAAGGACACATTCCAAAAGCTGGGCAGAGTATTGCTAGATAGGAGGATTTCTTCGGTAACAAAGAAAAGAATACTGAGCTGTTACGTGACATCTGTTCATTTTTACGGCAGCGGACGATTTCCTCAAAGATGAAGAGACTCGAGGCAACGGAGATGTAGTCCTACAGAAGGATGCTAAGGATATCATGGACCGAGCGTGTGAGAAACGATGAGGTCTTAGGTTACAAACAAGGAGAAGACTTATACTTAATATCAGAAAAAGACAGCTGAAGTTTCTGGTACACATAATGAGGGAGGAGGGCCTGGAGAATCTGATACTCACGGATCAAATAGAGGGAAAGAGAGACAAGAGAAAGCAGCGCGTGACATACTTGATGAGCTTGAGTATGTGGATGGAAGAACGTGGTCTGGGGGAGAGAGCAGAGGGAAAGAGCTTGCTGAGAACTGCAAGGGATAGAGAAGGAGGTGGAGAGCCGTGATCGCCTACGTCCCGAAATGACATGGCACATAAAAAGAAAGAAGTTTTGTTTACAAATATCAAAAAATGGATGACGTTATCGTAAAATACTGAAAAAAAAATGGAAGTCTATTCTGATCAATATAATTTATGTCTGGAATACACCAAAATATTTTGCCTATTGGGTATAGTAAATTTAATCTTTTAGCTTTCATTTAAAGCTAAATTAAAAGCTTCAGGAAATCTTGTTTGTTTTGTTGTATGAGCGGTAAGACTTTGTGGCTTTCACTATGGGCCGTTTAGGTTAGACGTCTGCTCTTCTTAGTTTGGAAATAAAAGCAGACAAATAACCTGCTGATAGGTCTCTATAAAACGGACATTTAAAGGGAATCGGAAGATGCTACATTTAATAGGTCAATGACACGTCTAGAGATTGGGGTTCTATATAGTAAAGACGAAACTTGAGTGTATAGCATTATCTTGATTTAAATTTCCTCTACAAGTTCGCTAGCAAGAACTAGTTTCTAGAAGCGTGATTCTCGAAGTTGATAAACTCACAATAGCGAAATATAGTGGGAAGAATCTCTGTATTTTTTTAACAAACGTCTGCATTCAGTGAACAATCTGTGATTGATGTAATAATGTGATTGACAGATGAACATTATTTTTTTCTTCAGAATCCGATGCTTACTAATAGTTTTTAAAAATTCATTTTAAACCTTACGTATACCGAATTCGTGGACACAAATGTCACGTCAAAAATTAAAGAAACAGATGTGGGCATGGGGTAACTTACTTGCATAGTTTAAGCAAAAGAAAGGAAGCTGTGGAAAACCGTGATCATCCATGTATAGAAGATTGCTGTCATACTTGAGTTGGAGTTACCTAATATTCACTTTACAGTTTGGATATAGTTTAAAAGTGTCTATGCGGCCTTGTGGTGAAGAATTATTTTCCAACTAATATCCTTTTACCTAGAGGCGAAATATCGACGAAATGTTCCGTAGTTCCACCATTTCTGATCTTCACAGCTAAGTCCGGCCATGCCACGTACACAGAGTCGTATCATACTTATTCCCTCCGTATTCCATTTGTAAGGAGGAAGTTCCACTCGAACATTCTTTTTCCCGTAAACGACCACATAGTGGAATCGAATCCCGAGAGGATGTTTTCCCGACCACTACAATCTTAACCTCTTGAATTCTAAGGTTAACCGTTATCTTTCCCGCCTATCATAATAAACTGCAGTCTTACCTTCCCCTCTTACTGCTCATACGACAACACCCTTCAGTAACGCTCTGCCTTGAGTGGCTCTTGGGCCTTATAGATCAAACTTTAGTAAAATATGTGCTGAAGGGATATAAGAAAGAGAGAGAGAGTAAAAGAGAAAGAGTGAGAGAAAAAAGAAAGTAAAAGAGAGAGAAAGAGAGAGAGAGAGAAAGAGAGAGAGAAAGAGAGAAATACGCTTTTTTAGTGATACTCTCTACTGTTATGTTTTAATATGTCCACCTCTCCCTTGGATACCTTACACAATGTCATTTATCTTATCTAAATATCCTCGGGTAAAGTTCGTACATACGATCCATAGCTAAAGATGCATGAAAAATGGTCGGTTCCCTGTACCGCTCCAGTAAGTACCTGACTCCTCCTGCTATCCCCTAACTTTACAGTAGCCAGATCAGGCCTTAAAATAGTTGCCATATATGTGCATGGGCTGTACACTCTTCGCTTTCTAATTTCAATAAAGTCCACAAACGCCTCCGCTTACTTGTGGGTAACAAATTATTTTCCAACCTGCAACCCCTCCCTTATAGACGGGATGTGGTAAGCCTCTCACTGCTCTATCGCTCTTTCCATGTAAAGTGCTCGGATGAACTTCATTCCATGGTTCCGCCAGTTCTAACTTTAACGGCTAGGATGCGCAATACCACCCACATTATAGCGAATCACTTTTATTTTATGAATGAATTTTATATTTCCATGCATAACTGTTCTTGTCTAGGGTTAACCGTTATCTTCCACACACATCCGCATAAACTCCACTTTTTACTCTATAACCCTCTACCTCGTGTGGCTCCCAGGCCTTGTACGCTTCTAGGCTACCACGCGTCTGGCGTGATGCATAGAGTCCTCGGGTCACTTTTTTTTCATCTTTGTAGAGTATTTGGCAAGGTGGAATAATGAATAGCGGATTGGACTGAGGAATCAGAGAGCCGAGTTCGAATTCCACTCGAATCCATTGCATTCAATTACGTGCTAATACCCTTGGGAAAGGTATGAATCCTCTTCTTACACCCCCCGGCTGTATAAGAAACAGAGAGAGAAAAAGAAAAAAATTAGCAGGAGTGACCGGGTTTTATGGATGATCTACCGCAGAAAGAAGTGTCAAATTAGTGCCGGAAAAAATCTGCCTCGTCAGTCATGTAACAAAAGATACATGATCGCCTAAGTGTGTATCACGCATGGCACATAACTGACTAAGTGTTTAATACTTTTCTTGTCAATTCTTTACCAAAAAAAAAAGGGAATGCATAAATCCAGTGTTGGGGTTTTATTAAATCGCTAAAAATAACATTTTAAAGCAATCAAAATTGCCGTGGGAGTATATCGTAAAAACGATCTTAAGGAAAAAACCGTCCTTTCGACACACCGTTTTTTTGTTCGTTTTGTGACGTACAGTCATTAATAATTAAGTATAACTCAAGACTTTAATGTTAAGATAAAACAGTATTTAATTGCAGCCGCAAATAAATACTTAACAAGAACATAGAAATAAAAGTCAACCAAAGATAATTAACCATAACAGTGAATACCTTGTTAGTCGCGCGGTTCGGCTTAACGTCCGGTAAATCCTAAATCAAAACCCAAATCATCGACGCACAGTAATTCATACTAATGGACGCAGAAATGCACACACTACGTTTTGGTTTGATAAAATCGAAAACTATTTATTTATTTTTTGCTTATTTAAACACAGTTGCAATTTGCGCTCTATGGGGTGCATATGTTTTGATCGGCAACATATTAAAAATCACCCACGTTCAGTGTGCAATCATTTCCAGAATTGACGCTTTTAATAATGTTATTATTTTTTATATTAAAAAAGGGTTAATGGCAAGATGCTTCCTGGGGGCTAATCGTTTTCCAGCTCTTTTAAGTCAGAGTGAGTGCTTCCCATGCGTACTTTAAAGTTTTGAGTAGCATTCTGCCTTTCAGTCCTAGTTCTCGAAGGTTCTCTCATAATTTCATACTTCCATGTGGTATCATATGCGTTTACCAAATAAAAAATAAAAAATGAAACTAGGTGCTCTTTTTTAATGAATTCTTCTCTTATCTTCTCCCACCTCGTAAAATGTTAATTTATTTTTAAAATTCACCGGGTACAAGACTCAAAAGCCTCTCAAAGTAGAGGATTATTGGATTAGATTTGTCATATGAACGTAAGAGGAGCTGTTAGGATGAATAGCACAAGGATATTACGGACAGATAACGATTGACCCGAGACTGGAATAAGTTAAGAACGCTTTCGGAGTGGAACACCCTAATAGGCAAAGGAATACATAGGAAATAAGGGTGATTCAACTCTGTGGAAGTAACAAGATAGATTTGGGCTGTAAAGTTCTTGGCTGCTGACACTTCAGAATGGAGCTTGTCTGGCCATTTGCCATGGAATTAGAGCTAGACTAGCGATAGGCGTATGACGAAGGAATCACATCCGTTAGAAAGATGATGTTTGGTGTTCGCGACTGAACCCGTAACGACAACAATTGGTGGGGCTGCGGCCCGATGTTCAACAAGAGATTTGTAGAAATAAACAGTCACTCATGCATACACGCTCACAGAGGTGACTAAAGACTAAAAAAAAAAAAAGTTGTGGGTAACAAGGCAGGTCGATTTTGTAACAGTGATATTGCCCTCAATTTGAAAGTTGTGCTTTAACATAATAAATATTAACACAAAAGAGTTTTTATAAATCGTTAACCAGTTTTGAGGAAACGAGTTTAAAGATTAAGTTTAGATTCAAAATCGTAGGGATGGAATTTAATCCCGGTGATCAGTGAAAACCTTATAACACAGCCTTATAAAATTTATAATTTACTGCAACTTTACAAATTTTACATGGACAAGATGGATGGCACAAGAACATTATTATTAAATCATTGTGCCATCAAATAGTACCTTCATTTACTTCAAAGGGACATTATACTGAACAATTTAGCTATATTATGATGTAATATATTATACAGTGCAGTGGTTTTAGTGTGATTTTCAATAAACAATGCAAAATTAAAACATTTTATCTTATAATTTGTATCCAGCAGTATTATGGTTTTATATACACTTTTATCTAATGTTTGTATTTACTATGAACCAACAAATGCAGTAAAGAAATGTATATTTTGCTTGTGGACTTTCATAATAAAAATTCTGGTTTAAATAAATTTTTCATTCGATGTATCTTATACAAAAGATAACTTTATTTGGATTTATTTACTCTGAAATAGTAAAGTTTTGACGTCAGTTTGTAAGCAAAAACCTGCGGAAATTAGGTTTTTCTATATATTCTTTCAGACGATATTTAAATCTAAATACTCAAAATTTGGTAAAATCTATGAAACTAATTTTTGATGTGAGTACTTATCATGTACTTATCATGTTATCATGTCAGTACTTATGTTATCATATAGATGTCAGTACTTATCCCAGCTTTAACATTGTGTGTAATGTTGATTTTCAACAAAAAAAAGCGAAAAATCAACCCAGAGGACAACGTTTGTACTTACCTAACGGTAACTGGGATGTCCAAACAGCCGGTGCGTTTAATCCCGATTCTTACATTTCCTTCATTTTCCATGACTGCATACGAACTGGCTGTAAATTCAATGACCGCTTTGCGCCCCTGCTCACTTAAATCGTCAGGTGTCTCACACTTTAGGCTGATCCTCGAGTCACGGATACTGTCGCGTCCTCCTTGCTGGATGCCGAGGAAAATCTGACAACAATAATAACATAAAATTATACAATAATTTTACAAGATGAATCGCTTCATGGAAAGATAATGCAAAAGTTAGACTGTCTTTTCGTCGTGGTCTTTTATCAATGCGAGTCCAAAGTAATACTGGCAGGAAAATGGAAACACTAGTTTGCGGGGCATACCCGTCCAGAAAACGGAGATTAGATACAGAGAATAGTAGAGACGTATTAATACGGGACTGAGCTTGTGATTTTACACGATTTCTTATTGTCTGCCCTCCCCGGTATTGTTTAATGATTAAAAAAGGAATGTCTTTCGCGCAACAAAAAGAATAAATGACAGATATTTTTTATTTATCTCGTATTGTATATTGGTTTTGTTTTTTGAGTGAAGGTCTCAGACAAGTTACATCAGCGGTATTATGGTGTATATCATGGTGTGGCTCATGGGTTTTTCTATAATTTCACCACCTGTAAACAGTACAGCGCTCTCTCTGTCTCTCTCTCTCTCACACACACACACAGCTTGTCACTGATCAGACAGGGAATACTACCCAATGTTGCGTCTCTATTCTCATTTGTGTCGGTGCGAAAAAAAACTAGGAAAAGCTTGTTACACGTTCACAAGGAGACGAAAAGTGACTATAAACGCTACACAAACCCTGTCTCTAATATATTTCGTTGTTTATTCACGGCTTCCTTTACACGGTCTGGGTAGGTAGGTAGGTAGGTAGGTAAGTGACTCAGCGACAACTTTTGACTGCGACTTTTGATTTATCCAACTTATAGATCGGCTTTTTCCCTAAACCAGCGAGGACTCTTACTTTCTGCTGCCAACACTCATTTCTGCGTCACGACGGGAATCTGGCAGCTAGAAAGCGCGGCGTCGGAACTATCTCGACGGTCAGCCTTCGTTCGACAACGAGCAATCCGGTACTACTTCGCGATATAGTCACCCCCTCCCCAAACACCACCACCACCACAATGGGTGGTCCCGAACTCGCGCCAATCCCAAATGGAGCCGTTAATATAGACCCGTGACTGGAAATCCTCAGTGTCCAGTTTGTTGTCACTTGACCTCAAAAGTTTTAATTTATTCTTCTATTATTTTATTCTCTTTTCACATACCTTATCACTGGTCATGAAACATTAATCACTTCAAACTGATATAAAATCCCACAGCAAACCCTTCAATGTGAGTATGCTAATACTAGTACCACACACTATCAAATCCGAATAATTCTATAACGTGGTAATACTACAAGGGGGCTGGTTTTTCAACAGAAGAAATATCATCCAGAAAATCGTTACTCTTCTACAATCCCCAATTTACCTTTATTAAGAATCTGTTGGATAATAACACAGGCTTAGATTTTTTTTTTAATGGTGGATGGGATATTTTGAATAAATTTAAACAATTTTGGCGTGAAGAATCCAAAAATAACATCCATTTTCCATCATTATTTTTAGTTTTCCTCTTTCAGATCAATGTGTCCTACGTAGCTGAAGTTTCTATCACAAATGTTTGATACAGATTATGTAAAGGGATTATATTGCTTCTATTCATAACTTAGGTCAATACAATTAATTTTTCATTATCACCATGCATTATATCAAAGGACTTTATAATGTTTTCATTCCTAACTTAGGTCAATACAATTACACTGTCATTGTCACCATGCATTATATCCAAGGACATTATAATGTTTCCATTCTTAACTTAGGACAGGAAAATTACATTGTTATTATCACCTTGCATTATATCAAGACATTATAATGTTTCCATTCATAACTTATGTCAATACAATTACATTGTCATTATTACCAGTCATTATATAAAAGGGTATTACAAAGTTTCCATTCTTAACTTAGGTCAATACAATTATATTGTCACTATCACCAAGCATTATACACAATGATTTTATAATGTCGTCCTGGATATGACGATAAACTAAACTGGCAGCAAGGCTTCTGATCGGGAGATTGAAGATTTTGAGAACCGTGGAACCACCTTATAATAACTATTGTTCCCAAGACAACCCTGACCCGAGATGGGAATACCTATTAGGGTCCCAGCTATGGGCAAATAGTGAACCCTCAAACAAAAATCAAGAGTACATTTTGATAATAAAATGACCAACAATACATTTTTATAGCAAAATAACAATCAATGCAACACTAAAAAATATAAAAATAGATTTTTATATTAAAATTATTAACAATAATTTTTTTGATCTACAAAATATATATGTAAAAACATACTCTTTGAAAGTATAAAATTATCTAGAAAATCTGTGGTTGAAAGCATAAAATTATGCACAAAATATTTAGAT
The DNA here is from genome assembly GCA_963932145.1 of Acanthosepion lycidas. Lineage (NCBI taxonomy): Eukaryota > Metazoa > Mollusca > Cephalopoda > Sepiida > Sepiidae > Acanthosepion > Acanthosepion lycidas. Next base: position 76,707,686 of record OZ010600.1, read on the forward strand.
TTCGGTATTAAATTACTCATAGAGGTGTTGATATGCCGCTAAACAAAATCAACCAGACCAAACCAATCAAAATATTTAGATTTCGGCATTAAATAATCCATAGAAGTTGATATGCCGCTAAACAAAATCAACCAACCAACGACTTTATAATGCCTCCATTCACAACTCATGTCAATACAATTACATTTTCACATTCGCCATACATTTTATGAATGAATTTTATATTTCCATGAATAACTTAGGTCAATAAAATTGCATTGTTATTATCACAATGCATTATATCCAAGGACTTTATAATGTTTCAAGAAAATGACATATTTCCTGGAAAATAAACCCAAGGAAATATTTCTTAAATATCATTTCTTAGAGAATAAACCCAAATAAATAATTCTTTAATATCATTTCAAGTAAAATAAACCGCAAGAATATTTCGTAAATGTTATTTCTTGGAGAATAAGCATGAAGAAAAGTCTCGGAAATTTCTTTCTTTTTCCACAGTTGTCTGTCCATTAATAGAGGAACACTTACGAAATATTGAATTGCTACAAATAAAATAAGCGAATCGAAACAAAAGAATCTATGTGAAACTTCCTTCATTTTATAACTAGTTTTCTTACGAAGTCTTTTTTTTTTTTTTTTTTATTAATGTTCAACTTCGTGTGACATTTTGCATCGCATTATAAATGTATTAACAGTGACGCAGAATACTGCTGTATCTCCCCAAATCCGCCAGCCTTTTCCTCTGACATTTCGTGCTTCCATTCCATGTTTTTCAAACTGTCATCAATCACATGCTACAGCCAATGAATACAAAATATTATAACATCTCAAAATGGCTTACGAGTTCGTGTGGGGAAGAAATATTGGCGTTGCTTGTAAAAGTTCTCTTTATTCATTTATGTGCGTATTATTTTCATATATATTTTTAAGATTAGAAGAATTCATTACGTTTTTTACTAGACTTTTTTCTAGTCTGACATTTTGATTTGATATAATCTTGGTTTTGTGTATGAAGGCGAGTTTGGACTAAGTTTAGGGAAAAAAAGGAAAATAAAAATAAGAAAGAAAAACGAGAGAGAAACGAAACGAAACAGAGAAATATGAAAACGAAACAGCGAAAGGTTGAAATAAAAAAACAGAGAGAAATAACTGAAGCGAAGAAGTAGTCATGTCTAAATATTTCCGCAGACCTCAAATAGAACTCATATATACGACCTATCGATAAAGATGCTGGAAAAATGGTCGGTTCTTTGTACCGCTCCAGTAATTAGAATGTCTGACGCTCAACTTCTCGACAGCAACTCTGCGGCTGCTCGGTCTCACGTTGACTGCTGACCTGAGATGGAACAAATAGATTGAGTCAATTGCTTCGTCCAACGCAAGGAAAATTCGCTCCCTGTATCGCGCCAGGAAATTTTTCTCCCCGGAATCGATCCTCCAGATCTTGCATGGAGTATTGCTGCCATATATGGTCTAGAGCCCCTTCTGTTTGCCTCGGAGATCTTGATAGGCTCCAGGGGCGGATATGCAATATAATTGGCCCTGCTCTGGCATCTCGTCTACAGTCACTTTCTCACAGACGCGCCGTTGCCTCTCTCTGTCTGTTTTAAAAATACTTTCATGGCAATTGCTCCGAGGAGCTGCATTCGCTGGTTCCCAGACTTCATGAGTTCAAGCGGCCTACGAGGCTGGCATCCCGCTCTCATCCCTTCACTGTCGAAACTCCTAAATGTAGCCGTCTCTTCTACTCCAATAGCTTCATGTCTCGCACCTCTCGCCTGTGGAATTCCCTTCCCTATTCCAGTTTCCCTGAGAGATATAATCTCCAGCTATTCAAGTGTAATGTCAATCGACATCTCCAGTTGCCTTGATCTACCCACTACCCTTCTCCTCATCCTTTCCTCTATCACTCCTATCTGATCTTGCTCCAAATTTTCTGTAACCCCTTGCGTCCTAGTGGCTTCCCGCCTTGCTTGGGTTGAAACGCTTAAAAAAAAAGAAAAGAAAGAGTATCTGACACCTCTTGGCACGCTCTATCTTTACAAGAGACAGATAAGAACAAAAATGGACTATTGCTACTATATCTGGGATGGAGTTGCTCAAGCCTCATTAACATGTCTTGATAGAATTCAAAACGTATACACGGTCTTGCAGGTATGAATTATTGTTTACCCTTTCTCAAAGACAATATTTCGCGTGCCCGTCGCTACCCAATCGCTGTTTCCATGGTATGAATTATGACAAGCTACATTCCTCAATCCCACCATCCCTGACCTTCAAAAATGGGACCCGCCGTGCCACATACACAAGGGTGAATCATCCCCACTCCCTTCGTATTCCATTAGTAAGAAGTAAGTTCCAATCAGCCAGCTTCTTCCAAATAACTGCTGCTTTGTGGTACATGCTCCCGACAGGATATTTTCCCAAAGACAACAATCTTGACTTCATGTCTATGATTAACCGTTAACTTTTCTGCATAACCCCGTAACTTCACTTCTTACCTTTTCTTACTCTCATACAACGCCACACCATAACCATCTACATTGAGTGGCTCTTGGGTTTTGTATTGGGTGAACATTAATATTAAAAAATCCGAAATATATGTTGTGATGGTGCAAGCTGTCTAATGGTTAATAGTGTAGCAAAATGGACTCAGCTAGCAGAGTTCAAATTCCGGTAGAAAAAAAGTTATTTCTCCTATCGCTCTAATTAAAAAGAATGTACAGATTTTTCTCTCCAATCTATTGATTAAATAACAAGACAAGATGTATTCTCAAGCCATGATTGATAACCAGTGGAGAAATAAGAAAGTAGCTATTAACATCCCTAACAACAATGATGGCAATGCGCTGTTTCTTCTATGGTTTGGGTGATCATAGCTCGCCACAACGTCCTGTCTTTTGGAACTCTTAATAAAGTTTTGTCTTTTTGCTATCTCGCCTTATCCCTGTTTTGCCAGGCATTTACACAGGCTTTTTAGGTAGATTACACGCTGTTTTCTTCTGTCACTCTTGGCGTCAATATGTTTTGTGAGTGTCAAATTTGCTAAGCTCTCTTTCCTCATTATATGCCCTAATAATTTCAACTCTTTCTGAATCTACGTATGAGTGTCCTTTTGTTTTCATTTTCTCTAAAACTTCGTCTCAGCTCATGATATCATCAAATCCTTCCGTAGAACCACATGTCTGTTATCTGAAGCCGCTTCTTAATCTGTTATAAGATTGTCCAGAATTTCCTGCCTAATAGGAGGACTGATATTATATAACATATTATTACTCTTTTCTTTGTTTCTAACGAAATTTTCCTGTTTCTTAATACGTTGCCTTGCATTTGGAAAGCATCTTTGGCTATCCCAAAGCGTTTTCGGATTTCGGTGTCGCATTTTCCATCATCTGTTAAAACACTTCCGAGATATTTATTGTACTTGCTTGCTTTTGGTATACACAATTTGTAATTCGTATGTTGAGCTGTTCTGTCTGCTGATAACCATACATTCTGTCTTCTTGCAATTGATGCTTAGTCCTTTCTTCTTGCTTTCCTTTACTATCTTATTTAAGTGTTCTTGTAGTTTCTTTTCTGTGTCTGCCATCAACGCTATGTCATCTGCATATCTAATGTTAAGATTGTGGCCGCCAATAGAAACTTTAATTCGCTCAGGAGTGGGGGGAGCTATGGATTACCGTAAACGTCTACGTCCTGAAGAAATATTGTTATGGGACCTTACCCATAATAACATAATGGACTATTCCATACGTAATAAATACTGCGCCTCAAGAGGAAGCAGGGAGTTCAGTGCGAAGTCGGGCGACCGGCTGACCGGCTGATCGGCCGAACTCTCAGCCTTCGGGCGGGGAGGAACCCGAACGAGGCTACAGGGAGGTAAACCGACCCTGAACCGGTTTATACGGGTTCAAAGGGCATATTTTTGGCCGAGCCCACGGGCTCGGAGATCCCACGGGCTCGGAGATCCCACGTTAAACCGGCCTTGTGCCACATGATGCCTTCGTGGGGGTGACTAAATACCGTTCAGTCTGAAGTCGGGCGACCAGCTGATCAGTTGAACTGTCTGCCTTTGGACGTGGAGGAACACGAACGAGGCTACGCCGAAGGGCGGAGTCTCTTTCGCGGAGGTAAACCGACCTGAACCCGTTTATACGGTTAAAAGGGCATATTTTTGGCCGAGCCCACGGGCTCGGAGATCCCACGTAAAAACCGGCCTTGTGCCACATGATGCCCTTGTGGTGGGGTGACTAAATACCGTTCAGTCCGAAGTCGGGCAACCGGCTGACAGGTTGATCGGTTGAACTCTCTGCCTTCGGGCGGGTAGCAACACGAACGAGGCTACGCCGAAGGGCGAAGTCTCTTTCGGGGAGGTAAAACCGACCCTGAACCCGTTTATACGGGTTCAAGGGGCATTTTTTGGCCAAGCCCACGGGCTCGGAGATCCAACGTTAAACCGGCCTTGTGCCACATGATGCCCTCGTTGGGTGGGGGGTGACTAATTACCGTTCAGTCTGAAGTCGGGCGAGCGGCTGATCGGTTGAAATCTCTGCCTTCGGGCGGGTAGGAACCCGAACGAGGCTACAGTCAGTCAGAGCGAGCGAGTCAGTCAGTCGAGTCGGAGGTAGTCCGAAACAGAGTCGCTTTCAGACAATTACTACTAAACCTAATTGTTCGTAGTAACACTTTCTACTTCTCTGTATATATTCCTGTTTGCAATATATCTGTGTTATTCCATATCCGTATTCGAAGATCTTCTTTATTGGTTCTACCTTGGACTATCACCCGTGGTACAAGGAACCGGACCATAACAAATATGACACATGGAGAGTAATTATGAGCTGATGTTTGTTCATATGAGAATCGAGATTTTATCTTCCCAATGTCATGTGATAAAAGGTTGTTTTTATGTGGGGAGCGCCATACACATACGTATGCCTATGAGCCAAGGCCTAAAATATGTTTGATAGGATATACCACGAATTTTATCCGGAAAAGGAATTAGCGGCATGGCTGGTGGCAGAAATAACGCTCCTATGTTAGGATTCGGGAATAAGTTGATCAGAGGGTTTTAAATGTTGATTTTCTAACAATATAGAAAGCACACCCAAGGTTATTTTGACAGTGCCGGTAAAATAGATGTCAAGGCTATTTTGTGGGTCCCAGTAAAATAGACACCAAGGCAATTTTGCCAGTCCCGGTAAAATAGATGTCAAGGCTATTTTGCGAGTCCCAGTAAAATAGACACCAAGGCTATTTTGCCAGTCCCGGTAAAAGAGATGTCAAGGCTATTTTGCGAGTGCCAGTAAAATAGACACCAAGACTATTTTGCCAGTCCCGATAAAATAGATGCCAAGGCTATTTTGCGAGTCCCAGTAAAATAGATGTCAAGGCTATTTTGCGAGTCCCAGTAAAATAGACACCAAGACTATTTTGCCAGTCCCGGTAAAATAGATGTCAAGGCTATTTTGCGAGTCCCAGTAAAATAGACACCAAGACTATTTTGCCAATCCCGGTAAAATAGATGTCAAGGCTATTTTGCGAGTCCCAGTAAAATAGACACCAAGACTATTTTGCCAGTCCCGGTAAAATAGATGTCAAGGCTATTTTGCGAGTCCCAGTAAAATAGACACCAAGACTATTTTGCCAGTCCCGGTAAAATAGATGTCAAGGCTATTTTGCGAGTCCCAGTAAAATAGACACCAAGACTATTTTGCCAGTCCCGGTAAAATAGATGTCAAGGCTATTTTGCGAGTCCCAGTAAAATAGACACCAAGACTATTTTGCCAGTCCCGGTAAAATAGATGTCAAGGCTATATTGCGGGTCCAATGCTATTTTGCCGTTATATATCAATTATTTATATATCTTAGAACTAAGAATATATTATATTAAATATATACACCCAGCGCACTGGTTGTGTCAGCTGTGTAGACAGGACTTGAACAATATGGATTCTTTGGTCTGTGACTGTTGCCTTCAGTTTGTGCACCTGAAGTATATTGGCAAGAGAACCATGCCCAGGGTCAAGTTTAGGATTTGCAGAGACAGTTATGACTGAAGAGTTTAAAACATTCAGAGACTTCTATATTTCTTTTAATAATTAATGAATAAATTATTTTAACTTGTTTTAACAATTGATAGTGGAAATGATTTTAAATTGTCTTAACAATTAATGATGAAAATAAATAAACTTCTTTGTTAAATCTGTGTCTTGTTATTTCTAACATTACCTCCCTTCATGATAATAAAAAATATTTACTTCCAAAATAACTTGGAGGGAGTCTATTTTACCGTGAATGTAAAATAAGCTTAAAAGCATATTTGTCTATTTTACCAGGACCGGCAATAATAAATTAGAAAAAAAAATTCAATGAAATTCTTATATCGAGGAATTTATTCTTGAATCTATTTTCCATAAGTTTCTTTGTAAAATTTAGCTTAGTCTGGCACAAGGATAAAGTCGCGTGGTACCCAGGAAGGATCGAACTTGTTGCGCTAACAATGATCTGAGAGAACAGCTTCCGAATTATTGATCTATTGTGAGATGTCTTTTGCTAAGGTTAACTTAGTGTGGCACAAGGCTAGAGTAATACGATTCTCACTGAGGATGGAACTTGTCGCAATAATAATAATAATCTACGAGGATTGCGTACTAACACAACTCCATAGCGAATTATGCTTTTACTATGCAGAACATAGTCTGGCACAAGGCCACAATTTTGGGAATCCAATAAATAATCGAACTTTATGAGCAAGATGGACTGCGAAACCTGTTTGCTAAACATCGTGCTACTGTGATCACACTGAGATATATATATATATATATATATATATATATATATATATATATATATATATATATATAATTGCTGAGCCTGGCATAGTCTGACACAAGGCTATAAGAAATGTGAGAGACGAACCCACTACCGCATCCAAGTGATTAACTTACTGGTCAATAACTGACAGTGGTGCCCTTTGACAATGTGAGTCACCTTATGAGGATCGAACTCGGCATTACGCTGATAAATTTGTAATGGATTGTTAGTCTAGCTTGCTAATCATTGCGCCAAGGAGAGGCGTGTCTGTCTTCTTTTAACATGTCTGCTTGATAATGGGCTTGATATTCTTTTACTAATATTCACCCTAAGAGCCACTCAAGGTAGAGGGTTCTTGAATGCTGCTATATGAGCGTAAGAAAAGGAGGTAAGAAATGCAGTTCATGATGTTATGGAGGAAAGATTAATTTAACCCTAGAAACTTTAGAAAAAACATTTGGCAGGAGTCTGTTCTACAAAGTAGGAATTTTGGGGGAAAAGCTGTCCGAAAGGAACTTCCTCCTTACTAATAGAATACAATGGAAATGGGGATGATTCGTCCCCATGTACGCGACGGGACTTAGCTACGAAGGTGAAGATTAGTGGTACTAAGAACATTTGCCATGGAAATGGAAATTACAACGTTTCGTCCGCAGCAAAGGGCTTGTCGGTTGGTTAGTCACCCCTAAGTCCGCGTAGGCGCTTTTGAACACTATCAAGACATGCAAGTGAGGACTGAGTAACACCAGCTCAGATATGGCAGCGATACTCCATTTTTGATCTGATCCGGCGTTTGTAAAGATAGAGCGTAGCAGGAGGAGTCAGATACTTACTGGAGCGGTACAATGAACCGACCATTTTTGCAATATCTTTTGCGATGGATTGTATATATGAGTTCCAAATGAGGTCCGGGGTTA
>OZ010600.1:76717918-76875418 GCA_963932145.1 Acanthosepion lycidas
ATACCACATCGAGGTGCCCGAATTCAGCGTAGTATATATTTCACAAATGGTCCCCAGCTTATTGATATTTACCAATGCAGGATCAAATATGCGAATTGACCCCTTCGCAACGTCCTAGAGGCAGAGGGAGCCTTTATTAAATCCGATAAATCAACTGAAATTCGTTAAACTCAGAGGAACGTTCAGATACGAATCCTGCCAGAGAGCTTAAATTTTTCTTTAATAAGATTTCTCTGATATTCAGGCCGGTAGTCGAAAATAAATAAATATGCTGTTTAACGAGGCGTTTAAAGAGAAAAAGATCAATAACAAATACATTCTTTCTCCCTCACTATCTATCTATCTATCTATATATATATATATATATATATATATATATATATATATATATATATGCCAAAAAGATTCCAGCATTCACATGCATGACCTTGGTGTTTACATTGGGTATTTACAGTCGATGACCAAGGAATTGTCTCTCAAGGTAGCTGACTTTTTTCACGTGCTTCTGTCATTCGCTACTAAACTCTGTCAGCTATCTCTTTTTACTTCAACTCTCATCCAAGACGCAATAGCTGACAGTATAGAAAAGGCACTTTCCCTTCATCCATCTGCGAACATCTTTGTCTGCTGTGGTTCACCACGACACGTGGCTGAAACATTCTAAAGGTGCTGATGTTGCCGGAATACAGACATTATTGTTTTCCAATGCGCTATCCCTCACTCAAATCGTGGACTCCCCTACTCCTTTCCCTAGTCAAACCGAGCAACAGGCTTCTCTAATATATCTATTTCTTACCGCCTCTCCTCGCTCTTGGTGATCTTCGCAATACTGCCCTCTTGGTAACTTGGACCACTCTATGGTAGCTATTGATATCTCCCTCCAAGTATCTATTAAACAGGAACCTCCTATCCATACGACCTATTTCCGTTACCAGCATGCAGACTGGAACTCATTCTTGGATTTTATTCGACGCCACTTATCTGACATCTTCAACCACCTAATTGAAAATTGCGCCACAGGGGTTTCTTTTGGGGTCAAAACCGGCATGGACGCTTTCATCCCTTCTCGGAAATATTAGGTTGGTGCAAAAATAATGACGTAATAATGTCGTTTTTTGAAGTTAAAAAATACGTCAAAAAACGACATTAATACGTCATTATTTTTGCACCAACCTAATACCAAGTGAAACTGCAACCCTTTCCTGCTTGCCCGCCATAACATATAGGAACTATACCAGTGTCACAGTACTTGTCATAAAAGGGGCCTACAAATGTAAGCGAGTCCTCGAAGAAGTTAAGCCCCTGTTTGCTGAGAGAATGAGACACAGCATATCCTCCAAAAACTTTAACTCTCGTGGTTACTGTAGTCTCTGTAATAGGATACTAAATAAGTGCAAGATGTTATCATCGTCTGCTGATAAAGCTGAATGCTTTTTCCGGTAAATCTCTACTCTTGACTCATCTGGAGTATCCCTGCCTAACTTCCCACTTAGAACTAATGCTCTCTTGTGTGATATGCAAATAAACCCTACCACGTTTTCTGCTATCATCTCCAATCTGGATCCCCACAAATCATGTGGACCCGATGGTATCCTGTAATAGTAATTAAAAAGTGTGCACTTGATCTGGCTCCTGTTCTTTCTAGACTTTATAATAAATGCCTCACTGCCTCCTGCTTTCCTGCCTGTTGGAAGTCATCGTCTGTTGACATCAGCTCTCAACTTGGAATCTACGCTGATGACACTACCGTTTATTCCTGCCTCGATAAGCTGATCAGTCAGACAAGGTCAAAATGGCAGCTGCTGTGCAAAACGCCCTGAAAACCGTGGTTAACTGGGGAAAATGATTTGTCAATTTTAACGCCTTCAAAACTAAGCTTCTCTCCATTAATCATCTGAGAGAAACCTCTCTGCCTTCCCTCAGAATGGCTGATGCTATCCCGCAGCAAAGTGACTCATTGCAACTTCTCGGGCTAATGTTCACAGTTGACATGAAATGGAAATACTATATTGAATCCATTGCTAGGTCAGCTGCTAAGAAGGTCGGTTCACTGTGCTGGGCGAGATTTATCTTGAATATTTATGTCCACCATTCGGCCTTATTTATAATATTGTTGTCATATATGGTTCGATGCCTCTGTTATTTACCTGGAGCTCCTTGATAATATCCAAAGAAGATTCAGCAATATTATTGGTCCTTATCTGGCGTCTCGGCTTCAGTCACTTGACCACCACCGTAAGATTGTCTTTCTGTGTCTTTTCTATAAATACTTTCAGGGTAACTGTTCGGATGAGCTCTTTGCTTTAGTACTCATTGGGGCTAGTTTTTAGAATTGTTGTTTTTTATTCCCCTCCCCCCACAGACAAATGAATTGTAAATATGGGGACTAGTTAGTATTTTCATAGAGACAAAGAGGTATTATGGTGGTTGTAGTAAGAAAGGTACGTATGAATGTGTTGTTTTGGTGTAAGAAATATTGTTCGTACGATTGGGTCAATGTTTGCGACTAGCTAAGTTAAAGTTAAGACAGAAGAAGACCGTCTTTTCCCCATTCCACTTTTCGGCCATGTGCCACATTTCTGTAGAAAACAGAATAAATGTCGCTCTTCGCTTTAGTAACTAGACTTTTTGAATTCGTGCTGATATCCCATCAGTTTAAAGTTTAGTTAGCTAGATGTAGCCGTAACATCTATGCTGACAGTTTCTTTTCTCGCACCTCTCGTCTGTGGAACTACCTTTTGGCCCCATGCTTTCCAGTCAACTTTTATCGGCAAAAATTTAAATGCAATGCCAATCGCTATCTACTGTCCTCCTGATTGCTCTTTTATCTTTCTACTCATTACGAAAGTTTCTGTTCGTAATTCTTCCACATCCTGTAGCCCCTTACATGTTAGTGGCTGTAATGCCGTGCTTGGGTGCTACCGATTAATATATATATATATATATATATATATATATATATGTGTGTGTGTGTGTGTGTGTGTGTGTGTGTGTGTGTGTGTATGTATGTATGTATTTAAAATACATCTATCAGAGAACACTTTCAAAGAAGTGCAGAATATTATACTCAAGTGCTTAGTCTATTATATTTAAAGGAACACACACACCCAATTCAAAACACTAATCTTTCAATACTCTCTCTCCCTCCTTTTCTATATATCTCTCTCTATCTATCTCTCTCTATCTCTCTCTCTCTCTCTCTCTCCATGTCTCTTTTGTTTCTCTTTGTCTCTCGCTCTCTTTAACTCTCTTTTTGTCTGTCATTTTCAAGAATGTAGTGTGAAATGCTCATATATCTTTCCTAAAATTAAATTCGCGAAGTTAACATAAATATTATCAGTTGGAATATGAACTCGATTGATTGTGTCGGTTATGCTGCCAGTTCTGGGTATGACGATAAACTAAGTCCGACAGCAAGGCCTCTAATAGGGAGATTGGAGATTTTAAGGAGCTTCGAACCACCTCTTAATTGCTGTTTATCTCAGGTCCGCCTTGACCTGGAGTGGTAGTACCTGTTTGGGTTCCAGCTATCGGCAAATAGTGACACCCCCCCCGCAAATCAAAAACACTATGAAAGAATAAAAGTACATTTTTAAAGTAAAAATACCGACAGATCTTTTTTATATGAAAAAGACCGACAATACACATCGTAAAATGACCAACAATATACAGTATATTTTAATAGAAGAAAATACATATACAATCCATTTATAATAATACTATTTTGATAGTAGAAAATACAATATACAATACATTTTAATAGTCGAAAATACATTCTATAGTAGAAATACCAACAACACATTTTATAGGAAAATGACCAGTAATACATTTTATCTGTAGTTGAAGGCATACAATTGCGTTCAAAATATATTTAATTGAAGCCATAAAACTGTGTTTAAATCGGATAGCCGAGTTCCAGTTCACTTACGCGTAAGTACCATTGGGAAAGGTATGAATCCACTTATTCTGTCCCTCCAGTTATGGGTTAAATAGTATGAATTGTATCAGTAAAATCATTATTATATCCATAAAATACTTACAATCCAAAAATAGTTTCTCTCTTTAAATGAAAAAAAAACCGATAATATAAGAAATGAAGAAATAGAATGAATAATTAAAAATAAGTGTAGAAAAATAAAAACAAATTGGAAACTACTGGAAATTTGGCAATAAAAATGGATGCAATTATTATTATGTGAGGACATGCCGACAAATTCACCCTAGGTTACAAGTTGCATAGTTTCCAAGTCGGATATTGACCCACTCTATCATACCGAGTTTTATATTCAGTGGGTGCTAACTCCATGCAGCCTGATAAAAGATAATCAATTGTTTCTAGTTATTTATCACAGAATCCGCATTTCGGTTTAACAATTTTTAAGTATATGTACTTGGTAATTTCTAGTTAGCAAGCATTGGTTCTGTGCAACAAGAATAAAACCTTCAGTTTAAGCTTTTAATCTTGCACTACGTAAATACTGATGTGTATAGAGTTTGTCTACATCAGCTTATTATTATTATTATTATTATTATTATTATTATTTCTTTGGGTTTCTCTTGTATACACATTTCCTTCCGGGTCCCAACCAGAGATTGGCCGAAGATCACACACATTTTACATAGATAAATCTCTTTGTAATGTGTGATCTGTACTTGTGAGTACAATGTTTTGTATTTCTTTAAGGCATGGAGTACCAGGAATCCCTATAATGAGTCTATTGGAACCTTTTCCAAAATAATCCGAGGGCTTCAACTACAACTGGAATTATTGATGCCCTCATGTGCCACATAGATTTCCGCGTCAAGATCCTTGTATTTTGATAGTAATGTATCTTTGAAGATCTTTTGAAGATCTTCAAAGATACATTACAATCTGCAGGAACTGCCGTGTCAATAAGAAATCACATTCTGTTTTTGGGGTCTTTGATCACAAGATGTCTGGAAGATTAGCTTTGATTGTTCTGTCTATGTGATGTTCATACCGTTTCTTGCAGTTTCCTTCCTTGCATATTTTCCTGTGAACTTTGAAATTCCCTTTTGAATTTCTTGGCTGCCTTTATTACTGAATAATGTTTCTTATTTTTTTTTTAAGTTCTCAACACAGATCATCATCCAGTCTTCTGTCGTTTCTAGATATCTTTGAAGACCGATTGTTGTGGTTTTATAAGATACTTCTAGTTGAAATAATCCTTTACGTCCTTCGGATCTGAGCACATAGAGATGATCAACGTCAGTGTTATGATGGTATATGCGGTGGCAAGCTTTCTCGTTTTGACATCCATTCACTTAATGTCATCTATGGTCCAATTAAGAATGTTGAAACTATTGCACCACATGGACAGCCTAAGTGTTTATGGCTGATATTTTGTTTTATGAATTCAACTAAGTATTTAACACCAGATGCACACGTCTGTAGTATTCTTTTCTTATTCTCTCCTTCATTTGGATTTGCTGTATTCCACCTCTTTTGTATTTATAGTCTTCAAGTTCCCGTTCTCTAATCTTTGTGACAAAATCTAGCTCTATTGGGTGTGTTTCTGTAATTCTCCCTTTCTTGAATGTTATTTTTGCATATTTAGCTAATCTGAAAGCCATACCGATGTTATCACTCAAACATTTTACAATATTGAGGAAACCCTTCAACTCATTATCGTCTTTGGAAAAGAGTTTGATATCATCCATGTAGAAGAGGTGATTAAACACTTTCTTTTTTACTTTGTATTCATAGTTATTAAGAGGTATTAAGCGAAGACAAAACGAAAAGGCGACAGAAAGTCTCCTAGGAAGATTCCTCGTCGGATATTCAAATAACTGGACGCGGCAGTGCCTATGGTGCGATTTAGATATACTATATTTAAGGAAATTTAATATCACCGGGGAAATTGTATATATCCAAAGCTTTAAGGATCCATGAGTGTGGCACATTAACAAAGTCTTTACGATAATCTATCCAAACTGTGCTGAAATTTCTACCTTTTCCTGCAAGTCTTTCAAAATCATTTCATTTATCAGTAGTTGAACTTTTCAACCATAGGAACCTCTTCGACATTCCTTCTGTTCCAGGAGAAGAATGTTGTTTTCATCGAGAAAAAAGTAAGTATAGTTTTTCTGGACAGACGTGATCAATTTACAGGTGGTGGACAGACATGTTATTAACCTATCATTTTTGGATCATCTGTTTTACCCAATTTTGTTAGGAGATTTGTAATACCTTCAGTGATCCATTCTGGAATTTCACTGGGGTTATAAATTAGCATTGATAAAGTTCGTTCAAGCGTTTTATGGATTAGTGACAGATGATAAAGCCAAAAGTTGAGTATTTTATCATTTCCTGGGAATTTTCCATTTTGGGATTTTGTTAAAACTTGCCTAAAATTCTTCTTGGTTATATTTTTTCCATCATTTTACAGGTTTTATCCTTCATTCTTTTTTTTGTTCTTGTTTGATCCACTCTGCATTGGGATTATATTCCTTTTGGTTGCTCCAAATATTCTCCCAAAATGTTTGCACTTCTTCAATAGATGGTGGCTTTTTGACTTCTATAATTGCTTTTCCAATTTCTCTGTAAAATTTCTTGAGGTCCGTTTGGAATATCTTACCTACAACGCTTTTCATATCTTCGTTGTGCCTTTAATTGTAGTTCATGTTTAAGTATTTCCTTGATTAGTGGAATTTCATTTGCTGCTTTAATTTTATATTTCCGCTGGATTTTCCTACTTTTCCGTATTGAAACATTTGAATTTTTTAAAATCTCATCTAGTATCGATAATTCTCATCTGATTTCTTCAATTTCTCGCTTTAATTTTGCTTTCCATGTGGGACTCTTTTTGTTTATTGTTTAATCTTTTATTTCTGTTGGCATTATGGTTTTCAGTAGCTGCTAAAGCTGTTGTATATATGATATTATTTACGACTGTGATGTTTTCCGGGGGCCTGTCCGTTAACAATGTTTACAATGCAGCGTTATATAGAGTGACCCAAAAAAACGGGAACTTTTTAACAATCCAATAAAACCAAGAGTAATGAAAGAAAAATATTTTATTCATAGTAGTTGAAACCTTAAAATATGCCATTTAAGAAACAATGATGGAATTTTCATTTTTTAAAAATGATTTCCTGTAGATGGCGTCCTCCTGTACGAATGCATTCTTGAAATCTGCTGTTGAGATTCCTCATTGACTGCTGCAACATCTCAGCTGGGATACTGTGAATTTCATATTGAATTCTAAATGGCGAAATGTTTACTTGCTCAAGGTCACTGTCTCGCAGTGTTGCCACTTGCTCATGTCTGGCAATACGCACTTCAAAAATTTCCATTTCTGGGGGGTCACCCTGTATGTTTGCACAGCATGTCTATTGAACTTTATCACATGAATTTTTGGAAAACAGTCTTTTTGTGTTCAAGTTACTTTACTGATTATATAAATGATGTTGCTTTTCCATTCAGGGATTTCAACTCTGTTGTTTTCAAGGTATTCTGCTCTGTTTGATTCATCTTCATCAATGACAGAATAGGAATTAGTGAAATTATTTATGTCACAGCCAGATTCCTCCGTTTTATTTCCCGATAGATCATTATTTCGTATCTCATTTATTTTATTTTCTATCTCATCCTTTTATCCTTTATTTTGTCTTATATTTAGTTTTATTTCATCTATTTCTGTATTTGGGAGTCTTTTAATCAACGAACGGAAAATTTAAAGGTAAACACGATCATCATCATGTTACATTTCAGTTTCATTCTATTCACGCTGGCTCCTTTTCATTCGTTTTGTCGTGTTGATTACCAGTACAACCATACTCCTCAAAACAAGCGACTTTTATACAAAGACGTGTTTTTTTTTTATACTTTTTATACATGTACGCAATTTTTAAACATAACTCCATGATGATAGATATAATGTCGAAATATCGTTAAACATTGTTAAATATTGTCTTTTATTTTTCTTTTCTTAAATCGCGCACTTCTTTAAGTGTATTATTATTATTATTAAACTTGCTTTTTCAGCACAGTTTTCAAAAGGAAATGGTGTATCATGAGTGTTCTCGTAGGACTTCAAATAAATAACACTTTTCGCTGAATATTCGCATTACCAAACAACGCAGACTTCTGAACTGATGGAATACTCGTCTTTATTCTAATTTTCACAATGTTGAATTTTAAATTTGGTAGTTTAGAACCCAACGCCCCAATGAAGAAACAATTGTGGTCAGAATAACCCACTATTATTATTATTATTAGCCAAACCCCGGCTTATGCACATTTGCCTTAATAATATTTTTAAATAATTCAGCAGATGATATTTTTATTTATTGTAACTGGATTTTTGGCGATTGCTTTACTTGGTTTCCGTCGTTCGATACTGTATGTTTGAAAAATGGCACTTTTATCCCGGTCGCCATCTCTTTTTTTTTTTTTTTTTTGGCCTTTTGGCTAAGATCAAAATGTAAATCTATCTATCTATCTATCTATCTATCTATCTATCTATCTACTTCTATATCCTCCTCTTTCTTTCTCACTGAAACCAAGTAGTTTCTTTCCACGCGATCAAAACGCAATAGTACATTATTTCTGCGTTTGAAAATGCCGCTTTATCGCCGTCGCCCTCTCTTCTCGGCCTTTTGGCTAAGATCAAAGTGTAGTATCTGTACTTATTAGTTTAATCTGATTCTCTCTCTCTCTCTCTCTCTCTCTCCACACACACACACATATATATATATATATATATATATATATATATATATATATATATATATATATATATATACTTCTTTCTTTCGGAATAGTCCATTATACTGTATGTTTAAAAAATGTCGCTTTTATCGCGGTCACCTTCTTTTCTCGGCCTTTTGACTAAGATCAAAATGTAGCATCTGTACTTATCAGTTTAATCTGATTCTCTCTCACTCTACTTCTATATCTTCTTTTTTTCTTTCTCACTAAAACCAAGTAGTTTCTTTCCACGCAATCAAACGGAATAGTTCATTATTTATGAGGCATTGGCAGGGCGTAACGGTCGTGCGAAAAAACGAAGCGTGTAACAAGCATAATTATAATAGGTTTGTTATCATACCTCTGCCGCACGATTTTCCTTTTCACCCAGAGCACTTGCATTATTGGTGCTCTTCATCAAGTCGTGCTATCTCAAACAGCTTCATTCGCAAAACATTTACAGTGTTAAGTAATACTTCAGAAGCAATTGGATACACGGCCTTATTATGATTTTCTTAATGTAGGATTTTAAATTTGGTGGTATAAATCCCAACTCCCCAATGATAACTGGGGCAATTGTAGCTTGAAAGTCTATTGTTATTATTGGTGAATATTTTAAAATGAGTGATTTACGACTAATTAATATAATCATCTTATTTTGGGTTGTTTTACGGAAGTATATTATCATCTTTTAGCAAAGCTTCTGTTTCGATTAGCTTGGCGATTGCTTAATCGTCACGGCAAGCCTCAAGGTGTTAGCAAGTGATCCGAATGTAAAAATCCCTCGTTTCCTTGACAACACACCGTCAACATTCTATGTTGACAGATGGCGTCTCGATTTTTAGCACTAATAATGTACAACTGTTCAATATTTAAGCAGATGATATCCCCCAATATAATATTAAGATTAATAGCACCTGCTTTTTTTTCTGATTAGCCAGAAATTTTTACCACCATAGAACTTAGTTAAGTAACACTGGATCTACAAAATGCTTAACGAATGAAGCAGTTGTAACAACTCGTAACGTGAGGCTTGTTTGTTTGTTACATCAACAGTTATCCAACAATATCACTCGATTTTATTGATCAATTTATTTTACGGTTTATCAACTTTTTACGGGTTATTTAAAAGTAGAAAATATTTTTAGACTGTAAGAATTTTTTGGAAATAATAATGATTTTTACGAATGCAAATTCTAATAATTAACCCGTAGCGAGAAAATATGTGTATTCATACCTTTCTCAAGAATATTTGCACGTAAGTGAATATAACGAACCCGACTGGAATTGGAACTCGGCTTTCCAATTTACAATTCTAAACCGTTATCCATTACACCACCCACTCATCCAAGTTTGTATTCCCAAGCGGTCACCCATTTAGGTACTGACCAAGCTTAACGTTGCTTAACTGCTATGATCGTACGAGAACCAATGTTTCGACATGATATGGCCGTAATTTAAACCGCCCGCACATCTAAGCTTACAGCCTCTGGTATTCCCAAGCGGTTACTCATCTAGTTACTAACCAGGCTCGACACTGCTTAACTTCGATGATCGTACAAGAACCAATGTTTTGACTCAATATGGACGTAAACAAAACCACCCGCATGTTTAAGCTTACAGCACCTGGTATTCCCAAGTGGTTACTCATCTAAGTATTAACCAGGTTCGACATTGCTTAACTTCGGTGATTGTACAAGAACCGGTGATTTGACTTGATATGTGCGTAAGCCAAACCACCCACATATCTAAGCTTACAACTGATATTCCCAAGCGGTTACTCATCTAGTTATTGACCAGACCCAACATTGCTTAACTTCGGTGGTCATTCGTGAACCAATGTTCCGACATGATATGGCTGGCTGTCATTTTTCATGCTCTTCTACTATTCCTGCTCATGAAAGGAGATGCAGAGATTTTTCGAAAAGATCGTTTCTAATCGAACGCATCAAACGGCACCTTTACCATCTCGGCAACCCTGAATCAATTGCACAAATGTAGCAAATATAAGAAGGTACTTTAACGCAGTGGTTATCGAGACGGAAACTAAGATTTTGCGGGTCGAGTTCAAATTCACTTTCACACTAAAAAAAAAACAGAATAGGCTGTGCTAGAAGTACTTTTGCCCAACAGAAAATTACTACAAAACCAAGAAATTAATCTGAAATCATGTTTTTAAATAACCTTGTCAGATCTGTGTCAAACGTACCGCCAGTTTTTTGGGGTTTTTTTATTTAGTTGATCTAGCTCGGACATTCATGAGTCTATCACACCAACCCTCACGGTCCTGCATTAAGGTAGGAAGGTCATTAGGTTGGCATTCTGTGTTATAACATAGCTGGTCAATGTAGATGATTACTGGCCGACAAGCTCGTCTTGCGCCATGACTAGATGTCCGGAGAAGTAGATCACTCACGTGTTTTTATTCCCTCGTCAGTAGTGTCCTGCAAATTGGATGTCTTCAAGAGATGTTAAGTATACCTCTCAGGATCCAAGTGTAGGTTACATCAAGCTTAGACTGAAGGGTTTAGTTAATGTCCAAGCAGTGACATCATACATTAAAACCAAATCTACAGTGGCGCGAAGAAGCTCCGTTTCAGGTTGCCTGGTAGACCATATTTCCAGATATTCATTTTATTCAAGGCGGCTCAGTTATGCGAATTTTCAAATCCTTTTCAGTAGAATTTATGCTGCTTCCTAGATATGTAAAAGATTCAACAAATTTCATTGATTCACCTGAGATAGTTTGTAATGAGCCTTGTTGGTTGAAACCCATGAATTTAATTTTAGCGGGATTGACATAGAGTTAAACACCATTAGCAGAATTTTCTAGAAGATGTGGGAGAACTTTGACTTTGGTAATGGTGTATCCCTGTCAGAAATATCTAAACTACTTGCTGTATACAACCACCTTCTAAGATAAATTGCTAAAATGTCTTTGAGCTAGGGAAGCCTATGGATCTTGGTGAAGACTACATTTATTCGAAACTTGTGGGCTAGCGCTACAGAATCACCAACAAAGAATTGTACCAAATAATAGAAACCACATCACACGAGGACTATCAACAACAGCAATAACTGAAATGGATACCACATGTAACTCTACAGAAAATTATGACAAAATCAAGATGTTCACATTCCACACCACATCAAATAAAAGGTTAGGAAAGAAACTTCCATCAACACTGGAAAGAGGCATAACAGCTACTGGACTTGAGAAACTTATTTTACTGAAAAATTATTTTAAGAGAAAGATTTTATAATTGTCAACCAAATGTTGTACAAGTTACTTGGTCAATGATTACCGAATATTTCCTTATAAGGAAGCGGCTAATACCATTGCCCTTGGAAATGTATAAATTCTTCCCTTTGAATCCAATTAATAGTAGGCAGACTGGGTTCTCTAGCATTGGTTGGTAACCAGTTTATAAGGAAGACATTTCTGAATTCAAAACCGGTTAGGCGTGAGGTTAGTAACTCTATCCCTTAAAAACAAACTTGCTATAGAAACTACAGTAGCAATGCTAGAATGGTGAGACTGTGTTCCTATAATCCACGTGGGAGTCTACAAGACTAACACTACAGTCAAAAAGGTTGGGCCACCCTGCATCTCATTAAAATGAGATATTTTCTATTTTTAAAGTAAAAGATAAATTTTCAGTAACTACAGTGTTTACTATACTTTGACAAAAATAAGCCCTTAACTATAAAAAAAATTACCATACAACAGCATCATATTTTGTTTTCGTCAATAAACCACCACCTGCCTTAATTACTGCTTTACAAATTCTTGGCATTCTTCCCAACTATTTTTGGAAAAAAAGTAGAAAACAGACTTTCCCAAGCATTCTTTAAGAAGTAAAAAATCCCATTCTCACTTTTTATTTGTATTCTTTTTGAATTCTCTTATCCAATTCATTTCATACTAATTCAATGGAACAGATGTCAATTCATAATTTCCAAAATTTTGTTCCTTTTTGTTCCGTAATTTTGACATGATTTAGAAGAATGTTTTGGGTCGATGTCTTGTTGAAAAGTGATTTTTTTTTCAATTATGCTTAAACTAGATGTTGTAGCATGTCTCCACAAAATGAATAATATTGTCCTTTTTTTCATGATTCTCTTGACCTGAATCAAAACTCCAGCCCCTTTGGTAATCTCAGAAAGTCTACTTTGGGGTTGATGGTGAAAACAAAATATATTTTCTCATACATAATATTCCCAATTTAGCAAAATGTATTGTGAACAGATGAATCCAAATTCGAACTTTTTGGTAGTAAGAGAAGCCTAGAGAAAGAAAGAAAAAATAAAAGCAAATGCACTGTAGGCACTGATATTTTATCTTTTATTTTAATAGAAAATACATTATATGATTTTCAAATTTAATTACAAATTAAAAATCTAAAAAGGGCATATGCGTTTACTTCCCTTTACTGTCAAACCCCTAATTGCCTTCAAAAGTCACATAATTAGTAAATAGAGTCCACCTAATTTTAACGATTTCTTTTGAATTAAGCGAAGAATGGAAAATTAGTTACGATCCTTGATTCTGCACTCTGCATTTAAACACCCATGTTCTGTGAAGACCCAGAGATTTGTTAGCAGCATCATGAAGACGAAGAGTTCAGCATATATATATTCGTGTGTGTGCGTGTGTGTGTGTGCGCACGCGTGCGTGTGTCTGTGTGCATTTAGGCAGCTAATTCTATTTTAGTCATGTCTGATTAAATAAACTACAAACATTATGTCTACTTATTTTTATCATAATCCATTCATATTCCCGAATAATTTTCCGTATATTACAATCGATTCGTGGATTTGAAAGGATTAAGACTAAAAAAAATAGAAATAATACGTCTAAATTATTTAACCAGACATGCTTATATATATATATATATATATATATATATATATATATATATATATATATATATATATATTTCAAATATATATATATTTCATATATATATATATATATATATATATATATATATTTCAAATATATATATATATTTCAAATATATATATATATATTTCAAATATATATATTTCAAATATATATATATATATTTCAAATAAGATTTTGCTCAATGTGCTAAAGAAACGAAAGCTCGTAAATTTGCTCTGCTTTAAGTGTTCATCCGAGATGTAACCCAGTTGTACATGTTAAGCCGCCATGGCAACTAGAGGGGTTAACACCTGTTGACCGAGTCACGAGAGGGTTCAGCCAAGCGTATCAGTGCATCCCCCAAAGTAATGTTATATAACGGAAGTTCGCTACTTCCGGTCGGGGAATTGATGCTGGCATCCTTTTGTTCTAATCCCGCAATGGCAGGCGTTGTTTGAGATTATATCAGGGAACTGCTAAGCGTATTACGCAATCTACACTTAAACGGGGAGATGAACAGGTATTTAAAAAGGGAATTTCATTTCACGTCGCAAATGAATGAATAAAAAAGGTTTATAGGATTTTTCAGAAATACAATTTTGAACGAAATAACTACGTTATGATGTTTTTAACAAATTGTTTTAAATCAAGTTAATTCGGTGTTTTCTTTCTTTTGCTTTTTAATCATTTTCCTCCAAGCAAGGCGTTAAAGTCACTAAGGCCCGAAAATGTAGGAAACTAAAAAAAAAAAAAAAAGGAGATAGAAGAGGACAATTGACGTTTCATTTACTTTTTGGAAGGTCGAAGTCGACAAGAATGCAAGAAATTGGAAAAGATTCCCACAGGTGAGAAATTCTGGCGATCGCTTACGAATATACAGGCGCAGACACTGGACATTACGTAACGGAAAGAGGAATAGCGCACTTACCGAGCACGAGATTTGCAATCACAATACACGACAGACAATCGAGAAAGTCCGGAAGGTACGTAGCCGAAACGTTGTAATAAGACAAAACAATAAAGTCGACAAAATTAATCCTAAACTAAACTGACTAGAACATCTTCTTCTATATGTTTACTGTGTCTGTCATATTTAACAATTCTTCTATATCCGCACAGCTGATTTCATGCTTTGTCTTAGTGCAATGCTTAGGAAGCTGGTCTCTACTAAGACTAGTGTTGTAAAATACGGCAAGAGTTTGCTGGGGTTGGGGGAAATAGCTAACCGATTGCTCCCCCAAGAACTACAGGGGCAACATCAGAGAAGGGAAAGAGGAGACGTGAGGAAACAAAACAAAACTGCCTTCGAAACTACAGCAGAAGGTGAGCGTCACACAACTTGAGGAACATAAATGTCCAAGGGAACGACTTCACAAGAAACCGAGTCTCGCCAACTGCTGGTTTTGCCGTCGCTTTTATTGACAGGAAACAGCCGACAGTGACCGAGATCTGGACAAATTGCAGCGAGGCACGTATCTGGACATGCTAAGCTGTTCTGCTGTTAACAGGGAAAACCCGGATATAACTGGTTTTGATAGACATGTCCTCTCGCAATTCGAGTCCTCTTTTGCGTCTGTACGGCGGTGCGTTCCCTACATGGTTTCGACGAAGACATGTGGATGGTGTAAAGGATATCGGCGAACCTAGTTCAAACTCCAGACTAGTCTAGTGATTTCACTTTCGCGCAAAATACTCTTGAAGAAGGTATGAATTCGTCTCTTCTCACCGCCTCTACTTGTGGGTGTAAATCGCAGGGCATACTGGGCTCTCGAAGCTTAGTTGGTAATCAATTTAAGAGAAGGAAAACTGGATTTCAAATTATAGAGAAGGCTACTATCTTTTTCAAGACTGACAATTCAAAGACAATTGTATAGTCTTGATCGCTTACATCTTGCATAATTAGAAAAAATGCTCGATCCTCACTGGGTGTTCGATGTTTGTGATCTTTTATTAATACCGAAACACAGTTATACAAGGTAAGCACCATGGTAACCAGAGAGGCGAACGATAGACGTTCAATCAAGCATCCTTCAATGTAACGGAAGTTCATTACTTCCGGTCAAGGAATTGATACTTCCAACTTTTTGTTTCCGTCTCGCAAAGGTAGATGCTGTTTGGGTTTATTATTAGCAAATAACGGAGCTTTTTAGTTATTTTACTGATAGTTCACCCAATACACGGCCCAAGAGCCACTCCAAATAGAGGGTTACTGAGTGAGATTGTAAGGGAGATAAAAATAAGAGATTATTATAAGGAAGAGGAGGATATATATTGGTTGACTCTGGACTTAAAGGAACCAAGATTGTAGTTGTCGAGGAAGCATTATCTCAGGGAGCTTGTTCACAGAGTAATAGTTTTGGGGATGACGTTATCGTTTCGTGCTCCTTTGATAAAAAAGCAAGTTCTACTCAACTTGCTTTTTTATCAAAGGAGCACAAAAGGAATGGTGATTTGTCACCGTGAACACGGCATGGTGATTCTTAGTTGTGGGGGTTTGAGCTGGTGGCCCTAAAGAGTGTAATTCGTCCCAAAATTTGTCATAATAACGATATAGCAGTGAAAGGCTTGCAAAGTTTCGTCTGTGGAATAATGTTTGCAAGGTGAAGACTAATTAATCACCCACAAAGCAGTATAAGCCCTTTTGAACTCTGTTTCCGGTTAAATTGTGCTGAAAGCACCGAAGATCACCAAAGTTAACCAGCAATGAACCTGTTCAGTATTTTTGTTGAGTGATTACTTAGGAGAAGCGGCTATAGTAAACAAACGGACGTATGTGTGCGAGATTACCAAAGCTTTCCAAACTTACTAATTTTAGTAAATGATTTGGGACCAAAGTATCAAATTGTTTGAAACCTATACTTAAGCCTAGCTTGATTCATCAGCTTAAGCATCATGCTTTCTTGGGAACGTTGGCAGCAAGTTTTAAGGAGCGTCTACGTTAACGACATGGTGTCGACAAAACTCGTCTCGTAAGCCAATTCGGGAGTGTAATGAATTCGATTCACAGCGGAAACCCCACAATACTAGCCTTATACCAGACAAAACTAAGCTTAACTCGGAGGCAAAATTCCTACATAATAGCTTATTAAATAGACTGCATGAAAAATGTTCAGTAGTGTAATAGTTGTTCGGGTGGTGTAATGGATAGCGGCTCAAAAATATGCGCTGATATCGTTTGGAAATGTATTAACCAATCTCTTTCTCCCCAGATATGGGTTAAATAGTAGAACAGACAGATCTTCACCCTTAATTGGAAACCAGTGTAGGAGAAGCACAACTCTGAATTCAAAAATCTTATGTTGCTCTGGTGAAGCACATAACATGCAACTAAGGAAGGAGTCGTGGAGTTCACAATGACACTATGATGATCTCGACTGCGGTCGGCTTCCTAATATATTGATCTCTTAGGTCATATCACTGGCTTAGTGAATTTAATCCACACTCAGCGCTACACCAGAGTAGCTTTATTCCAGATAAACCTAACATCAGTAAATAATTATTATAACGCTGTAATTAGCAAATTTGTCTCGTAGGCGAATTCGTCAGTGTTGTTTGATTCTTACTGGGTACCTTATAATATTAGCCTTGTGTCAGGCTACGTTATAGTATAAGGGAACCTGTTTACTAGCAAACTCGTCTCATCTTGTCGTAAGTACGATCCTTTCAAGTTGTTTCACTGTTATAGATTTGAACCGAACTAAACTAAACCTGGTAACTAACTTGATGAATATGCTTCATAAATATTAGGTTGGTGCAAAAATAATGACGTAATAATGTCGTCTTTTGACGTATTTTTAACGTCAAAAAACGACATTATTACGTCATTATTTTTGCACCAACCTAATAACTATTTGATTCTGTTATCTTCGAGTGTGCGTATGTAATAAATAAATGTAGCCTAGCGACCGTAGATTCGTCGATAATGCAGTACTTCTCTATTTTATTAAAAAAAAAGGTACAGACAAGGAAACACTGGGACATTTGCGGTAAAGACATTGGTATCAAGAAATATTTTACTGAAACCAAGGTAAAAAAAAAAGAAAAAAAAGAAGACAAATTATACTTTGCAAATTGCAGGTTGCGGGTATGCAAAATCAAAACCCTGCTAATTATTGGCGTTAGAATGTTTTTAGAAAGCTAGAGTGGAAAAAAAAAAAAACAGAAATGTGGATGTTACTTAATTAGGCCAACTGAACTTTCGATAACAGAATGGACGAAAACAGAAGTAAAACAAAAACGGTTTCTTTTCGTGTAGACATTCTGGCAGAAGATAGGATGAGATCGTCCTTCCGTTGGGACTGGCACAGCATGAGACACCAAGTAAAAAGTGAGGTCGATGCCAAGTAATTATATAGCACAATTCTCCACATGAGAAACAACTTATGTAAAATGGATTCTTTCCTAAACACAGACAGTTGATTCCCATGACAAATATACAACGATCAAACAAAAACATTACGGTGTGTAAATATTTAAAATCTTCCAGTAGAAAATAAGATTGATTCAAATTCCGTTAAGCTAGCGTATTTTAAAGAGAAGTGTATTTCTTTCTATTCTCATGAGCTTCAAAACAATATAACCTACATTAACTGGGATATTGTTTTGAAAGGTTTTAAAAGGTCGTTCGATTTCCAATATAATTTTAATGCTAAACTTAACCCTTAATTACTGCCTGTTTTTCTTCAAGTGCTGTGTTTGATTCGTTAGTCCATATATTTACATGTGTTAAATAATAGTTTATCAGAATATTATTTTGGGGAGGAAGTGTATCTCAGGTCCGACTTCCGAAGGTTGACCTTCGTGGTCAGATGTAAGACATAATAGGGAAGTCGACTTTGATTGGCTGAGCGAACCTGGGAATGATAGATAGAGAAAGGTTTTTCAGAGAGTTGTTTCTTAACCGTCAAAGTGATGTAGACTTGTTGTATTTCGTGTCTGAAATGGCTCCCCAGTGCCCCCCCACTCGATGGTTAGTACATGCCGATATTAATAAAAATAGATAACTTAAAATTCTCCGTGTTGAAGTTCTTTCATCTCAGGTCCCAAAACATTTAGCGATCTCCAACCGGGAGAAAACGAGAAAGAGAATTCAACAAATAATCTAAATGGCACAGCTACTCGTATCCGAGGATTCCCATCTACTTGGACGTCTTGCTAATCCCTTTTGCAGACGCCTATCTGTCGTTCATACTGCAACTATGCAGCATAAACCACAGATGGAACTCAATTTACTTCTAGTGAGTTTAAAAAATCCTGAAAAGGCTACGCGATTGAACATTTGACAAAGCCGATTTATCATCTGAGGTCGAATAGTCAAGCGGAACGGTTTATTGACACCTTCAACAGAGCATTAAGAAAAGCTAAAGGTTTGGAAGATGAAGAAACGGCATTACAGGGATTTTTTGAGCGTGTATCGAATGACGTCAAATGCAAACATCAACACGAAAATATAACCTGCAGAGCTCGTGTTTGCTAGAAAAGTTAGATCCATTTTTGACAAATCACTGCGAAGGAATACGTTCAACAGTTTCAAACTACCAGATTATTTAAGATCAGCGTCAATGTTTTCTTTAAAGGTTTTAAGGCCGGAAAAGAAGATTGGCAGGGAGAAAGAATTATTCATCTCCTTCGTAGTATGATGGACATTGTCGAAGGTGGACGCTTTCGTCATAAGAGAAATATAAATCAATTGAGATCTAGATATGCACAGAATAAGCAACCAGTACAATTTAATTTACCGATAGACATACTCTACGATACTACTGAAATACCTATTCCTAAACCTAAAATTAAAATATAACGTCAGAGTAAGCGAAGTTGCAATCCGACTGAAACGTTGGAAGTGAACCCATGTCGGAAAAATTATCGGTTAAAGAAAGTGCATATCTAAAAAGTGGGTATTGCGGATATGAACACACCTCTCCATAAGAGGACTTGGACTCGTCCAAATACATAAATATGGACGCCGAGAATCGTCAGTAGGACGACGAAGAGGAGAAGGCTTTCTCTTTCTCTCTTGTCGGGCGGAGAGGGGCCCAGCGGAGGCTATGCCAAAAGGCAGTCTCGTTTGGAGAAGTAGACAAACCCGACCGCGTGTATATGGGATCAACGGGCAATTTTTGTTCGAACCTAACGACTCGGAACGCCCACGTTAAAAATTGACCTTGTGCCATATCTTGCCTTGTGGAGAAGTTGGTAAATAGAGAGGAGAGAGGAAGAGGAACTTCCCGTCGGAGTAGATGCTGCGGTTGTAGTATCTGTTCCGTGCTGCAGCCTTCTCTCTCCTTCCCCCGCTGCATAGACAGAATCCTTGGTCTTGTTTCGCAACGGTGGTATGACCGGCTATGACTAGGTTAGAGAATCTCTGACCAGCTAAGACCAACTTGGACAAGACCAACTTAGACCAGGTCCCCACGTTAAAAACCGACCTTGTATTACAATCTGGCTCTGTGGAAGCGAGTGGGTGGGGTCACGGTAAATCTCATAGAGAAAAGTAGACTTAGAGTATCTGCTTACTACCTATTTCAGCAAGACGACGTCGACTGCAAGTGACATTCTATTTCTTGATTGTGTTATTTTCATTCAATGTAATGAAGACATAACACTTTCCTTGTGAGATCTAAACCCAGGACTCATGGTATGAAAGCTAACGTTCTAACCACTCCACCGCGTGTCCATTTAAATGCTACTGATTAAATAAAAAGAGTTTGTAAAAAAAAAAAAATCCCTCCAGTGTCATATGAAGTGAAGGGGTTCGAGTTCCCAAAAGAGGAAATGATGTGAGAGCAATTTTTGTCACTGCATCCATCGCCGCATTAAATCGGTCTCTTGTGAAACTGTTGGCTCATTCAAAGGTCGTTAAATACCGTGATCAATGAGATGGTCGATGCAGACTTGAATAACGACAGGACAGGTAGAAGTATAGGTAAATACTTACGTTTGCAAAGGCTTTGCTGACCTGCGGTACGAGTTTCTGGCTGCCAGTCATGGATCGGGTGGCATTAATCCTGTACCAACCAGAAGAGCGAGGGTGATTTTGTGCCACTGTAGCGGCCGCCATTTTCGCAGCTTCGTCTTCAGGAAGATTTGGAAGTTTGCCCAGCTCCTGATTAAAACATCAATAAAGATGGAATTATTACAAAGAAGAATGTGGAATCAAAACGAAAAGACATAACGAAAAAATGAAAACTGGGATAAAGAGAATTTATAATAAATTTACAATTACTACTACTACAATACATGACTTTATAGAACAACTAGGTTGTAAGAATGTGAGGGGAGTGGAAATGGCGAACTGCGTTCACTTGTCTATAAATGCATTTGCGAAATGCATGGATATAAATATCATTTGATTTTTTTATTGTGTCATTTAATATTTTGATTGTATGTCATTTAATTTTTTGATTGTATGTCATTTAATTTTTCGATTGTATGTCATTTGATTTTTTATTGTGTCATTTAATATTTTGATTGTATATCATTTAATTTTTCGATTGTATGTCATTTAATTTTTTGATTGTATATTATTTGATTTTTATTGTATACCATTTAACTTTTGATTGTATGACATTTAATTTTTCAATTGCATGTCATTTAATTTTTTGATTGTATGTCATTTGATTTTTATTGTATGTCATTAAATTTTTTGATCGTATGTCATTTAATTTTTCGATTGTATGTCATTTGATTTTTAATTGCGTCATTTAATATTTTCATTGTATGTCATTTGACTTTGCGATTGTATGTCATCTAATTTTTTGATTGTATATTATTTGATTTTTTATTGTATGCCATTTAATTATTTTATTGTATGTCATTTAATTTTTCAATTGCATGTCATTCAATTTTTTGATTATATGTCATTTCATTTTATTGTCATTTAATTTTTTGATTGTATGTCATTTAATTTTTCGATTGTATGTCATTTGAAATTTCGATGGTATGTCATCTAATTATTTGATTGTCATTTAATTTTTCGATTGTATGTCATATTTTTGATTGTATGTCATTTGATTTTTATTATGTCAATTTTTTAATTGTATGTTATTTGATTTTTTTCAATATCTGTCAATTAATTTTTTGATTGTATGTCATTTGATTTTTTCGATTGTATGTCATTTAATTTTTGATTGTATGTCATTTATTTTTTTCAATTTTATGTCAATTTTTGATTGTATGCCATTTGAGTTTTGATTGTAGTTCATTTAATTTGCTATCACACATCATTTGATTGTATGTTATTTAATTTTTCGATTGTCTATCATAGTATGTCATTTGGTTGTATGTCATTTCACTGCATTATTATTCACTTATGATTTATTGGTTCGTCTCTGTATCCACATTGACGAGATTTGTTATTTCTTTGTGTCTGGACTTTTGACAGTCTTTTAATTAGTTCGAATAAATATGGCTTCGCCTGTTATTACTATTCTTGTACAGGGCCATTTATAACAGAACAAGATAACTATATATATATATATATATATATATATATATATATATATATATATATATAGCCTCTCTCTCTCTTTCTCTCTCTTTCTCTCTCTCTCTCTATATATATATATATATAGAGAGAGAGAGAGGCTAGGACACATCGACATGGTGTATTGGTTAGCAAGTTTGTCTCGCTAGAACAATTATAGCTGAGTAGTGAGTTCGATCCTCACTGAGGGTGCCATACTTTCGGCCTTGTGCCACATCTAAGATACATCTTTGCCACAATTGTTCAATTGAAGCAATAAATATATATGTAGAAAGGCTAAAGAAATGAATCGTTATGTACATATATATTATTCCTGTCACTGATACTTCCTATCCACTGAAACTTATTTTCTTTATTATATTCAATGCGCTTCTATAGTCAAATTATTTGCTATGATATGATAGCCTATAATAAAACCGTTAAAGATTTATTTAATTTATACATTATATTTTATCAATAACAATTGAATCAATTATTAACCAGTGAAAAACGATTTTACATGACTTTCAGTACTTTCTATAGTAACGCATTTAATAATCCATTTAAATCCTAACTATAACAGCTATATACTGCCAGTAATGGTTGTATTAATTACATACCACTGAAAACCCATCTCTGGTTTGGTTTATTTTGTTTTACGGCATATCAACCTCAGTGGGTTATTTAATGCCCTCAAGATTTTTATTACTGGTATTTTTTTTTCAAAATATATATTAATATATCAATATATATATATATCAAAATATATATTAATATTTTTCCATCAAAAATGTACCGCTGATATTTTTTTCAGAAAATATATAGCTGGTAAAATCTTTTTTCAAAAATGTACCGCTGATAATATTTTTTTCAAAAATGCATAGCTGGTAATTTTTTTTTTTTTTCAAAAATGTATTGATGCTAATAATGTATCACTGGTAATTATTTTTTCTTCAAAAATTTATTGCTGGTAATAATTTTTTACAAAATATTTCTGGTATTAAAACCTATTTTTACACTTACATAGTGTTTTGATCCCAGTTTGGGAGTTAACTATTTGCCCATAGCTGGGACCCTAACAGGTGCTACCATACCGGGTAAGAGTGAACAAGGGAACATCAGCAATTAAGAGGTGGTTCAACGCTCCTCGAAACCTCCTGATCAGAGGCCTTGCTGTTGGACATAATTTATCGTCTATCTTAGGACGCGGGTGTAGTTTACCGTCATACTCAGGACGGATCCACCTCTATTTTCACTACATAGTAAAAGTATTAATAATATACAAATAATACCTCTATTCTGTCAGACTTGTCAATGCACGATTAGCTTGATAGTTATCACTACATAAAATGAAATCGGCGTGCCAGGTTCAAATCCTGATCAAATCATCTTCGTTCACTGCGCACTAATACCCTTGGAAAAATCATAAATTCTTCTTCTTCTAACTATAGGCTAAATAGCAGGTAAGACAGGGCTCTCGTGTCTTTGGTGGCAGAGGATTAGAAGAAAACTTGGTATTTAAAACCACGTAAATAATAGGGTAGACTGCTCTTTACCTTTAGTAGGATAACCAGTCTAGAGGAAGGAAAACTCTAAATTTAGACCCTCATAAATACTAGAGTAGATTAAATTTTTTTTAAAGAAAATTGACTGGAAACCAAGAGGTTGGAAGAGATTTCCACAGGCGAGAAGTACAATAGAAGAAACTGTTAGTATAGAACTTACGGTTACAGCTAGAAACTTCAAATATAAAATAATAAGACCTAACTGCCAATCTAGTACTGCGCTTTAATTCGGGAAATCGAGCTACCAAAGAGGATTTGAATTGCAAGAATTTGCGTTTGAATCATTAAATTCCACTTTTAAATGTTATTCTGATTATTTTGATTTATTCCTATGGCATGCTTCTAGAGTCTAAACGCATTGAGAATAAAATGTTGAAGAGTGGTCTTAAAAGCGAGATCATAGCTGACCATCCACCTGAATCTCATTCGTCGGCCTATAATTGTATCTTGAAATCGAAATCTGTCTTTGTCAAAGAATTATAAATGACTTTACAAACAATCTTGATAGCCTTTCTCCAAGACCATATAAAAATGTCTGTTTGAAGTGTAACAAAATCTGTAAATCCAGTCCAGGTCTGGAAAAACACACGAAGGCTTGTGAGGACGATGTTACTCAATATGATTCAATAAATCCCGCCAAGGTGATATATGTCACATATGCTTTAAGCCATGCAAATCCTTTGCTGGCATTAAGAGTCACATTTATCTGTTAACAACTAATTCGGTTATGTACAATGAATTAGACAGCAGTCATCTGTAAAGATTTTGCAATCTTTATGCTTTGTCATCGATGGTGGAGTAATGGATAGTGGCTCGGATTGAGGAACCGGAGAACCAAGTTCGAATTCCAGTCGTGCTATTACCCTTGGGTAAGGTATGAATCCAGTTATGGGTAAATAGCAGAACAGACTGGTTTCTATAGCCTGGGAATGTAAATTCAAAATTGTATGTAGCCCTGGCATAGCCCATACTATACAGCTACAAGTTGTATCCCCTAAGGCACTTCGTCGCTGATTTCAGCCTCGTTCGGGCAGCTACGGTTCTGGTGGTAAACTGTAATGGCTGTTCTTTTGTTTTTGCTGTTCCTTTGGAGCCATCAGCAACGTGGAGATAGAGGACATACTTCATGGGTAACATCTTGTCCTTCATACCATCCTGCCCAGGCGTGACCCTACCTTACAGATGGGTGGGATCAAACCCATGGTTATTGGAGGCTAATCTGATCTATCTAAGATGTATAGTAAATGAATTCTACCTTCTTTCATCAAGATCAACACTCATAAAATGTCGGCGATTAAACATGAAGAGAGAGCAAAATGTATTGTTATCACTTTCTGTGCTTGTCAGCAAAATGAACAGCCGAGCATGCAAATTACAAAGCGGAGATACTAAAATCAAAATTCAAAAAACTGCAACTATTAAGGCAGAAGACAGAAATGGTGACACTGAAATCCGAAGACGCATTGGGAAAGCGAAAGTATCAAGTATGAAATTATTGACTTTATTATTGTTTCATATGATACAAAAGTGGACTACGAAGAAACTAGAAAGACTAAAAAATACCAGAATATTTATAGGAAGTTGAAAAGGCTATGGAACATGACTATGGAAGTAATTCCTGTAGTAACGGGCGCACTTGGAACACAACCTACAAAACTTGAAAGAGCGCTTAGAGATTTGAAACCAAAATTGTAGAGCTCTAGAAAACTGCCATCATTTACTCTGCGAGGATTCTCCAAAAAGGTTCTTGAGTTGTCAAGAGACTTGTTGGCACCATTCCTCCAGAAGAGAATTTTCATTAGCTACATCACTGTGCGACACCAACATAATAATGATAATAATAATAATGTCAGACTTTTTACAATTCATGCTTACCCGTGATATTTCTATAATGTTTACTGATGAGTCGTTTGTCCCGTTGTAATCTTCCTCGTTTGCTAATTCTGAAAAAATAAAATAGAATTTCGGTTAAATATGAAATAACTGAAACAACAAAATATGTACAATAATTGATTTCAAACAGTTTCCTGCCCTATGATGGGTTTTCATTGTCATTGTAAACTAATAACATATTATGTCTTTTTCAGCCATCCATATTTCAACTTTCTCATTTAAACATTTCATCACATTTCGGTAAAAAATCTGACTCAATATCCCCTTGACTTTTAAATTGTGTTGATAATTAATACACTTCTTCGGACATTTTCAATCATGGCTCCCCACAAGTTCCTGTCCTATGTAGCTTTTGGTAAATGTTGTAAATTTTGTCTTTATACTCTCTTAAACCTTGTTCTGCCAACCATTTAAACAAGCTTGCTGGGTACGTTATGCGCTGTTTTCCTCTGACCCTCTTGCCTTCATTCTGTCTTGTGAATATCAAATTTTCCAAACTATGTTTCCTCACTTATGTACCTTAGAAATTTCAACTGCCACTTCCTGATGTTCTGTATAAGTTGTATAATATGATATGTATATGTATATAATGTGTATATAATGTATATATAAGATATATATATATATCTATATAATGTGTATATAATGTTCATATGTATATACTGTGTATAATGATAATATGTATATGTATATGATGTTAAGTATGAGTGTCCTTTTTGTCGGCATTTTTTCATTCAAAACCGTATGTAGCCCTGGCAGTTCATGAAAGTAGCGTGGAGATTACAATTACTCTATGATCCCGACTGGAGTATCTCACGTGCGTGTGTGCGCACGCGCACGCGCGCGTGTGTGTGTAGGCAGTCGGCTCAAAATAATATTACAGAATTTAGTTTTTTTTGGTCTCTTAGTAGATATAACTCATGAGCGAAGTAAATTTTTGATGACAGAAATTTACAAGGGAAACAGTATAAATCTTCTTTATGTAAGCAAAATTAGTTCTTTTTAATATTTTTTTTTTTTTCATTTTTGCGAATGATTTCATGCTATTTTCTTGTCAGTAACACCAAAATCCCAAAATTAAAAAAAGTATTTAAATTATTGCAATGTGTTTTTAAAATGTTTTATAAAAACGTCTGTGATTATTGCTACCCCCGCTGTACTTTTAAATGTGTAATAAACCAATTCGGGTGGGGATGTTTCTTCATTTATTTTTATCTCTTTATTTTGAGAGAATTTTTATGCCACCCGTTTATTGATTTTTATAACACCCCGTTTATTGATTTTGCATTTTTTGCTTCGTTATATGATTTTCCGACGCACTACGTTTATTGAATATCGAGAACAAATTCCAACTCTTCCCGGCTCGATTATTAAGACCCGTCCCGTGTATTAGGCCAATAAGAATAATGTTTATGATACCTACCTAAACAATATATCAATTGTACCAGTTTTATGCTGACACTTTATGCATTTCAAAATATGATTGGTGTATTTGGTCTAAATTGTTAGATATGAGAGAAAAAACGAACGTGGCAAGTTTGTGCTGTGGCCTGTTAGAGGCCAGTAAGAAAGATACGGAAAGAAGAAGGTAGATTGAACAAGTGTATTGAAATAACAGAACATATATACAAAATAAGAATGTTATTAGTCAGCAGAGAGAAGTGTCCGTCCAAACAATCAGGTTACACTGCGTCCTAACTGCCTGCCTTAGGAAGTCTCGCAGGTTAGTATTTATGAAAAAAGAAGAGTTAATTCTAATAGGTCAGCATAACAGTTTGTTTTTTAAAAAACTACGGGAACTGATTTTTCATATTTTAAATTACATTTTTTTTCCTGTGCCAATTCAGCGCTTCAGTATCTGTTTAACATATAGCCTACCTGGTGTCTGAGATAGTTGCGTATTTCTAACACAATGATGGAAAATGCGACATCAAAATCCGAAGGTGAATTGGGATAGAGAAAGATGCCTTTGAAAAGTTAAGAAAAATATTAAGAATCATGAAAATTTCATTAGAAACAAATAACATAGTACTGAAATATTATATAATACCGACAGTCCAATATGTCAGTGAATGTTGGGTAATCCCATCATCGATAACATTGCATATATAACTACATAATATTTTAAAAACTTATGATGTCTGGGACATTGGATTAGGCTCCAACTACTGGAATTATGGAGAAAGTATGAAGTAGCTTGCTACGAACTTTGAAGACACAGAAGTGATATAAATGTAAAGATTTCCACCTGACTAGTGCTATTACGTACCATAATAAAAGAGGCAATTACGACATGTAGATATTTAAGGTGCCTTTTTAATAATGTAGATTTATCGTTTTCAATAAGGGCAGAAGGTTAGCAAATGTTATCTTCGCCTGATGAAGGGCGATAAAGTATGGATGCGAAAGCATGTGGAAAGAGGAAACAACAAAAGATAAAGAACCCAATTAAGTTCTTTCTGTCTGAATTTCTGGCATGAGAAGCTACCATTATTTATATTCGGAATAATGTCCTCATCTTTGTTGATATTATCACAAAGTTTTTATGCCCTCCGGCCTTCTTTACATAAATAAAACTTGCAGAAATTCAGGCCAAACTAATTTGATAAAAATTAGTACGAACTCGATGTGAAGCAGAAAGGAAAGCGTCCAGAAAAGCTCCATAAGAAATCAGCATAGTTGTCAAAAGCTATTTTCACCATGCTTATCAATCAAGACATCAGTCAGTTCCAGAAGAGCACAAAAAATAACAAAAAGACCAGGGCACCCTCTCGTGAGGGAAAAGATTTTCCACAATTGTTGAAAGAAACATTAGCTTGAACACAAACTCTCCAAACAGGTAAGGATGTTCCTTAGCAGAATAACACTGGACTCAAACAAATAGAGAATCCAAGAAGATCTGGATACATCATACAATGAGGAATTTCAAAGGTTCAAGGCTTGCCAAATTCTGAAACTAGAACAAATGAAAGAGTAGAACAGGAGTAGCAACAAGGTCCACCACGTTTCGGTAAGAGTAGTTGGCAATATCGTCAATCGACAGATAAGTGTCTTTGGGGAATCAGGGTTAAACTAGAGCCTCAATTTCGTCACAAGCATCAGGCAATCGCAAGAATATGCCACGTATAAGACGGGGATATTCATGTTTCACTAGAGAAACATTTCAGATGACAACAGACGCCTAAAGAAGGTCGTAAGTTAGAGAGCTTTAAAACAAACACACAAAAGAGAAAATGAATAAAAAAAATCTATTCAAAATTTGCCATAAATGCAGAAATATACATGGATGTCATCACCACTTTCTGTGGCAAATTGTTAAAACGGATGATGTATAAAAATTTGCTTCGTCTGTAATGCAGAAAAGTAATTGAATCCGTATGAATTTGCCACTAATATACACGCGAAAAATACATTTTTATCACAGTTTGCCTCAAAAGTAGATGAAGAAAAAAAGAATAAATTAACATCACACGTGAATCAAGAAAATGAATCAATCCGTAACACAAATAGTCTAAAGTGTGGATGCTGAAATAAAAATGGATTTTTATTTCAATTAATTTCAGATATAGATACAAAAATATTAAAAAATTACATCCAGTCTGGTTATAGGGATTAGATAAATTTCTATCACAAAATAAATTAAAAATAAATGGATTTCTAGTCGAATTTTCTACAAATATAGATGCAGAAAAACATTACGATATTCATCAACCGAGGATGAAAAATAAATTAAATTTTATCAAAATTTCCTTCAATTTCAGACGCTGGAAAATAAATGAAATTTAAATCGCAATTTGTCTCTTATTTGAATAGATGATAGCATAGAAATGGCTATCTAAATTGACTTCATATTTAGATTCTAAAAAATAAATGATTTTTTTTACAACTTGTCTCGTTTGCATACAGAAACATAAATTAATTTGTATCCGAATTTTCATTACTATGACTGTAGAAATATAAACAACTTGTATTACAGTAATTGTCAAGTCGGTGGGCAGAAACTTAAATACGTTTGAATTTTCCTATATTTAAGTGCAGAAAAATAAGTGAATTTTAAGCAGACACAGAAAATAAACTGCAAGAAACTCCTACAAAAGTCAGTAAGAGAAAGTGAGAAGAAAGGACTAACTATCAATTGTACAAAGACAGAATGTATGGTTGTCAACAAGAGAAACAGCCTAAAATGTGAATTATGAATTGGAGACACCAGAATCACGCAGATACGAAAGTCTAAATATCGGCGAAGGGTTTTAACTGAGAACGGAAAATGCGGCACCGAAATCCGAGGAAGCATTAGACTAGTGAAAGAAGAGTTTCAAAAGTTAATCAAAGTATTAAGAACCAGGAAAAAAGTTAATTAAAAAACAAAAAAAAAGAATGCTGAAGTCTGATGTAATAACGGTATTCCTATATGGCAGTGAACGCTGGAATATCATCAAACAGATGAAGAAGAAACTTGACGCAACAGAAATGTGATTCTACAGAAGGATGTTGAGAATTTCATGGACCAAACATGTGAGTAGCATGTAAGTTTTAAAGAAAATAGAAACGAAAAGACACTTATACGTAGCATTTTCTAGGACGCAAAGAAGAAGGGCTTGGAGAATTTGACACTCACAGGATATATTTGACGCATAGGAAAGCAGCGAGTAACCTGTCAAATGAGCTTGGATAAATGAATGTTATATAATAATTCACATTTTCACTTATGAAGAAGGCATCAACATTCCTAATTTAAATCATTATACGAAGCTTGCATTATAATTA
The DNA here is from genome assembly GCA_963932145.1 of Acanthosepion lycidas. Taxonomy (NCBI): domain Eukaryota; kingdom Metazoa; phylum Mollusca; class Cephalopoda; order Sepiida; family Sepiidae; genus Acanthosepion; species Acanthosepion lycidas. Next base: position 76,748,209 of record OZ010600.1, read on the forward strand.
TTCCTCCCTTTTTAATATCTCGAAGACTGTTTGCAGTAGATTGATATAACTTGGCGATAAGTTAAAGGAATCTTACAGCACATACTTGAAAAGTTTCTGTATGTTCACCCAGTCAGCAGTGAGGTGCCATTGGGTGAGATTTAGTACAGTGTTAGCAAGCCATTCTCGGCAAATACGTAGAAAAAGTGGACTAAGAAAGCTTTCGGGGATGTTTCAATGAACGAAACACGGATATAATGTTGGTTTGGTTTGGTTTGGTTTGGTTTGTTTTGGTTTGGTTTGTTGTATTTCACGGCATATCAACCTCATTTTGTTATTTAATCTCGACAACTTTTATTTCTCCTGGTAATATTTTGTTTTGTCAAAAATCTATTTCTGGTAATATTTTTTTCTCCAAAAATGTATCACTGGTAATATTATTTTAAAACAGGTATTGCTGGTAATATTTCTTTTCAAAAATATATTGCTAGTAATAGTCTATTTTTTGTTTTTTTCTTCAAAAATTTATTTCTGGTAACAATTCTTTTACAAAGTATGTCTGGTATTAAAACCCATTTTTATGCTTTTCTAATGCTTTTTACCTCAGTTTCGGGGTTAACTATTTGCCCATAGCTGGGACCCTAACAGGTGCTACCATCCCAATTAAGAGGTGGTTCCACGCTCCTCAAAACCACCTGATCAGAGGCCTTGCCGTTGGACGTAGCTTACCCAGGACGTGGATGTAGTTTATCATCCTACCCAGGACGCTACAATGTTGGTTTTGGCGATTCGAACTTGGTCGCAAATTAGCTGAAAGCTATCCACTGAGAGACTTTCAACAAGAACACTCGAAAACGCGGCAACTGACAAAAAGTGGCCAACCATTTTGAACATGTCGACTGCCACCATTCTTCACGTCTCATTATTTTGGCAAAGTGTCGCGTCACCCCCATTTGTCAACCCCCTCCAGACGTTGTTTTCTCGTGATTTAATTCTTTTCGTAAATGGAATCGGCTTCATGTAAGGGACGAATTTAAATTTAGATTTAAATTCGTCCCTTACCTGAAGCCGAGAACGCACAGAAGTCGAGAAGCCGAGAAGTCAGTTGATGGCGATCCCCAAAGTGAACTTTGCAGCGACCTATACTTTTAGAAAGGAATCAGTTCAATGTTATTCACGTTCACGAAGATTTTCAACAAGCAGAACACGCGAAAACGATAGACGTGACAATTGTCAAAAAACATAGTAAAAGAACTCGGGATTCCATGGAATGTCTGGAAAGTAACGAACCATTTTGAACATGCCGACAACTTCCATTCTTCACGTCTTGTGCAAGTAATTATGGCAAAGTGTCGCGTCACCCACGTCTGCCAACCTCTTCCAGCTGTTGGCATCTCCTGATTTATGGCGTTTTCCTAAAGGGAATCGACTTCAGGCGAGGAACGAGATTACAAAGAACGTACCGAGGCAGCTGATGGTGATCCCAAAAGCGGACTTTGCAGAGACTTATACTTTTAGAAAGTAATCGTTGAAAGCTACCCACGTTCTTTAAGGCTTTCAACTAGCAAAACACCCAAAAACATTGGACGCTTAGATTAACGCATGAATCCCTAAGGTAAAAATGTTTGAAGCGGATGCAGACGACATTGCTCTAAGCAGGTTACGTTTTCGTTAATATTTTAAGTGTGAGATACGCGGCTTTATGTCACAAGCCTTATCTTTGAGGGTCTTTTAAACTAAAATATTCTGTGAAGATTTAATGCGCTTTCTGTAACACTGTTTGAACATATCTACAAACAGCGATATCGCCATATGATATGTGAATTACACAGCAAACAATACCAATCAGCATTAAGCAATCAAGAATATATAATTGGTTCGTCTGGATACGTCACGGGTTGGCAAAGCTGTAAACACGGTAGCACTCAAGAAGTATCAATGAAGTGTTTTTCGTCTGAGAAACAGGAAATGCAAGCATTTCTGGGAAAGACGGCGTAAAAAACATTCTGACGCCAGCAGTCCAAATGGAGTTTACTTTACAGGAGAATCAACTTGGAGTAGCCATGGTACCTTTTGTTAGAAGAAAAAGAAAATTATCGATTAGATATTGTGCTAGATCGTTAACTTTTGTTTATTGAATGTGCCTTATTGGTAGATAAAAGGTAAAAAATCAAGCACGCACACACACACACACATATATATATATATATATATATATATATATATATATATATATATAATTTACTTTATTACATATATATATATATAATTATTGAATAAAATAGACAATCGAAAAAAAGTACTTAGTCCTTGCTGATACGTTTCGTTATTTTATTTTATCAAGGAAAGGGATGATAAACAAAAGTGAAATGTTGTGTAGTTACATGAAATTCAAAAATTTTAAAAGACGCGTTTGTGTAAGCCTCTTTTTGGATATTAATAACTTTTTTAGACGCGTCTTTTAAATTTTTTAAATTTCATGTAACTAATTGTAATGGCCAGATGTAACCGTAAGTTTATTCTATCGCACTTCTCGCCTGTGGAAGTCTCCTCTTCCGGCTTCTTGTGTTCCAGTCATCATTGATTTAAATAATTTTAAATGTAATGTCAATCGTTATTTTATGTCTTCTTAATTCTTGTTCTTTTATTATCCTTTCTCCTTAAAATTATATTCTTCTCGTGCTCTCTAACACTCAGTAAACCTTTACTGCCTTGTTTGGGATGAAATGATTAAAAAAAAATCTATTTTGTCACATAAACACCATTTCCGTCGTTATCGGCTTTATCTTGTATCCAAGAATTTAATTCCTTCTTTGCTGATTGCTTCCTTTATGATGATGGTGTTGATAACTACATTCCCTGCCCATCCTTCAGGTTCAGGGCTAGAAGCTTCCAGATTCACCAGAATCTGACCCTGTCATCCATTCCTTATCGCTGTTTGGCTTTGCAAGAGATGATTGAAGGTGAAAGAAAATCAGAGTAGAAGAAAGGGCCGATGGTATAAATTTTTGCCAGGAAGTGACCCACACACGTGATTCCATGACTTTCCACTGAGAACGAGACATGCATAATCCAGTTATGAAACTGCAGCGGACTGACGCTAACTCTGTTATAATTTCGAGTGGCACCTTCTGTAGCATGTCCGTTATGCGTAGCCCTCTTCAGCCACGGATTCAAACGTTGAGATCTATTGTAATCATCAACCGCCAGTTCCACCGCTGGTGTCTTTGGAGTTGGTCGACCATAGTCTGGGTCCACGTCTTCGACCTTGCCACCAAGTGTGTCCCTACCAGTAGTTTAGAACTTCCGACGGTATCGTTCTCAGTACCATTGAACTACGCAAGCTCCTCTACCACGACAAGGAGCGACCATTAGAGGTACGCACCTAGGAAAATACACGCATAGACACACATATATTTTACACTGGATGTCGGAGTAAACAGTTCGTCATCAAATGTTACTTTAATCGCAATAATAGAAACAAGACAATAAATAAGAAAAGAATTAAAAATATAAAATCATTATCAAATATATGAGATCATTTTTTTGTTATTCTCGTTACTTAAAATATCGATATTTATTGTACATACATACAATTACGGCACAAGGCCGAAAAGGGGGAATAGGTTGAGACTGGTCTTCACTATCTTATACCTAACTAATCGGATTCACGACCCATTCACTCGTTACAATTTCCTCATTCACCATAAAATCTCATCCGTCGCCAATCAATCCTCCATACACCATAATGCCACATCCTCTTTGAAAGATAAATAATAAAAAAAACACCATTACCATAAATCATTTGTCCTGACGTAACCTACTTCCAACTTAACAATAATCATTTTGAAAATAAATAAAAATAAAAACGCTTCTGAATCGTCAGCTCAAAAATGACTCACATCTGAACAAGTTCTGTCATATTAAGAGCAAGCAGTTAGCGCTGGAGTTGAAGTCATATCATATAGAGTTCTTGTTGTCGGACAGACAATTCAGATGATGATTGTGTCGCAGCTTTCGGGCGTTAAGTCGTTAAATCTTTATCCTGGAGAATGTAACATCCGTCGTTAAAGACGGAACTTCGTGGTAAGCATCCAATAGAGAGACGTCAAGAATTGCCAAGATCTTTTGAATTCATCTAAGAGATCTTTCCAAAACTTGCAAATCGTTCAAGTATATCGTATAAAGGTAAGGGTTGGACAATGAAAGAAAGAAGCCTACAGAATTGTAGAGATTAAATAGAAAACAGAGGGGTGGAGAAATGTTAAGAAAGTTGGGACTTTATGACGAGATGCCGAGAATATTAAGAAGTTCTCATCTCAGAGTTTGCATCTGGCAAGAGACCACGTGGAGCCCAATGTCGTCAATTCAATGATCAGCTAACAAACACCTTTCTGAGGACAGAGATCTGGGAGATGGAAGCTGCAGAAAGAACCAACTGGAGAAGAGCAGTCCATGAAAAAACAACATCCTACGAAAACACGAGAAAACAAATAGAAGAGATGAAGAGAGACCCCCAAAAAGCCAGAGCTCTCCATCTCGCGGCCAAGGTTTCACGCTCAAAGACTTCTTCTCATGTATAAAGAACCAATTGGAGAAGAGGAGTCCCACGAAAACACCAGAAGACAAATAGAAGAGATGAAGAGAGACCCTCAAAAATCCAGAGTTCTCCATCTCGTGGCCAAGTTTTCACGCTCAAAGACTTTTCTTCTTACGTCTAAAGAACTAATTGGAGAAGAGCAGTCCATGAAAAAACAACATGCCACGAAAACACCAGAAGACAAATAGAAGAGATAAAGAGAGACCCCCAAAAAGCAAGAACTCTCCATCTTCTGAATCCTCCATCTTCTGAACCCTCCTACCTTACCATGTGGTAGCGGCGGACGTCTCTTCGAATCTAACGTAGGATTCATTTCAAACAGAAGGAAATAAGTAACCCAAAAGTCGGCAATGAGTTCCGTCAACAACGACGACGTAAAGTTGGCAATCACTACTATGAATAATTTGGTATAGATTAAAAGATATAGTTTTAGTGAAATTGATTGATTTTTTACAGCGTGTCAACCCTTTGCAGCTTATTTAAACCCAGGAAATATTTTTAGATTCTAAGAATTATGTGGGGGGGTAACAACTGGAATTGGCTCTCCGATTACCAATTCAAAGCCGTTATCCATTACACATGCCCACATAGCCAAGCTTGTAGCCCCTGGTATTCCCAAGCGGTCAACCATCTAGGTACTGACCAGATTCGGCATTGTTTAACTTCAGATTGTACAACGCGATAGTAAAACCAGTATTGACATACAATTGTGCTACCTGGGAACTGACACGGAAGGATGAAGAAAAAATCGATTCGTTTGCATCGAAAACACTTAAAAAATCTAATGGACAAAAAATATCGCCACATCATCACCAATTCCAACTTATACGAATGATGCAAAAACATACCCGATATCACGTTTCAGTGTCCGATTATGATGGAAATTATATGGGCCTGTGCTGCGATTAGATACCAATGCCCTTCTCATAAAGCAATCATATTTCGAGAAGAGCAACGCAGCAAACCTTTGCGGAAAACAGCAACCAACTATAGTATACACACTGAACAACGATATTTATAGAACTGTCAATATAGGAACGTTCACCATCTTATGTCATTATTTTCTCACGTGCCATCCATTTTAGTTTATGATCGTGTTGAAAGTCCTTAAGGGATGCGGTTTCTGTTATTCTTTTGAAATTCTATATTGCTAGGCCCACAAATTAAGAAAGATAGTGCTATAGGCTTCATTAGCCAAAAGCCACTTTTAACCATTGATCTTAGAAAACGTTGGGATATAACTGACAGTCTAGATATTTCTGACCTTCATGTAACGAGCTGACGAGGCTATTTAAGGACATAAAATATGTCTTTCCTGTGAATGTTTGCCGCACTTTTTCACTTTTAAAAATGGGAACTCTATAACCGCATTGTACTTTATATGTGTGTCTAGAGCAGCAGCAATTTTGAAAAGCGGATTATGGATAAAAAAAAAATAGAAAGTAACTTCACAATTTTTTTCCCTGAGCTGCAAATCGGCTTATGATTTATAGCTTGAAAATAAAATCCCTAGAAATTTTGGCGTCTATGTATAAATTTAAATTAAATTAGGCATTGGATTTTGACTGAACCTCATATAAATAGCTATCGTATTTTCATTGATATGTGCTTTTCGAGCATTGTAAAAACGAGTATGACATTTGAGCTGAGGCATTTTTTCAATCTTTTTTTAAAAACAAATCTAAGGTTTCAGGGGTAATCATGCTCTAAATTACAACAATACACACACACACGGACACACAAATGTATATATATATATATATATATATATATATATATATATATATATATATATATATATATATATATATATGTATGTGTGTAAAAGAACGAAAAGAATATAAATTCAAATGTTCATAACATTAATTTAAATAAGGGCTCAATACAAGTGTAGAGCAATAAATATTTATTATAAACTGCCACATTGGAACAGGCAAGTTACGGCGACAAAAAATGGATATTTGTTTTATTATCACCATTGTTAGCCGCCTGACGTACGTTTTTAGACGTCGAAACAAATATGCATTTTTGTCGCTTCAACTTGCATGTTCCAATGTAATAGTTTATAATATATATATATATATATATATATATATATATATATATATATATATATATATATATATATATATATATATATTTGTGTGTTTGGTTGGGGAGAAATCGGAGTCAGTAAACTTTTAAATTATCCAAACACTGACTAGCTTAAAGTGGTTATGGTTTGTGTGGAACCATTTTCAACTTTAATATTGCTGGTAGCAAGAGTTAGTGAAAATTATGCATATACACTGATGAACAACAGACACCAGGCTTTCTATTCAGAGCTTTTGACATTTTTTTCTCTCCGCAATCTATCTTGCATATCTATAAGTCTATCATTAGAGGAACTGTTAGCATAGAACTCACGGTTGAGACCTTGTTGCCAATATATTATTGCAGTTAAATTCATAACGTTTAGGCATCATAGCGGAAAGTTCATTAGAACAATTACCATGAAAAGATTAATAGAAAAGGCACAGGGAGGCTATATTACAGCGATGGGATAATGACTGAAGCCAATATGCTAGGTCAGGACCAATAACATTTCAGATTCTTATTTGGATTTTTACCAAGAATCTCTAAATATATAGCAGAAGCACCAGACCATATGTGGCAGTAATATTCAAAGCATGAATGATGTACTTATAAATTTGCAAGATAGATTCTGGCGAAAAAGATTGCCTAACACGACTCAGTGAACTAAATTTCCCAGCAATTGATTCAGTAATATAATAATATGATTCGATCAATATAATCTTTCCAATTCATGTCAGCAGAGACTAAGAAGACGCAACGATTACGGAAATCAGAAAGGGATCTCTCAGATGATTTAATAGGGAATGTTTCATTTTTCGAGACGTTAAATTTACCAAGCCATTCCCTGTCCATTTAACAGCAGATTGTAGGTCATTTTTAGATCAACTGTTAATTTGACCTTATCGAAACGATCACACTTACTATTGAAACAGGAGTAAATAGCCATATGTCACGAAAAGTGGGTTAAGAATTCTAACGTTAATGATGTTGCTCTGACTTTTAATCTTTCCGTTGCTTAGTCTCTGACACAAATAGTAGATTTCCCTACTTGCTTCGCTAATAAATCTGATAAACATGCTTTCATACATGATTTCTTTACCTCATATATATATATATATATATATATATATATATATACATATATATATATATATATATATATATATTGTGTGTATTTAGGCAGCATCTTTTCATTCATACACGTTTCATTAAATAATATAGACAAGTGTTGTCTATTTATTTTATGTAAATTTTTTTCGTAACTTCTGATAAGTTTAATAACATTATCGTTGAAAGAAGAAAGAAATTCACAGTAGTGATTCATATTTTTTGATACAATCTAAGCTTTCGACTTACTTAAGCCATTATCAAAGATGTCAATTACGTATATTGTTTAATATTTACTCCCATAATAAAACTAAGACATTAAGTGTTTGATTAAGTGTAAAATTTGTACGTATTCTAGAAAGTCTATTCTCAGTTTAATTTATTTATTTTTATTATTCAAATTAAAATAAATTCTTATTCTCTGTAATTTCGAAAAGAATCATTAACATTCAAAGACTTTTTTGGGCAATTAAACACATTTTTAATTGAAAATTTTTGAATAAACAAAAATTCTTTTTCGTCATTTTAATTTTCAAAGACAAAAAAATGATTCGTTTCTGTAAATTTAATTTAAAAAATTAAACACAAATATTCTTTATCGGTAGTTTAGTTTTAAATTGTTATTCTTAATTATTTACTAATGTAAAAATGCAAAAGAATTTTTCCAAACTTCTATAAGAATAATTCAAATAATTATTCTGTTCAACAATCTTAGCGTTTTAAAGTTTGAAACAATCAATCACTCAAACCAACAAAGAAGCAATCAGATAAACAAGCGGAAGAAAGAAAGAAGTAACAAAACAATCAAACAAACAAAAGAGAGAAAAAGAAAGAAAGAAAGAAAAAGAAAGGAAAAGAAAGAAACTAATCAAGCAAGCTCACGAGAAAGAAAGAAACAAAGAGGCAATCAGACAAACAAAAAAAAGAACGAAAGAAAAGAAAGAAAAAAGCAAATAAGCAAACAAAAGAAAGAAAAAAGGAGAAATAATCAGACAAAAAAAAAGAAAAAGGAAAAAGCAATCAAACATAAATAAAACAAAAAGGAAAAAACACTCAAACAAGAGAAACAAACAAAAAAGAAACTAAAGAAACAAACAAAAAGAAAGAAAGAAAAAGAAAAAAGCAATCAGATAAACAAAAGAAAGAAAAAGAAAGAGAGAAGCAATCAAACAAACAAAAGAAATATACAATGAAAGAAACAAAGGAAAGACGCACTCAAACAAAAGAAAGAAAGAAAGAAAGAAAGAAAGAAAGAAAGAAATAAAGAAAGAAATAAGCAACTCACCGATTCCAATTTCTATTGGTGTCCCGACTTTGTTTTTCGTCAGAAAGAAGTTCTTGTCTGCTATGTAAGCAATAATAATGAGTACTGGGAAGAGTAAAAAGGTAATGATTGCTTCCCAAACGCTAACCACATCCTTTGTGCTTGACAAAAGCACGACCGCCAACCAAATATAAGCGAATATATTAAAAAGTGTAGTTACTGCAAAGACTTTTGTACTTTTGATTATCCTTGATTCCCCCTTAGGGATCGACACCATACAAATAGCTGTGATGACGAGTAAATTAAAAGCAGCGGACCCAACAATTGTCGAAGGGCCGAGCTCCCCGGATTCGAATTTATTCCCGATTGTCTCAATCACTGAAAGCAAAATTTCAGGAGCGCTGGTACCAAGCGCCATCAAACTCAAATTGGCCACTGTGTCGTTCCATACTTTTACCTCCACTTCTCGGAAGCCATCTTTGTCCTTTGGATCGGAGATGCGGATTTTTCGAGTTTTGCTCGTGATGCGTTCGATGGAGCACATGAAGAGGTCCGAGATGATGGCTACCCCAAGAAAACACCAAATCATTCCAGCAAAGTAGAGAAAGGCTCGAACTTTCAAGTTCCACGTGTCTTCGTTGATCAGCGGGAGGAGAATACCAGAGCATTCCTTCCCTGGGAAATGAAAAGAAATAAAAACAAATTATATACATAACAAATGAATTGTTTTACAATAGTAGAATAAATGAAACAGATACATATGAGCAGAATAAAACAGATAGATAGATAGATAGATAGATAGATAGATATGAACAGGCTAAGAGAGATATGAACAGACTCATATATATATATATATATATATATATATATATATATATATATACTGATTCTCTCTCTCTCTCTCTCTCTCTCTCGCTCTCTCTCTCTCTTAGAGCATGCAGCAAATACTTTGAATTTTGTACTCTTGAGAATAGCCGGATGAAAGGTTGACCTAGGATGACTCTTTTGGAGTGGAGATACGTGATTCATCCAATGTCAGTGACGATTCCAACAGGTGAACAATGTGTCGACCCGGATAACCCTGATACATGCATGAATGGTATAGATAGATATAGAAACATTCACCTCAAAGGGAAGATGATCAGGCAATCGCACACAAGAATCTAAAGATTATGTTCAGAGGAGAGTTCCTCCGCCACACACACGCGCGCACACACACACACTTGCCGACATTAATTAATGAAGTCTGGAGTTATGCATGAGAAATTCAGTCTCGAGTTTACATTGGTTATGCATGACGATAGATAGATAGATAGATAGATAGATAGATAGATAGATAGATAGATAGATAGATAGATAGATAGATAGATAGATAGATTGGAACATTTAAGACTCACTAAAGTAATAAATACTTTGTGAGACTAACTTTGCGATCAAAGTTCACTAGCAACCCCACTCATAGACTAACAATTATCTCAATTATAGATAATTACCCAGTATTTAAATTTTCCATGTGCTGGTTTTATTCTGCCCACAACACTTGCATTAATGACTGAACCCTGACAATTCCTATTTCCTGAGTTAAATGTATTTCTATTACAATATCATTTGCAAAGTTTCTATATAGTAGTCGCCCCTCTATCCACAGAGAAAATTTTCCAAAACTCCGAGCGGATGCCTGCAACCGTGGATTATATCGAATACTATATCTACTGCAACCATTAAAAATAGAACAATTATATCAATTTACTCTCTTTCTCATACAATTTTCCGCTCAAAAATCGTCCATCTTTTCCCACTTTTATTCCGTGTTTCCAATCTACTTTTCAATGTAATTCTATAGTATAATTCTATAATTAATTTTCAGTGTAATTTTATAGTAAAATTGTTTTTTTAATATGTAATTCTATAATAATATTGTTGGCATTACTCTTTTTCCCCATCCCCAATTGGTATGCACCGCGCTTGACTGAACATGTGACCGCCAATCTATAGGGTTCTGTTTTTACAGAGAGCCAGAGTTTCAGAAACTTTAGGGAGGAAATATGAAATTCCGACTTATGTGTAGAGACAAGCACTTTACAGCATGACTTGTCCCGGATTTGTGAGTAGAGACTGTCATTTGAAATATGACGTGTTCCGGACTTGTCAGTAAAGTCATCTCTTTGCGATATAACGTATTCCGGATTTGTCAGGAGATACAGCCCTTGATAATACCGACTAGTTCTTTTTTTCAGGGTTATGAAGAAGGCATGTTACATATTTTTTTTATATTTTCTTGACATAATTTCGTTTTTAGAAAAATAAATCTTCATTTTCGTTCTTCCTACTTCTCTCTAGTCGTCTTTATTTTTCTTCACTGAATATTTATTTGATGCTTCAACAGTATATTTATCACAAGCTTAAAAGACGTCCTATCAAGCGACATTAAAGCTTGGCCTTGCGGATGGCTCTTGCCTGTGCCTTCTTCACAACAGATAGACAAGAGCAGATGCGATAGTTTCGCTTTATAAACTGAGTTGTATCAGCAATAATCTGCATTTATTATAGAATCAATAATTGCATGTGAATAGATAAAGAATTCCCATATATATATATATATATATATATATATATATATATATATATATATATATATTACATCCAAAAATCGGTAAATTTTTTGGTAAGTGTAGTTTTATTTATAACAAAAACAAATTAAATAATACAACAGAACCTTTTTTCCGTTTTGAATAGCAAAAAAAAAAAATACATTTTTTTACGGTAGTGCGTAGTGATTTTCTGCAAGGAAAGTCTGTAAAAGAAATAAATAGGCCAATTTTTCTGATTACGCCTGTGTAGGTACTACGTAGTAAATTAGTAAACAGTAAACAGATGGCAGTAATGGGGGACGAATGACCAACAAGAAGTCCGATTTTTTTTCTTGTCGATAACTCCAAAACGGTAAGGTTTCTTCATAATTTAATTGTTAATTCGAGTTCAGCATGTACTTTTGCACGGAATTACGACGATTTTGGAAAAATTTAAGGGATATTAGCGCTCTGGAAACAAAACCAAAATTTACCCAAAAATCAAGTTCACCCAAGAATATAATTTTAGCGAATTATCATTTTTAGATATACACTTTAGAAATAAATACCACATAATCACAGATATCTACCACAAACCTACAGACACCCCACAATATATCCATTTCAAGAGCCATCACCCAAAAAACTACCTAAAATCCTATTCTCTAGCATGTAGGGTTTGCACTATAGTTATTGACAAACACCTCCAAAAACCCGTCTAGAAGAACGACATAGAACTCTAATAAAACGACGTACCCTACCACACTAATAAACAAAGTTTTCGAACCTAAAAAACAATTCCCCTAGATCAACTACGAAATCCAAAGAAACGTAACGTCGAACAAATTTTGGTATATGTCTCAACATACAACAAGAACAATCCAGAACTATTTACAGAAATTACAAGAAATCTAGACCTACGTAACAAGAGTAAGAAACTGAAAAATAAACTAAAAGCAAACGCCAATCTAAAAACCTGAAACACATATTAACATCATCCAAATTTAACCAAGACACAATATAGGGAGCCACAAAATGCAACAAAAAAAAAAGATGTGTGGTTTGTAATATCATCATAGAAGGAAACGCCTACACTTTTGAAAACCCCACAAAAATTTCATAATAAATAAAAATTTAAACTGCAACTCCAAAAATGTGATTCATGCACTCAAATGCACAAAATGCAAGAAGCCATAATGACCAAATAAAGTAGTCAATTCTGTTATGCTGACGTAGAAGATTGTTATGCTGACGTAGAAGATTGTTATGCACGATAACGGTCGCGAAATATCAGACACAAATCGTAAATTCATAATACAGTTCTATAACGTCGTACCACGCAAAAGAACGAAATATTAACAAGAGAACTATATGCAAAATATATATAAACACTTATCACCAGTCCAAGAAAGACATTTGAATCACTACCACGTAAAAATCCATTTTTATAATATATGGAAATATATGCTATTTGTTTGAAGAAGGTCGCAAAACCAGAAACTCATGTAGCAGAATTATGAAAAATAGAGTATAATATATATTTTAAAATAAAAAAAAAATCCGTATTTGAACAAAAAACGGTTTGCAGTTTATCTTCTTTTTAAAATATATATTTTTATCTCGGTGGAACAACTATAATCTCTCCCCAATATATATATATATATATATATATATATATATATATATATATATATATATATATATATGCTAAAGAAAAAACAAAACGGTTCGTGGAACCAACAAACAGCTTGCTAAAGCCTAAACTCTTATCGAGATATAGTCTCGAATAAAGATAAAAATACCGAAAAAAATAAAAATACCGAAAAAAGAAAGAGAAAAAGGCCTGAAAGCAAACTTATCTACTCAGTAAACTAAAGTGCTCGAAGCCTAGATTGTCTAGAACGAGCAAAAAGCGTTAACCAACATCAAATCCTATGAAAGGATGGCTCTAGTCGTGGCTGGAGTTCCACTCGCATATGATCTTCAGACAACTTGACTTTCATAGTTTGTACATAGTGAATTTTTTTCTATGGGTTCATTTGAAATCAGTTGTTTATCAGACGCATGCCAAAAATATTGAGAAAGAAAAATGATTTTAGCTCTGTTTTTAAAACCCAGTAATTTTAAAATTTACTCCAAAATTCGCTTGAGGATGAAATGGAACTAATGTCTTTAATTTAAGTACAAAATTAAATTCGAACCTTCCATTTTTGAAACATGGTTAGAACTGTGTAGCGGAAAAACCATATTTTAAATCAATTAATATTAATGCTCTGTAAATTTACACTGAGCACTATTTTGTAAAAAATAAAAATATCTATAAGAACACCGGATTATATATCTTACTTTTCTTTCTTTTTATTTATATATATATATATATCTATATATATATATCATTAATCAGAATCAAAAAATAATTACAACTCCCTCGCCTCTGGTGAACTTTTCGATGCGAAACACTTGAGATGGTCTATCAGATAAGGGATTTGAACTTTTCATTATCTATTTAATATCATACCTCTAGTGATCTATGGAGCTCTCTTTGGCAAGAGTTCTGATAACCTGAAAAACAATATATATATATATATATATATATATATATATATATATATATATATATATATATATACATATATACACACACACACAAGGACGTGTACCACAGAAATAAAACATCGATTTGAACAAAATAAACGTCATTTTTTTAATATCTTTAAGATTCTTTCAACCAATACTTTTTTCAAAATGTATTTATTGGCGATATACAAACATAATTTAGACACATCAATAATCTTCAAGAAATCCCAGGGTGGTTTTCAACTGTGAAGAATTGTTAAAAGTCTTGTTTTATTGTCCAATGCTGTGTAGACGCAGGTTGTTTCGACTTTTGGTGTGTTGCAGGCACTTCTAAATTTGCTATACAAATTTGCTATACAACGCCTCGAAGACTCTAAGATGGTATACCGAGTGAGCACTATGTAGAATAGAAAAAAAAAAAAAAAATATATATATATATATATATATATATATATATATATATATATATATATATATAATTATTTATTTTTTTATATACACAAAACACTTTCAGGAAAAAAGAATAAAATAAAATAAATAAATAAATCTTAATAGACACTTAACCAGACAAGACGATGTCATCTTCCGCTTTGGATTTAGACACCCCAACCTTACCCTGACTTGACCTCTTTGAATGTAACTGAGATATTGATACAAATTATTAACCCTTACGCCTCCCTTTTTTTTTTTAAATAATTGCTCTAGCCGTTACCATAGTAATTTTAATTTTAATAATGAATATACTTATAAAACGCGTAAATTTCAAGAATTAGTTATTCCAAAAAAAAATTCACTTGTAAATGGAACAGAGCGTGGTACTTTAATTCAATTTAATTCAAATAATTATATTGAAGTTTTTGGCTCTTGTTTAGAAACATGAAAACTTTTATGTGGCGATGGAATCATATTTTTAAATAAATAATTATATTTAGGCTCTACTTTTGTATCGAGCACTGTTTTTTAAACATAATAATAATACTAAAGAACTTTGGATTATTTACCTAACAAGTTCTTTCCTATTTTCTATATATTTTCACACACACACACAGATATATATATATATATATATATATATATATATATATATATATATATATATATATATATATATTAGGTTGGTGCAAAAATAATGACGTAATAATGTCGTTTTTTGACGTTTAACTTCAAAAAACTACATTATTACGTCATTATTTTTGCACCAACCTAATATATATATATATATATATATATATATATATATATAAATATATATAATATATATATATATATATATATATATATATAAATATATATATATATATATATATATATATATATATATATATATATATATATATATATATATATATATTATTTTTAGTGGATACTCGTATTTGAGTAGGCGCCCCGTTTATTCATTAAACAATATATTATGGATACAGGGGGGCAGGCTCGATTTCTGCCAAAGAGCAGAAATTTTCTTTAATAAGATTTCTCGAACATTCAGGCCGGTAGGTGAAAATAAATAAATATACTGTTTAATATGAGTATCCAGTAAAAATAACCTTTAATGTAACAAAAATCTGTCGGATTAATAAACATCCAATTTTATTTATATATATATATATATATATATATATATATATATATATATATATATATATATATATATATATATATATATATATATATATACTTAAGTTTTTCGCACAGGCGATCGTTCTGTTCGTATGACAATCGCGGGAGAGGGAATCTTAAGTAGCGGTTCGAGCTTGAAGCGTTTTTGCACTGTCTTAATAATCTAGGCATCGAGAAATTGTTAGTTACTCTTTAAGTAGGGGGTCTGCCTTTTGGTGTTTTCCTTTTATTTTTCTTTGTTTTTTTTTCTGTTCTTGCATAAGTTTTCTTTGTTTTTGTTGCTATTATTTTTTTTATTTTTCAGTTTTCTTTTGTTCACCTCGTAAGCTTTGTGTTGGTTGGACTAACACTTTAGTTCTGTGGGGGAGTATATGTGTGTAAGGGTATATATATATCTATGTGTGTGTGTATATGTGTGTGTACGTGCGTATATATGTGTGTATGTGTGTGCGTGTATATGTGTGTATATATGTATGTGTGTTTGTGTGTATATGTGTGCGTGCGTGTACGTATGTGTGTGTATATATGTGTGCATATATGTGACTATGTGTGTGTTTATGCGTGCGTATGTTGGTTTTATCTCGGTGGCAGATGTATATTTAAATTTAAACAAAATTTATTAAAGACAACAGACATGTTACGTCTGTTAAATGTTTAATAAGTTTCTCTTATTAATTTTTCTTTCTTTCCTTTTTTTTTTTTTTTTTTTTTTTTTTCATCCTGGTGTTGTAGAAGTTGTAAGGGAAATGTTTACAGGTCTTGATTAGTTTTCCGAACTTTCAATTGGCTTCAGTTATTATCAAGATTGGAAGAAATTCCATGAAATTCAAAGTCTTCGTGATAATTTACATCTTTGGTATGATTTTGAATCTTGAGTTTTTTTGTTTTTTTTTAATATTTGCGTTGTCACATGAGAGGGTGACGTCTTTTGATGGGTTATGTTCTCTAGGCAGTATCACGTGACCGCAGTGTTCTGTAGATTTTCTAAATGTAAATTCTTTTTAGAATACCTGTTTGGATTTCAACTAGTGTTTTTCTTTCTTGATAATGAAATGAATCTAATCGAGATCTCATTACGTTAACAAGAATTGACAGGAACTTTGGACAGTTCTGCAAACATGAAGACCTCAAATCAGCAACTTTTTGAGTTTCTAGTCGCACTTACACATCATTTATTTTAGTAGTGTAACTAAAATATTTGAAAATGCCTTATAGATTGGACGAAAGAGTTCGAAATCAACAAATATTTGGACAATTTCTACATTTAAAACAAAAACAGAAAAAAAAACACTTGTTCGAATCCAACAAAAATAGCCTTAGAAAAAGACAGATAAAATGTCTAGGGCACGTAATGAGAAAAGAGAGCTTGGAAAATATGATACACATAGAACATCTTGAAGGCAAGAACCCTTGTTGGCATCCAACAAAAATAGCCTTAGAAAAAGACAGATAAAATGTCTAGGGCACGTAATGAGAAAAGAGAGCTTGGAAAATATGATACACAGAACATTTTGAAGGCAAGAATTGTTGGCATCCAACAAAAATAACATCAGAAAAAAATAGGTGAAATGTCTAGAGCACATAATGAGAAAAGAGAGCTTGGAAAATATGACACACATAGGACATCTTGAAGGCAAGAAGAACAGAGAAAAGCAGCGCATAGCCTACCTAACAATATTGTGTAAATGCTTGGCAGTACAAGGTTTAGGAGAGATAACAAATTTTTTTTTACTAAGGGCTAGAAAGAAGAAAAAGGCTAAAACACTTCCCAGATATTTAAATTGCTTGATTTTGGTCTCTCCAATTTGTTATTTTCATGTTGTGATGTTCCTTTCGCTAACAACCGTACCTTCTGTCTTGATGTTTAGTCCTTTCTTCTCACTATCCTTCATTACCTTCTGTAGGAGTTCCCGTAGTTCCTGCCATCGATACTGTGTCATCTGCATTATCTTATGTTATTAAGATTGTGACCGTAATATATTTATCCTGGTAGGACTTTTAATTTTCTCAGAATTGCCTCACTGTATAGGTTGAATAAGTCCGGTGAGAAGACACATCCTTGTCTTACACCCCTTTGTATTTTCGCATATTTACTGAACTCATTGTCTTTCCGCATGAAAGCGGTTTGCTGCTAGTATAGAGGCTTGATTATTCTAATATCTTTCCTGCATATGTCAAGCTTACCGTGCAGTTCCAACAATTCTTTGGGAAGTACTTTATCAAATTTACATAATCTATAAAACATAGGCATACATCCTTTTGCATTTGTATTGCTCCCTCTGATGTCCTCCTATTCATAAAATATCACATTCCTTGTTCCAAAGTCTTTAACGAAACAGCATTGTTCTTGTCCTATTTCGGAACTAATTCTGCTGCGCGCTCTATGATGCCATGTTCCTTCCGGACGTAGGGGATCATGGCTCTCCACGTATTCCTTTTTGTTATTACCTGTGAATTGTAATTCGTTCTTAGGAGTGGTTTCCTCTTACCTACGTTTTGAATTCAAAATGTTCCTTTTCCTAGACTAGTTGCCACCCAATCTAGAAAGCTCAGCTATTTAACACATTAGTGGCGATGGCTTCACGCTTTTCCAAAAGACATTTGTGCGAAAGTGAACGCAATAGGTTTGGCTGAAATTTGAACTCAAATCGCTGATTTTAATTTCCGTACCGATAACTGTTACGCTATCAGCACATCGTTACTTAACAGTTGACTGCTTTTGCACCCAGTTGTGACACTAAGACCCACGGAGAATAGAAAAGTGTGATTTTACTCAACCGAAAAGGAAGAAAAGGATAAATAAATAAAAGAAAATATTTGGTATCAAGTGGCAACAAAACCGGACGATTTTCGCTTGCTGGTCTACATTCACGGTTGTGATCGAGGAAGTTTGTTCTAGTCTACCTTTGACGGAGAACAGACTGTCCCTCGGGTAGTTCTGATACCTCCTGTTCGTGTTGCCAGCCACACGCCGAGATGTTGAGATAGACAGAGAATTGATAGAAGGGAACAATTAGCAGAAATTGTCCCAATTGTCATCTACCTACACACCCAAACCGAGCGAGTGAGCCCCTGAATAAAACACCTAAATATATTAAAAATCTTCGGGTTTTCAATTTTTGCTGTGGCGTTTATATATATTTGTATATTTCGTTACCTTGTGAACGTGTAATGGAACTTTCCCAGTTTTGGTGTACATCAAGGCTAACGAGAATGGAAACTTAGAATTGCCTTTGACCAGGAGGTAGGAAGTTGGAAGAGGATTCCGTTTTTTATTCACAAAGTTACCTAAGCAGTCGACATTAAAATATAACTCCGATTTTATTTTAAGGAATCTATTATTAATATTTTAAGTGATGGCTTGTTAATTTTAATGCCTCCAAAACGAAACTGTTCCCATTTAATTTAATTTTAAGAGAACATTTTTTACCTTTCTTAAGCACGGCTGATGCTAACCTCCAGGAGAGTGATTCAATGCCCTTTCTCTTATTAAATTTTTCTGCTGGAATGAAGTGGTCTCATGTTTTCCATAAACATGAAGATGACCAATAATACTGAATCAATTGCTAGGTCTACTGCTAGAAAATTTGATTCACTCTGCTACACATTTTTTCTTGTCCGAACCTATCTTACATATTTATATATTTACCATTCGTCCTTGCTTTGAATATGGCTGCCACATCAGGTCTGCTGCTCCTGCTATATATTTAGGGATCATTGATCCAAAGAAGTAGCTGCAATATTATTGGTAGGAGGCCGACTGTCTCCCTCCCTTTTGCTTTCGATATGTCCTGTGAATGTCAGATATCCACTCTTTTTTCATTAGGTGTCCTAAAAAAATTAACTGTCTCTTTCTTATTCTAAAAATCAATCTTATTGAATCAATTGCTACATCTCATTCGTCCTTGCTTTGAATATTGCTGCTACATCTGGTCTGGTGCTCCTACTATATATTTAGAAATTCCTTATAAAATACAAAGAATCTGCAATGTTATTGATCCTGACCTAGCATCTCGGCTTCAGTCACTTTCACACCGCCATAAAGCATCCTCTCTGTGTCTTTTCTGTAAATACTTTCATGGTAATTGTTCTTTCCGCTATGGTACACATAATTTATTAAATTAAGCGCAGTATGAGACTGGCTGTAAGGTCTTATCCTTTTATAGTTGAAATGGCTACATGTAACCGTAAGTTCTATGCTGACAGTTTCTTCTCTAGTACTTCTTGCTTGTGGAACTCTTTTCCGGCTTATTGCTTCCCCGTCAGCTTTGATCTGCAAAAATTTAAATGTAATGTCAATCGTTATTTTTTGTCGACTTAATTCTTGTTCTTTTGTTATTCTCTCTCCTTAATAGTTTTTTTTTTAATCATATTCTCTAACACTTAGTAGCCCCTTGCATTTTACTGGCTTTATTGCCTTGCTTGGAATTAAATGATTTCAAAATAAATTTACTTACTTACCACAAGTATTTGTTCTCTTATTCTACACATAAACCATAAGAGTGAATGAAAATGCTGGCTTATGCCTGTGATACGACGTTTTGCATAAATGCAATCTTTCACCTTTTTTCTAACCATTTATTTTTAATCTGTTGTAAAAATGTTTATGGTCTTGATGGTCTTGGTCTTCCATCATCCATTAGTAACCATGTTTGAATGACTTGGGCACGTGTGATGCATGACAAACGACAGAAATATAATTAATGGCCGCCCTCAAAAGAAAAACTATGTCGACGAGACAAGTTCCTTACATAATAACAAGGTTACGGAAGAAAAGCAAAGCTGGTTACATTTTAAAAGAAAAATTATCAGATCTCAACGCCACACACAAGTTTCTTCAATGTCAAATAAACATTTTGTTTTAATCAATTATGAAATTCATTGTTTTAAAAACAGTCATGTTATATTAGGGTAAGGGGATTTTACTCGTCTACGATGAATAAAATCAATTTAGGTAAATGAACTAAAATAGGTTTATTAAGTAAAATATATTTTACAATCCAGATAGATAGAAATGTTATAAATCAATGATAATCAATTGGATTTAGGTTAATTAATTGAAGTAGATTTTACAAGTCCGTGATGGTAGATAGGCTTTAAGTTAATTAACTAAAATAGATTTTACAAGTTTGTGATGGTAGATTATGTTTCCGTTAACTAATAGACTTTACAATACACTAACGGTAGATAGTCTTTAGGTTAATTAAGTCAGCGATGGTGGATAGTGTTTAGGTTAATTAAGTAAAACAGATTTTACAAGCCGAGGATGTTAATACTCTGTAGATAGACTTCTGCTTAATTGAGTTAGATAAAAAAAAAAAAAAAAAAGCATCGGAACAGTTGCTATGGTAACGAAGCTAAAATACGCCGAGTGAAGCCGCTAGACACAGATTACCTTTGAACTCTGTCGTGCATTCATACTAAGTCATAACTTTCTCGCTCAATTCCTTTATTTATAGCAGTGCTTAGAAGGAAAGAATGTAGTCGTCTCACCCTACCACAAAGGTTACATCAGTGACTATGGCAGAGAAAATTGTACAGAAAATCTGCATCAAATAGTTTTTGGCCAAGCACATTCCCTAGATCCGACAACAATCATATTCTCCAGATTTAGCTATTACGAGTTTTTCCTGTTTCCAAAAATCATATCAAAGGAACAAGTTTCAAGACGTCGAGGAAAATCCAAGAAAATACAACAAAAAAGATGCTCGCTATTCCGAAAAATCAGTTCAAGGAATGTTTCCATCAATGGAAACGACGCTGGATAAAATATGTAGCTTCAGAAGGTGACTACTTTGAAGGAGATTAAATGCCGAATTGATATCTGATGTAGTTTTCTTTTTATATAATCAGTCCCGATACTTTTTGTTCGGACCTCGTAAAATAGATTCTACATGTCAGTTATGGTAGATAGGCTTTATGTTAATTAATTAAAATAGATTTTATAAGTCAGCGATGGTGGATAGTGTTTAGGTTAATTGAGTAAAATAGATTTTACAAGTCAGGGATGGTAGAGAGGCTTTAGGTTAATTAAGTAAAATAGATTTTACAAGCCGGTGATAGGTATTACAATCTGATGTTTGTAAGCATATAGTTGTACTACTTTTATGATCCTTCAGAACATCCTATCTTTTATTATTTAAATCATCTTTTCACATTTTACCATTACAATTTGTTTTTGTTCTCTCATCCATTTACTCGTTAAATAGTTTAATATGATTATCTCTGAAGAAGAAGAAATTCTTTTTTTAAATTCCTACATATATCCTTATATGGTAATATGCATATGAAAGAATATGATATATATATATATATGTATAGCTTGTCACTCGTACTAGATGATACCTGTCTACAAGGGCGGCTAGCCAGTCCCTATTGCAGAAGCTTGCTCAGGCGCATTTTGTATTTATTCAACACCCACAGAGCCTACCTGTGGTTTATATTGCAACTATGCTGATCGGACCTTAGTTACAGTTTCTGGAAAAGAGCGTGTTATCTAGCATGATTAAAAATTTGAACATGGCCAGCATGCTCAAGCCCTCGGCTACGATGACTTGTGACTTCGTGATATTACAGCTATCGACGGTTCCCCAAGGGTTCTGTCTACACAATTTCACTCACAAGGCTAGGGTAATATATATATATACACACACACACACACACACACACACACACACACACACACACATGGGCACGTGGCCGAGTGGTTAGAACGTTCGCATTCTTGCCATAAACCCCAGATTCGTATCTCTTCATATATATATATATATATATATATATATATATATATATATATATATATATATATATACACAGCCTTAGCCAAATTTATGGAGCACCAATGAAAAATCGAAATTATGATTCAAACTTATATATTTAAAGGTTAAGAATAGTGGAGTAAACATTAATAACAACAATCAATATTTGGTATGTCCTCCTTTTGCCTTTATAACAGCTTTTATTCGTTTTTGCATATTATTGACTAAGTTGTTGCAGGTGGTAGGATCTATTTTCTACCAATCTTCATGAAGTTTGGCCTCTAATTCTTTTTTTGATGAACATTTGTGCATTCTCACTCTTTTCCCTAAATGGGACCACAAAGTTTCAATGGGATTTAGGTCTAGGGATTGAGGGGTCCACTTCATCACTGTAATCCCTTTTTTCTCAAACCAACCGATTGAAACTTTTGACGTATGGCATGGAGCATTGTCTTGTTAGAAGATTACATCACTTGGAATGTTATTATTAAATATTTTAGTCAAGGAGGTTCGGTAAACCTGGTCCAGCATGTTAGTATAAATTGTGGAGTTCATTCTGCCCTCACATGTGTACAACATTCCAGTGCCTGAAGAAGCCATGCAGCCCCAAACCATTACGCTTCCTCCTCCAAATTTTACAGTTGGAACCACACAATCAGGATGAAATGCCCCTCCTTCCCTACGGCGAACATAAACCGCTCCAGGGGTGTCAAAAATCTGATGAAAAAAAAATAATTTGTTACAATTTTTGAATAAATGTTATGGATGTGTATTCACATAAAAATTTCAATTATTACATCCAAAGTTTAGGAAATAGAAGCTGTTAACTTACCTCAAAGTTACTTTCGTCAGACCAAACAATTTTGCCCCAATCATCAGGTGTCCAATTTTCATGGTTTTTTGCAAATTCCAGTCGTTTTTTCTTGTTGGCCTGAGACAAGTATGGCTTCTTCCTGGCTTTGCATCCTTTTAATCCCACTTCAAATAACCTTCTTCTCACTGTTCGAGCTGATATGTTTTTGTTTGCATCCTCCCTAAGTTCAGCAGCAAGCTCTGAAGAACTTTTCCTCCTATTTGCAAGGGATGCTCTTTTCAAAGATCTGTCTTCCCTGGCGGTTGTAGACTTTTTACGGCCTTGTCCTTTTCTGTTTTTGAAAGACTTTGTTTCCTTGTACCTTTTAATCGTTGTTTGAACCCTCTTCCTTGAACATTCCATCTTCCTGGCAATTTCTACCTGAGAATATCCTTCACCAGATAAAGCAACAATTTGTGACCTTTTAATCTCTGAAAGCTGCTTCTTTGGAGGCATTTTCAAATATACACTGGTAGGAATCAAATATTACCCGAAAATTACGAAACAACCTTTAGTATGACAATAAATCATTTTGAATATTGGAATGAATTTAGTACGAAACTCAGCTAAAGCTCTTGAGAGAGGCTTTAAAGCAAAAAAAATACTACAATCTACTGTTAAATATTTTACGTTTGCTCTCAATTGTTCACTGTACGATTCTTAACCTTGAAATACGTAGGTTTAAACTATTATCTCAAATTTTTATAGGTGCTCCATAATTTTGGCCATGGCTGTATATATATATATATATATATATATATATATATATATATATATATATATATATATACACACGTTTTCAACTGATTTGAAGTGTAGTGGCTACTTCGAATCGATAGCTGCATCTACCATTCGTCTGTGCATTAAATACTGCTGTCATATTTGATCTGGGGTTCCTGCTATTAATCTCGGGGTTCTTGACAAAATCCAAAAAAGGATCTGCAATATAATTGATCCTGACTTGGCATCTCGACTTCAGTAACTCTCTCACCCACGTGACGTGGTTCAACTCTGTTTTTTGTTTTTTTGTTGTTGTTTTTTTTTTTCTACAAATCGTTTCATGGCAATTGCTCTGACGAACATTTTTACGTGGTACCCCGACTGCATGAATTTAAGCGTGCTACTAGATTGACATCTAGGTTCCGCCATCTTCTATCTTTTTGAATCCCGTTCATCTTTTTTCCTTTCCTTAATCCTCCATAAACTCGATATTTTCTCTTACTTTCACTCCTTGTAAGCCACTGAGACATTACCGCCTTGCTTGGGGTGAAAGGATTTAATATATATATATATATATATATATATATATATATATATACTATTTAATAGTTTGAGTATTTTACTTATTGCTGTAGCATACCTACGGGCGATATGTGTATGCCCCCATTTACATAAATACAGTAGTAAATAGTGAATGGTGGTCTGAAGTCGGAGATTCGTCTCCAGCTGTGCTGGTCAAACTTTCTGCCTCCGAGCAGAGATGATCCCCAGACGAGGCTATGTCGAAGGGCAGAGTCTCGTCTCGGGAAACACCTGCTACCCGACCTACGATATGCCACATTAAATTCGGCCTTGTGCTACATCTGACTGCGTGGGGCGGTTCGTAGATATCCTGCAGTTGGAGATTTATTGTGGAATTTACTTGACTTACATCTAGCAGTTGACTGCTACTTCTACTCGCCGCTGGCGAATCTTATATTTGTTGTTCTTGTCCTAAGTATTATCGTTCATTACCAACCTTTGTGTGATTATTCTATTCAGTAACATTCCTAGGTTACAATACTTATTGAACAGTATATTTATTTATTTTCGTCTACCAGCTTTATCATTCTAGAAATTTTATTAAAGAATAGTATGGGCACGCAGATAGGATTCGAAGCTGTGACCCCTTTTGCAGGAGAAACCGTCGTTAGTTCCGATGTGCTTTACACAGTTTCAGCCTCAGATTGCATCGACAATCAAGTAGAGTTGAATAATGCCTTATAAATACAGATCTTTCTCAGACTCTCGAAACATTCATATCTGCTCAGTATCATATCCTAACGTAAACAAAGTAATTTTTAAAGACGTTATATTTTTTTAATTTATTAACACGTGTGATTTTATTACTTAAAAGTTGTTTTTAGTGGAATAATCTTTCCATTTCTGTTTTTTTTCTGTTTATGCCTTAAATAGCACTTCAGTTCAACTGTTGGTTTGCACATCAAACCGCATTTAGGTCAGATTTTGAACTGAGCAGACACGAAGTGTTGTAATGGAATGTCCCACACTCCCTATCGCCTATGTGGACTGACGATATACCTGAGGGCTCGCTTCGGCAATTAGTTGGAGATTCGTCGAATTCTAGCTAGTCGAACTCTTCGGGTAGAGAGGAACCCAGACGAGGCTAAGCCGAAGGGCAGAGTCTCGTCTGGAGAGGTAGACAGCTACAGGGTCTATGGGGAATTTTTGCTCGAGTCCACGCGCTCGGTTTTTCCCCGCATTAAAAACGGCCTTGTGCCACATCCCTGATTTGCGGGAAGGTAACGTAAATAACCTTACTTCGGCAATTAGTTGGAGATTCATCTCCAGTAATGCTACTCGAACTCGCTGCCTTTGGGCAGAGAGGAACCCGGACGAAGCTATACTGAAGAGCAGAGTCTCGTTTGTGCTGTTAGACAGCTACCCGAAATTTAGAAATTTTGCCCGAACCTAGGGGATCGGTTTTTCCCCGCATTAAAAACGGCCTTGTGCCACATCCTGCCACGCGGGAGGAGGGTGGGGTAAATATCCTTGCTTCGGCAATTAGTTGGAGATTCGTCTCTAGCTGTGCTGATCAAACTCTCTGCTTCCGGGCAGAGAGGATCCCTAGACGAGGCTATGTCAAATGGCAGAATCTCGTCTCGAGAAACAGCTACTCGACCCCGTTTCATACGCGTAATTTTTTGACTGAGCCTACAGGGTCGGATACCCCACATTAAATTCGGCCTTGTGCCACATCTGACCGCTTGGGGCGGTTGGTAGATATCCTTGATTCGGGAATTACTAGCCTGCCACCCAATTCCCTGTCTTTCAGTAGAGTATTCTCTTTTACAATAAACCTCTCTTTTTTCATCTACGTATGTGCTGCTGTACCTTCACTCGAGTACCACCTTTGACAGTTTGTAACCTCTTTAAGGATACAACAGAGAGTTTGATCGAATCTTGGTGTTAGATCTTAGATAACGAAGACAGAACAAACGAAATATTTCGAAGTTCTTTATACCTTCATAGAAGACTGTCCTCCATTTTTTTTAAGGTCAACTGCTAGGGCTTCAAAAGAATAAGAGGTACAGTGACAGATTTAAGATTGTACTTCAATTTGTCTTTATATCTGAGTAGTACAGAATCTCCTATAGAAGGTAACTAAGGAAAACGGGAAGAAAGGACTAAGTATAAACTTCAAGAAGACAGAATGCATGGTTATCAGCAAGAGGATGAGCCCAAAGTGCAAATTAAATGTCGGGAATACAAAAATCAAACAGGTACAGAAATTTAAATATCTGGGAAGTGAAACATTCAGGTCCGAAGACGTATTAAGATGGCTAAAGATGCCTTCCAAAAGCTAAGCAGAGTATTAAGAGACAGAAAAATTTCGTTGAAAACAAAGAAAAGTGTACTGAACTGTTACGTGATATCTGTCTTCCTTTATGACAGCTAATGCTGGAAAATATCCGCAAAGGTGAAGAAGAGATTTGAAGCAACATGTGGTTCTACAGAAGGATGCTGAGGATACCATCCACCGGGCATGTGAGCAACAACGTGTTGACCATTTTCGCCAAGTCTATGAATATAGAATCCAGCGCAGTACGTAATCTGATCAATAAAACGTTAAAGATTAATACTCACGAGTCAGACACTCTACTGAATCTGACTATATCGCCAATACCACCACCAGCTGTTCTGTAATTCTTCGGTCTTCGATATCAAAGGCTGGCAGTGAATATTCGGAGAAAAAAAAATATGGCTGCCTTTATACACGTCGCATTGAATATTTTGAGCCTTCTGATTGGTTAAGCCTTCTATTGGTGAACTATAAAATGAGTCAGCTCTTTTTGACTGGCTCACTAATACATCATGTACCCAAAAATTCCAACACAACGAGGTTTTGGAGAAAATAGAAACAAAAAGAAAGCTCATACATAACATCAGGAAAAGGCAGTCGAAATTTCTGGGGCACGTAATGAGGAAAGAAGGCTTGGAAAATCTGATACGCACGAAACAGATTGACGAAAAGAGGAACAGAGGAAAGCAGTGCGTAACATACTTGATGAGCTTGAGTAAATGGATGGCAGAACAGGGTTTGGGAGAAATAGCAAAAAGACAAAACTTATTAAGAGCTACAAGGGACGGAAAGATGTAGACGGCCATGATCGCCAACGTCATGAAGGGACACGGCACAAAGAAGAAGTGGTCTGCCTACATTACGTGCACCATCCTATAGCAGACTGTATAAGAGTACCTTAGTTGAGCGGTACTCAGACATTCGTACGACATGACCAACCTTCTTTGCTACTTGTTATTGAATATATTCTTTGCTTTTTGTCTTTTTTTTATCTGGGCTAAATCCAGTGGACGTTAATGCCCACAATGTGAGAATCACCAATCCTTTGATCACGGGACATGATTTTTATTGCTTCTGTCTCATTCTTTTCTTTATTGTCTCTTACTCCAAACTAACTTTCATCATTTTACAGTTCAAATTCCTAGATGTAACTGTAAGTTCTATGCTAAAAGGTCCTTCCTCATACTTCTCGCTTGTGGAAATCTCTTCCGGACACTTGATTTCCAGTCAAATTTGATCTTCAAAGATTTGAATGCAATGACATTCGTTATCTTCTGCCTTCTTAATTCCAACTTTTTTTTATTGTTCTCTCTCCTTAATAAGGGGTTCCTTTTTCACACACTCTTCCATACGCAGTAACCCCTTGTGTCATAGTCGTTTTATTGCCTTGTTTGCGGTGAACAGATCGTTCATATATATATATATATAATTTATTTTAGAATATTAAAAGGGTGGGTACGAGATGCCAACCTACTAGGTTGGCATCTCGGTCCCACCCTTTTACTGTCGAAATAGTTAAATGTAACAGCCTTTTCCACTCCGACAGTTCTTCTCTCGCACTTCCGAACGGTGGAACTCCCCTCCTCTTACTTGCTTCTCTGTTAGCTATAATCGTCAAAAATTTAAATGTAATGTCAATCGAAATCTTCTGTTGCTTCGATCCCCGTTCTTTTTATCCTCCTTTTTAATTTTTCCTCACCCATCTAATACCTAGTATTTTTCTTTACATACATTCTCTGCGGGCCCTTGCGTACTAGTGGCATTCCCGCCTTGCTTCGGATGAATTAATATATATATATATATATATATATATATATATATATATATATATATATATATATATATATATATATATATATATGCGTGTGTGTATTTGTGTGTGTGTGTGAACACTGAGGTTAAATCTGAAGATTCCGTTCAAGCATGAAACAGATTGTCGCCGCTTGGTTTTGACCAAAGTGTTCACTTTTATATTAACACAGGCTCAATCCCTGATATTGAGCACTTTCGTCTATAAATATAGCATATCTTCAAACTATCTGCTTGGCGTTTGTTTACGATTGTAAAAAACAATACGCTAGATTTGGCTGATCGTTCTGTCTAGTGAAGATGGCTCATTTTACAAGTTCTGACTGACACCAAATCGGCTGGGTTTCGATCCGGGCTTAAGGCATTCGGTTGTCTAGTCACACTGGGGAGCTGTGATACAGAGAAACAGTACTGTCTGTGAATAACATAATATAAATATATATATATATGTATGTGTGTGTGTGTGTGTCTATAAGATGTCTCACATTGATTGCTGGTGTTAATAAAATAGTGCTCGATGTAATATAACAGCTATTAAGTATATATTAATAAATATACATATTATTTCTCACCGGTAACGTGACTTGAATTTCGTAAAAACATGTTCCTCTCAAAGCAGGTATATGCTAGAATTCGACCTGTTAGCGCCCAACGTCCTAGGATGTATGGTCTGCCGAAAGTACATGAATGTTCCACTTCGGCTCGTTTTGTCTATAGTGAGCTCCTCCCAGCATGAGTTGGTCAAGTGATTGGTTGAAGTTCTTGATTTTATTTTGATTATTCTGATTATTGTATTCCAAACTCGTCCCAGTTTACGTCTGATATACGTAAATTGCAACGTACTGTTGACACGGAATTTCTCGAGTCTTTTGTTCATGAATGTTCCTCTTGACAAGACTATTGGTATTTGTACTGGCTATTTGTATTGTGGCCCCTTAAAGCCTCCATCTTTTCCTGGGAGTGTCTTTGTAGAGCTGATCGAGGTGACTACTGTGTCTCTTTCAGCTTTGATAATAACATGTATCAACAGATTGATGGGATAGTGATGGGTAGTTATTTAGGACCTGTCATGAGCAATATTTCTGTAGGGTTTCATGAGAGGAAATTGTTTGATAAGGTCCCTAAACCATTCTGCTATTTCCGTTATTTTGAGGAGACATCTTTTTCATCGCATAATGAGGCAGACAAGTTTTTTTTCAACATCTCCATCGCTCTTTATATTTTACAATGGAGGTGGAGAATAATATTACCTTTCCTGGGCGTGATAGTTGAGAAAACTTCCACTTCCTTCTTCACCAGCGTATATAGGAAGCCCGCTTTTACAGGGTTGTATCTCAGTTGGTATTCTTTTACTCCTAAATCTAGGTAAATTAACTTTGTCAAAATACTTACTTATCGTGCATTGATGATATACTCAAAGTTCAAACTTCTATCCGGAAGGTGCTATTAAAAACATTAGATTTAAAATTTCTAAGTTTAATGAAGTTAAAGCATTTGGTCCGCTTAAATGTCATGTCTACATGAGATTACCTTGGATTAATTCTTATAGTCAATCATACACGGATAAGATTTCATCAACTGTCATGCACTGCTTCAATTTTGTAGTAGTATGGAAGATCTTTGCTACTAGGAGTGCTTTCTGATCTATTCGTAAGGATGTCATGTCAACCAATCAACAAAGTTTTGTTATTTATTGTTTTATGCGTCGATGTGCGGCTATGTGGGTAAGACTATTCAATGGCTTTATGTACGTAGACATGCTTCAATAGCATCCAGGCATTCACAGGTGCACGAGTTTGCCATCGGGGGGAGCATTTATTGAGTTCTGTCACTTTTGAGTCCAATTATTCAGCAGAGTTCTTCTCTACGCTGCACAGAGCTCGGACGAAACACAATCTTAACATCTTCGAAGCGGTTGTTATCAACACGTCTCTTGCAGAGAGAGCTGAAAACATAAACTGGCACTCTTCGGTGAGTCTTTGCCTTATTCTGGGCAACTTTAATTTCCTTTCCTTCTACTCACCCTTGTCTCTCTTAATTCTATTGCAAGGAGTTTTGTTTTCTTTCAGTTATTTTTCGTAATTCCGACGATTTTTCTTCTGACGAAACGTCGGACGAAACGTCGGACGAAAGGTCTATCTAAAATGTCTATTTTTAATCGAGACGATAATTTTGTATCCGACTTTACGATTAACAAAATGTTCCCTGTTTTAAGAATATATATATATGTATGTATGTATTACGTGTCTGTGTATATCGAGTTAAGTGTGCGTGTTAGTGTTCAGATATCGTTCGCTTATTATAAAATACTTCGACACAGGAAGTCAGAAAATATTACAAGATATCGACGACGAGACCAAAGTGTATTCGGAGAAGCAAAAAAAAAAAAAACAATAATAATCAGATTTATTCTTATTAAGGACTCCTTAAAAGTGGCCTGATGCCAGATTGACTTCAACCAGAGAAATCCAAGAAATAAAGACTTTGAATTAAACAGAAGTTTCAGCCGATCCAAACAAAAAAATGTATCTAGGCATTTTGCCTAGCCAAATTACTGTCACTTCTTATATGATAGGGCGATCAATACATTACACTTATATATATATATATATATATATATATATATATATATATATATATATATATACAATACATTGCATATATATATATATTAGGTTGGTGCAAAAATAATGACGTAATAATGTCGTTTTTTGACGTTAAAAAATAAGTCAAAAAACAACATTATTACGTCATTATTTTTGCACCAACCTAATATATATATGCATATATAAGTGTAATGTATTGTATATATATATATATATATATATATATATATATGTATATATAAGTGTAATGTATTGTGTATATATATATATATATATATATATATATATATATATATATATATATATATGTATGTATATGTACATATAAGTGTAATGTACTGTATATATATATATATATATATATATATGAAGACGGAGAGAAAGAGAGAGAAAGGGAGAATCAGATATAGACCAACAATTGACATCGCCTAATGTTCCGGTCGCAACAAGCTTCATACAGTGTCTGTCAGATTCACGACTATTCGCTCATCAAAAATTGGTTGGTGTCTGATGAACCAATGAACGTGAAACTGACAATCGTGCCAAGAATCTTGCTGCAAGCGGAATTTTAATTGTCGGTCTATACTCGACTCCATAGTGTCTCTTTCTTTGATATTGAGCACTGTTTTGAAAAACAATGCAATGAACACACACGCACACACATATATATATATATATAATGAATTCTCCCGTCGTTCATAGCAAGCATTTTCTGTCAAATTCGCTGAATCGATAAGCATTTGCTATATATATATATGTGTGTGTGTGAGCAATTTGCTGAACGCATAAAGCAATTTTTTGGCATGATGACAAAGAATTAAAAAAAATCGAGACAGATTTGAGTATAAAAGCATCGAGAGAGAAATTATCCCCTTTTGCCTTCACAGTTTATTGAGATTGATCCAATGTGGCGTCTAAAAAAAATATATATATATATATATGAAATAATTTTTCCTTATTCACCGTTCAGTGAAATAATACGGACACGAGGAGTTCAAAATATAATTTTTGAAAAAAATTAATTCATTGTCTATTTCAAGATGGATTACTTCAAATTGTTAAAAAGAGTTAAATCCCTTACTGACACTAAGAACATTTTAAAATATAATATTAATTTAAGTTTGGAATTACCGGAGCAAGAACTTAAAGAGATTTTTTTAAAGAGAAAGAAGACTTCATCAATTATCTTCAGGGAGAAATTCGATGGTAAAATCCAGAGATTTGTATCAAAGCCAACCTAGATTTAGAGGAAATTGGTTTTGTCTCTGAACAAAGGAACGAATTTGGTTTTCGAGGCTATGTCAATAATCGGCTTGCTGATATTGAGGAATCTGTCCGAGAAACGAGTATTTGCCACAGAAGCGAAGCTAGTTCCTTATCTAACAGCCTTTCAATGATATCAACTCTCAAATTACAGAGTGCAAATTTTAATGGTATTGATCCTTCAAGTTTGAATTTAAGAATTGTATAGCACAGTTTAACAACTTTATTAATTCCATTAAATCTAAAAAAGGAAAGCTAACCCTCTTAAAGAGTTATCTTTCAAGTAATCTTACATCTTAGCTTAGAAGACGATAATTATGAAGTAGCAGTAAGTCTATAAACGAAAGAATCTTGGGGTGTGCCTTTTATAATTCATGAGATCAAATAATGACCTGTTCTCCTAAATACAACAGCAATTTTTTGACTGTTAAACATTATTATAAGGGCTGATTTGTCACAGTTAAGAACCTCGTATATTATGGAATTTTTGAAGAAACTCCTCGGGATTCAAACTCGTAAGCCACATCATATTTGATAAGCTACCCCATAATTTAAGGTGGGAAATCATTCACAGGGTAGGCACCAGTTACTCTTCCTTAAGGGATGTATTTGAGAACTATAATGAAACCATCCGCACACTAACGAAGAATAAGTATTATTATATTTAGTATATTTTTCATATACACGGAAAAGCCTCTTATTCTTCGTTAATTCTGTCCTGGTTAAGACTTTAAACTAAATCCGGTGTCGAGGATCCGCTTGAAGGGAGTTTGGAGACATGCCTTGATTGCCATTACTCAGACGTCCATTCTGATCCGGAGTGGCACTATCTGTTTAGCTTGTCCTTGATAAGACATTAAACAGTTTACATGCAATCTATTGGAAAATTCAACACAATAGAATTTTTTCAATGCGCTATATTTATCGTCGCGGCGGACATTTAACAATGCATTAAAGAACATAACCCAAATAATAATTCCGATTGAAGAAAATACTTCTCAAAAAATGTATCAACCAAAGTACACTTCAAACTATCCTTGAATATTTGGTCCGCCTCATGATGACAAGCTACTATGGGAATATTATATGGCTCAATTGAAATAACCACAAAAGTATCCCGTCCTGGGTATGACGATAAACTACGTTCAGCAGCAAGGCCTCTGATCAGGAGGTTTTGAGGAGCGTGGAACCACCTCTTAATTGCTGGTGTTCCCAAGTTCACCCTGACCCGGGGTAGTAGCACCTGTTAGGGTCCAATATATGGGAAAATAGTTAACTCCGAAACTGGGGTAAAAACACTATGAAAGTGCAAAAATAGATTTTAATACCAGAAATACTTTGTAAAAAAATTATTACCAACAACAAATTTTTGAAGGAAAAAAAATATTACCAAGTTTACATTTTTGGAGAAAAAATATTACCAGAAATAATTTTTTTGACAAAACAAGATATTACCAGCAATAAAGATGTTGTCGGCATTAAATAACCCATTGAGGTTGATATGCCGTAAAAGAAAATAAACCAAACCAATCTAAAGCAAAGAATACATATTCTATTCATACGAATCTATCCGAAAAATGTTGTCGGCATTAAATAACCCATTGAGGTTGATATGCCGTAAAAGAAAATAAACCAAACCAATCTAAACCAAAGAATACATATTCTATTTATACGAATCTATCCTAAAAATTTTGTCGGCATTAAATAACCCATTGAGGTTGATATGCCGTAAAAGAAAATAAACCAAAAACAAAACAAAACAAACCACAAAAGTATCCATTTTTTTTAATCATGCAAAAACTCATAAAAACATAAATGGGGACCAACACAATTATGAATAAATACTAAAATGTAGTGTCATGAAAATAAATACAAATAACAAAAGAATTAGTAATGTCATTTTTAATTGGTATAACTAATACTTTAAATACCTTAACAAGGATAGAAAATAACATTTTATGAAACAATAAATGTAATAGTATATACACTCCTGATCAAAAATTTAAGACCACTTGAAAATTTTTTATAAGAGACTGTTTGTCATGGATACATTATAAACTTTTTCTTACTTAAGGTTACTAATTCTATAATCTAAAAAGTTATGTAGACAAAAATTTATAATCCGAATATTTTATTGAGAAATTGAGATTTTTATAAAATGAGGCGTTTTACATTTGATCAAAATTATAAGTCCAGGGTGTATAAATTGTTAGATCTAGGGTAATTCCAATGGTTTTAGTTCAGTTAGAGATCAGCAATCACTGCGTAAAGGTGTCACCATGCCTAAAGCAAGCAAACTTACCGGAGTTGAGCGTGCTCGAATTCTAGATTTCCATAATCAAGGTTTGTCACAGCGGACGATCGCAGCTAAGGTAAATGACAGTGCGAATTATGGAAACGCAAAGTCTACTGGTAGGCCCCCAAAAATATCTCCGGCATTGAGTAGGAGAATAAGACGGGTTGTTGTGAAAGCCAGTGAACTTTCTTCTCGTCAAATTAAGGCAGCCACAGATGCTGATTGCAGTCCAGTAACCATCAGACGATACTTACGACAAAAAGGCATAGTAAATAAAAAGCACAAACAAACTCCTCGGCTGCTTCCACGTCACAAAGTGAACCGTTTAAGGTTTGGTCGTGAATACCAAACATGGGACATTGAGAAGTGGAAGAAAGTCCTGTTTTCTAATGAGAAAAAATACAATCTAGATGGTCCTGATGGCTTCCAACGATATTGGCATAACAAAAACATGCCTCCTGAAATTTTCTCCACGCGTCATAGTGGTGGAGGGTCCCTAATGACATGGGGTGCCTTTTCTTACAGAGGGACGATGGAGCTCCAGGTGGTGCAGGGTCGTCAGACAGAGGCTGGTTATGTTAGCATGCTACTAAAAGCATCGTTGGTGACGGAGGGCCATCGTTTGTGTGAGGATGGATGGTTATTCCAACAGGATAATGCTGCAATCCACGCTGCATGCCGGAACTTGACATTTCTACAAGAAAATGGGGTCCATCCCTTGAGACATCCTGCATGCTCACCGGACTTGAACCCAATTGAAAATGTTTGGGGATGGCAAGAGATGTTTATCGAAATGGCAAACAATATTCAACAAAAAATGAACTACAGAAGCTGGAGCAATATTTCTCGCAGCTTAATGGAAACACTAATTTCTAGCATGCCTCTCAAAGAATTTTAGAAGTCATCCAAAATAGTGGAGGTAGAACTCATTATTAAATTTGGTTGTTGAATGTTTTCGTACACTTTTCGTACAATTTCGTAGAATTTTTGTCTCTGGTCTTATAATTTTGATCAAGTGTAAAACGCCTCATTTTATAAAAATGTCAATTTCTCAATAAAATGTTCGGATTATAACTTTTTGTTTACATAACCTTTTAGATTATAAAATTAGTGACCTTAAGTAAAAAATGTTTAAAATTTTTCCATGAAAAACAGTCTTTTTAAAAAAAATTTCAAGTGGTCAAGTGGTCTTAAATTTTTGATCAGGAGTGTATATAATACAGAAGCTAAGAATCTATACCTAACCAATAAAAGAGGCAGAATTTGAATTGAATTAAGAAATTTACAAGTGTCAAAAAAAGGTGGGGGAGTATACTTATACATGTATTCACTAATAATAGGTTATAATAATATCAAAGGATATATCTATAATAATATATCAAAGATTATCATATTTGTTATATCGTGGATAATAAGATATAAGCAACTAGGTAATCCCGAGTGGAAAGATTACACTAACACAGGAATTAAGTAAAACAATAACAAGGTTTTTATTGCATGGAAAGCACAATGATTAAGAGTTTGTAAATATAACAATTGGTAAAACGGGAGATACGTCACGGTAAAACGGGAGATACGTCACGGTAAAACGGGAGATACGTCACGGAGAATCGTAGTCGTCTTTTTCCTTCTACTACTATAATTCGTTACGTCTTTTATTCTCTCAGTCACGTCTCTTTTAGACTGACCAATCACTGTCGAGGTGTGTTAGATTGTTCCACTATAACAATATTTCACACTCTTAATGAATAGTCCTAAAAAGTTCATTGTCAATAAATGATTATTGAAATGCTTATTTTATAAAAAAAAGAACTTATATTACGAAGTTATGAACTGGCAACATACAATGGAAGTCTGAGTTGTTAAATTTCCCGCATGTTACTAAAGCTTATTTGCAAGTAAGCAAGCATTTTTGGCAAACATATAAGCAAATTCGCTAAACAAATAAGCATTTTATATATATATATATATATATATATATATATATATATATATATATATATATATATATATATATATATATATATATATATGGGGGTGCAATTTGCTGAATGCATAAAGCAATTTTGTTGGCATGATGACAAAGAATTAAAAAAAATCGAAACAGATTTGAGCATAAAAGTATCGAGAGAGAAATTATCCCCTCGCCGGCTCTCCTTTTTATATATGAAAAAATATAAAAGTAATAAAAATATAACAGGAATCCTCTATTCTTTCCTTGTTTTGTAATGAATTTCTTATATAAAGTATGTTCTATTTGTCTCATCTTTGTTCATCAAGTCACGACTCTTTTTGGGGAGTCGTTAAATTTCCGACATTATTAAAATGTGGAGAGAAACAAAGATAAAATAAGAAAAATTGTAGTTCGCCAACCTGTGTATCTTTTTGCTTGCTTGATAGATAGATAGATAGATAGATAGATAGATATGAACAGAATTGTTGTCCTTGTTTCGGTGTGAGGAACCCGCACCCAAAGTTTGTAAAAGTGTTTTTGATATATATATATATATATATATATATATATATATATATACTAGTAGCATGGCCTGGCGTTTCCCGTGCTTGATTCAAAAATCGTACGACTCATACAGCAATCGCTATCACTTGACTTAAAATATTTTTGCCCTTCCTTGCCTTTAAAGTAGTGCCCTTTGCCGTGCTGATGTTGCTACATGCCTTACCTCTTGCCTATCTCACACTGTGAATTTTTTCTAAGCTCTATACTAAACATTAAATCTGAAGAACTGAACAAAATGAACACAAAACGATCAGCTTTAAAAAAGGACTCGTAACTGGAAAAGCTGAATGAAAAAAAAATGTTAACAACAAATACTATTTCACACCCAACCCAGTTCTGCGGAATCAGAATCAACGTTGAGTTTAAGCAAGCGAATGTGCTAACTGGAGTAAAGTGCCATGCAGATTTAAATTTTTCCCACTTGTGACGAATGCAGCTATCGATTTTTTTTACATGCTAGCATGCTAGTTAACATTCGTGTCACTCAGCTGTTGGCTCTCACGCTGGCCAATAGAATCTTCCTGCCTATTCGTGGCAGCCAGCTATAGGCTCTCACTCTGGCCAGTAGAAAAATGGCCGCAAACTACATGAAAACTGTCGTAGAACCATGAAAAAATCGATTATTTCCACTATCGATGGGAGTTGGGAAATGCCTTTCCACTAACTTGGAGCATGTGCATGTAAATTTTGGTGCAAATGCGTCGAAAATTGCGGCCGTGCATTCGTTACACACACACACACACACACACACACACACACACACACACACATCCTGCCTTTTATATAATATATATATATATATATATATATATATATATAAATAATTATTTATTTAAAAATATGTTTTCTTCGATACATAAAAGTTCTCATGTTTCATTTTTAAATAAATAATTATATTTAGGCTCTACTTTTGTATCAAGCACTGTTTTTTTTTTAAAAAAAAGCAAAAATACTGAAGAACTTCGAATTGTTTACTTAACGTGTTCTTTCCTATTTTCTATATATTTTCACACATATATATAATTTAGATTTTCTCATTCAATTACACCCCATTAGTCTTATATATAGATTTGTAAAACAAAAAATAAATTTAAAAAATAAAATAGATAAATAAAATAAGTAAATCACATTTTGTGGAGTCTCTGAATTCAAAATATCTGCTGCCTTGTAGGTCTTGCCTCTTTAGACAAAGCCTAGAAGTTAACTTCAAAAACAAATCCGCCTTGCATGTCGTCTCAAAGAAAGGAACTAGACCCACACCTAGTTCGAGCCGCGACAGAAAATAATTGACTTAGTACACGGGTTCGAACACACACAAGACTGAGACACGTTATGGCTCCCTGGACTTCTCTGATTTCAGACCAGTCGCTCATGGGTGTATCACCTACTACACTTTAAACGACGACGTTAGCAATAGCTGTTGCATTTGACGTCACACTAGACAATTTCAAACGTCTAGCTTCCCAAAGAATACCAGGATGTAGACAATGGAGCCCTAACTCCACACAGACAACACATACGTTCAATGACTACGATAGTCAAAAGTACTTGAACAAAAATAAGAAAATATGAACTTCGAACTCTTTATCCACATCTTCGAGCATAGTACCCAATTTGAGCGTAATATTCAACGCCTTATGCGAAAACTGGAAAAATATAATAAAAAATTAATCAGACAGCCCGCGTCTGTAGACTGCCATTGCACTAAGGACGGGGCATTGATATTCATACCGATGCCAGCGCGACAGACATTTGCGGAGGCTGGACAATTTTTGGTCTTGGCCCAGGCGTACACAGTAAACCCAACTTTTTGTCACATTACATGTCAGTGGAGAGACGGGATAAATATCCTGCTGAAAACGAAGGCTACATGTCATTTTCACCTATTAACTGTTTTTCTCATATTCTCTTATACTCAGTAACACTTTGGGCCTTAGTGGTTTCATTAACTTGCTTGTAGTGAAATGAAAAAAAACCTCGTTGAGCAGCCCCGGTTAGGATCGAATTTATTGCAATTTGAAATTAGCCTGCAAAGAAACATTGACAATAATGAAACTGCTTTATAGTCCCCAAAATATTTAAAATAATTGTATCAAAATAATTGTATCAAAATATGTGTATCAAAATATGTGTATTCTAAGTCGCTAACGATAATAATCCCAACACACTTATTTTACATACTTTATTACAAAAATGATTTAATTTCTCTCAGCTTCTGAAGAATTCTTTAACACCAAAGTAGACGAGACTTAAAAACACTGAAGCGGAATACAACAAAAGCAGAGCG
Source organism: Acanthosepion lycidas (assembly GCA_963932145.1). Classification (NCBI taxonomy): domain Eukaryota; kingdom Metazoa; phylum Mollusca; class Cephalopoda; order Sepiida; family Sepiidae; genus Acanthosepion; species Acanthosepion lycidas. The sequence continues at coordinate 76,787,972 of OZ010600.1, forward strand.
ACTGTTATGCACCAAATGTGCACATAAAAGAGACAGCAGAAACCTTCAGAAGAATTTTGATTGACCGATTCCGAAAAGACGAATAGGAAATCTTATAACTGGAATTTTTTCTGTTTTTAGAACGTCTCGCGATAAAGCCAACTCTGTCGTTCTTGACATGGCTTCATTTTTTAAAGATACCAGGTGAATTTTTATAATGCTGATAACTCTTCCTGACCAATTATTTCATTCCGCTTTTAATATAAAATTCGGTTTGCCCCTGGCGTCAAATGTTTAGGAAATTTTGTAATTCATTTGTACTTAGCAAATATCTATATATTTATTCTGCACATTCTTGTCTATGTTCTTTACTAAGCAACATTCGATTCAGGATTAAAGATTTATATTTTCCATTTCTATGTCACTAGAAAAGTCCATTGCAAAAAATGGGCAATTCTTTTGGCGGCCACAATCTTAGTAACATAAAATATGCAGATGACACAGTATTGATAGCAGACACAGAAAGGAACCTATAAGAACTTCTACAGAAGATAGTGAAGGAAAACGAGAATAAAGTCTCATTATGAAGAAGGAATTTTTTTTAAGCATTTCACCCCAAGCAAGGCGGGAGTGCCACTAGCGCGCAGGGGGTTACAGAGAGTAAGTCAAGAGTAAAGAGGGTGTGTTTGAGGAAAGGATATAGAGAAGGACGGGGATCGGGATCAATGCATCAGAAGATGTCGATTGATATTACATTTGAATATTTGAAAATTATAGCTATCAGGGGAACAAGTAGGAGGAAGGGAGTTCCACTGTCGGGAAGTGCGAGAGAAGAAGCTGTTGGAGTAGAAGAGGCGGTTACATTTAACTGTTTCGACAGTGAAAGGGTGGGACCGAGATTCCAAACTAGTAGCACGCCTAAATTCATGCAATCGAGGAACCAGTGAAAATAGCTCGTCAGAGCAGATGCCATGAAAATATCTGTAGAAAAGACAGAGGGAAGCCACAGCAAGTCCTTTGAGAAAGTGACTGTAGACGAAATGCTAGATCAGGACCTATCACGTTGCATATCCGTCTGGCTGTTAGCAAGAGGAAGAGCCCAACCAGCAAATTGGAGACACCAAAATCAAATAAGTACAAATATTTAAATATCAGAGAAGTGTCTTAACAGAGAACCGAAAGTGCGACACTGAAATCCGAAGGCAGATTAGGATAGCGAAAATGGCTACCAAAAGCTAAGCAAAGTATTACGAAACAGGATAAACCGAAAGTCAAGAAAAGGATACGTAATATCATTCCTCCTATATGCCAGTGAATGCTGGACAATGTTCTCAAAGATGAGGAAGTGATTTTAAGCAATAGAAATGTAGTTCCAAAGAAGTATGCTGAGACCAAACAGGTAACCAAAGACAAAGTTTTAGAGAAAACGGAAACAAAAAAAAAACACTTATACTTAACATCAGGAAGAGGCAATTGAAATCTCTAGGTCACATAATGAGGAAAGAAGGCTTGGAAAATTTGATACTCACAAAACAGATTGAAGGCAAGACAGAGGAAAACAGCGCATAACCTACCTAGAGAGCGTGAGTAAAGGGATGGCGGAACAAGGTTTAGGAGAGATAAGTAAAATACAAACTGTATTAAGAGCTATAAGGGACAGAAAATTGTGGAGAGACATGATCATCTACGCCCTGAAGAGACACAGTACATAGAAGAAGAAGAACCTAGAAATAAAGAAAAAGTGATAAATTGTTATGTAATTTCACTCTTCCTATATGGCAGTGAATGCTGGACAATCTCCTTAAAGATGAAGAAGAGACGGAAATGGGATTCTATCGACCAATGCAGAGAATAACATGGGCAAAATATGCAAGAACCGAAGAAGATTTAGGGAGAATAGAACCGACAATGAAATATATTAGCAATCAGAAAGCGACAATGGAAATAATATCACATAATGACGAAAGAAGGCTCGGAGAGTTTAATACTCATAAGGCATACTGAAATATACTAATAAACAACTTAAGAAGTATGAGTGAATGGATGGTAGAACAAGTATCACAAAGTAGAAAAAAAGAAAGTTAGGGTGAAAAGTTACAACAAAATATTGGAAGTTGTTGAGAGCCAACATCGCTCACATCCTGTAAGGACATTGTTTAGGAAAGAAAACAAAAATATTCCCACTTATTTTTAATTATATGCTATTATTATAGACATTGATTATTATATGACGTTATTACCTACATTGATTTTTACTTACATAATAATATTACTTATATTGATTTTTACTTACATGATATTACTTGTATCGATTAGTGGACGTACGGCTGATGTAATGGATAGCAACTCTAAATAAGAAATCAGAAAGCCGAGTTTGAATTCAAGCTGGGTTCGTTATATTCACTTACGCACACAAAACTATGGGAAACATCTCTTCACCCCAGTTATAGATTAAATAGTAGGACTTATATCTCGAAAAATCATTATTAATCTAAAAAATTGCTAATGTAATATTCATTCGTAAAAAAAAATTATTCATACATTCTAGAATATGTTTCGGCTTCAAATAACAAAAAAGTGGGTGAAAAGCCGTAAAAGATAACTGTATCAATTCTATCGATATTACTGCTTTCAAGTTTTAGTAATATATTATTACTTATTGTGATTTTCCCTTATAACATTATTAGATAATTATTCGACTGCATTAATTATGTAGGGAGCCGGTGGCTTCACATTCAACGGAGAATGTTATTGGCCTACCAGTTGGGAGAATTTGTATCGACTTTGTACTATATCATCGGGAAAGAGGTGAATCCATTTCTACCACCCACCTACTCCAACATTCTATACAAGGAAAAAAGTTTGGTACACTTCAACCTTTTAAAGGCAATCTATCTTAATGGTCTGATAATTGGTTGGGTCAGGGTTCATTTCTTGCTGCTGGTAGCACGTAACCTAATACTATCGCATCTTGATAGAAAGAAGATGGATGCAGCCAAGTAAACAGCATTACAGTGAATGAAGCCAGGAAAGGTAATTACTTAGCATAGCATGGAGAATATGCTATATATATATATATATAGCATTGAGAGGTGTTGCTAAATTTCTACATAAAACGAGTGAAAGCACGTACGATACCCAGCCCTCGTCAGCTGCCAACCAGGGAAGGTAACATAGTTTCGGTGGCTAAGGCGGTACTGCCACCCCTGGCGCCACCAGCAGCTTTTGCCACCAGACAGGTATTGTGTGTGTGTGTGTGTGTATGTGTGTATACGTGCCAGTTTCTTACGATTTTTTTGCAAGTGCAAGTCAGGTTTTCAACGTTGCGTTAGCCAATACACAACGCGCTCGTAGCAACCGTTATCAATGACGTAGAATGGAAAATAAACAGATGTGTTTCACGTCGGAAGTAGTACGATATTGCGAGCATGGTTTTAATTAACTTTGTTTATTTTTTTATCTTGACCAAATCCAATTCGGTGTCTGTTGAGCTGTGGTCTGAAGACGAGGTGAAGCACGCTTCAGGCTCTGGCCAGTGATCCCCACCTTCAAAAGGAAGGAAACGATCGACCGTCCAAGGAATCTACGGCACCCAACCTCAATAGATAGCACATGACATCTCCACCTCTTTTCACCGGATCGCAACGATTCGTAACGGTTTTTCTTTCGCTCGTGTGCCTCCTCCCTGTTCTCCTTCTATTGAATCGCTAATTTCGCTACTAGGGGGACACATTTCTTTGAGTCAGACCACACTACAATGTCAGGGCGTACGTCTGTTTGAATGATGTGTACCGGAAATTGCAGAGGTGTTCTAAGATCAACTAACACTCTCCAATCACGAGCTCCACTCAGTAGCGTTATGCTGGAAGTTATTTGTGTCTTCTGCATAGGACGTTCACCTTCCTTGTGAAAATGGATCTTAGGTTCTCTGGCAGTTACAGGCAGTTTGTTGGCTGCTTCACACTGTATACTAAGTCCATGAACACTTCCAACACTTTGTTATGACGCCACGTGTACAGCTGCAGTGATTGTGCGCATGCAGGGAACACATGACGTAAATACCTAAATCACATAATGCGCATACATCGGTGTCAGCGTACCCCCACAACTTGAGGTTGGTCGCATTTGGTAGATCATAGGTAGATCGGAGGAGGAATTATATTACCAATGGCTCCATTGCAATCATGGTATTCCATGATAGCTTCATCGGATCAATATCACTCCATGTAGTCCAAGCACATTGTTTGGACTGAAAAACAGCAGTAGCCGTTCACTGCTCTTCCTCGAAATTCCTTTATGAAACAGAACTATAAACTATATATAAATAAATATACATATTTATCCTCACAGAAAGCACGACTCTGGGTTTCATGCACAAGTCTGACCATACATAATACACATATGTTACATAATTCATTTTTTTATGTCGCAGTAATCGGACAGACTATATTTTATACAAGAATTGTTGTTATATATATATATATATATATATAATAAACGTAAAAAATTAATTAAATGTGTGTGTGTGTGTGTGTGTGTGTGTGTGTGTGTGTGTGTGTGTGTGTGTGTGTGTGTGTGTGTGTGTGTGAAACCCGTGTTCGAATCTCACCACGGTTGATTTGTCAGGAAGGAGATTTCCTGATGTTATCGATCTGGAGGGGAACGATTCCAGTGTGCGGCACATGGAAAGTACCTGAGAACCATGCAACGGATTGACCCATGTCTCGTGGGTGAATCTGGTAAACGGAACACTTAGGGAACCGTAGATAGTCATCCGAGGGTTTGAGCGCGCAGGCCTTGTTCAGATTGTTGAACACGCTAGATAACACGCTCTCTCCCAGAAAATGTAACTAAGGTCCGTCTCAGCATATTTGCTGTATAAACCACAGGTGGGCTCTGTGGGTGTTGAACAAGCACAAATGCGTGTGAGCGGGTGTCTGCAATAGGAATTGTCCAGTTTCCCTAGTAGACGAGTGGCCAGCTAAATAGATAGATAGATAGATAGATAGATATGAACAGAATAGATAGATAGTTAGATAGAAAGATATGAACAAGAGATAGGTATGAACATAATGAGATAGAAAGATAGATATGAACACGAGATAGATAGGTAGATAGATATAAACAGAATTAGATAGATAGATAGATTTAAAATAAACGTAAAAAAAGTTCATAAAATTTATATTTAAAATTAAACAAAACACAGGTTAATTATTTGGTTCGAGTTATAAGGCTAGAGATAAAATATAAATATAATTATTGACGTCTAAATAGTTTAAAACAATCTATGTATACACACATGTACGACTATATATATATATATATATATATATATATATATATATATATATATATATATATATATATATATATATATATCTTATAGATTTCCAATTATTACACTATAGAATATTACATAGGAATAATTGTGGGCCCGAATACGGTTATTTATGGCTATTTTATAGCGTTAAATTTTTACTCATTATTTATTAGTGATTAATTAATTATTTGTTGTTTATTATTATTCCATTCACATATTTTTATGTGTGCATTTGTCGTTTGTTAATATGTTTATTATTTACTTAATTTGTTTATTTATTTATACAGGTTTTTTTTTACTTAATTTGTTTATTTATTTATACAGGGTTTTTTTTTAACTTAATTTGTTTATTTATTTATACAGGGTTTTTTTTTACTTAATTTGTTTATTTATTTATACAGGGTTTTTTTTTTTACTTAATTTGTTTATTTATTTATACAGGGTTTTTTTTTACTTAATTTGTTTATTTATTTATACAGGGTTTTTTTTTACTTAATTTGTTTATTTATTTATACAGGGTTTTTTTTTTTTTACTTAATTTGTTTATTTATTTATACAGATTTTTTTCCTTATTTTTTCTCGGGATTTTTTATATTTGTTTAGTTTAAATGATTATATATTATCTATGTTTTATATAGTGTATATATTGCATTTATCAGTGGTATTTTACAAGGTATTCATTTTAAATTTTTAAGTAACGTAGTAAAAATTTGTTTTCATGTCTGCATTTTGAGATAAGTTCTGATCCCTTATTTAGTAATTTTTGTTGGTCTGGAAAATCGATTGTAGTTATTTTCTTCTCCAGGCTGAGTTTACAGTTTTCGATATATTGTTTTAGGCTGGTGCTGTTTTTCTTATTTTTCAGGATATTTTTTGGTTTAATTTGTTTTTGTTTTTAATTTTCCATTTCCCATGTATGTTTAGAAAGTACACACACACACACACACACACACACACACACATATATATATATATATATATATATATCAGACTGATGGTGGTTAACTAAATGGCAAAATGGAAATTAATGAATGTCACGGGTTTTGTCCTTTAAAATGACTTTTACAGATTAACCAATGTTTTTATTCATGGGATCATATACAAATATATATATATATATATATATATATATATATATATATATATAATAGCTGGCCACTCGTATTCGAGGATACCCGTCTACTATGGTGTCTAGCCAATCCTTAATTCAAACGCTCGCTCAGGCGCAAATGTTTGGTCAATACCCACAGATCCCACCTGTGGTTTATACTATGCTGAGCAGTTACAGTTTCTGGAAGAGACTGTGTTATCTAGCGTGATCAACACTCTGAACAAGCCCAGCACACTCAAACGCTCGGTCAAAATGACTTGTGACTTCGTGCTATCGTCGCCCCCCCCCCCAAATGTTCCGTCTACGCAGTTTCACTCACAAGGCTTGGGTCACCTCCCAAAATTGCCGCACGTTGGGATCGTCCCTATATATATATATATATATATATATATATATATATGGAGACATTTGTTTGTAATTTGTTTCACCGCCTATTTTCTTATATATAATTCCATCAGTAAAAAAATTATCTAGCCTGAAGTAGACCCTTTTGTGGAACGAAACACGTCGTATAACTTTTTTTCAATTTTGCCGTTCAATTACCCCTATGTAAAGATCCTGTCAAACACACAAGCTATTACTTATATTGATTATTATATATATTAGACTACTCCTTATAAAAGGCAGGAAACTAATTCTTGCTGCATTTTTTTTAAAAGATCTCTTTGAGGCTACTTTTCAATATATATATATATATATATATATATATTATAGTGAAATAATTATTTTTTGTCCTGTAAAGGTGTGTTGTTGTTCTCACACGATAATGCCAAATTACATATTGCCTAAGCCAGCCAGGTTATGGCACTAAATATAAAGGTTTTGCCTTATCCGCCTTGCTCTCCTAACATTGCTCCACCTGATTCACATTTTTTCAGTCCATTGTAGTGTATGCTTTTTTTTGTTTGTTTGTTTGTTTTTTTTTGTGGGTAAAATAGTTTATTAATTATGAAAAGGTTAAAACTAATATTAAGTGTTTCTTTGCATCGACGCTTGAAGTTTTACGCTCAACCGATAAAAAGTTTGCTAAATAAATCAGATTATGTTATCGATAACAAGGGAAAATTTAATCTTCATTAAATATATCAAGGCCAAAGAAGTTTGTTTCTTTTGCATTTTTAAGTGCAATAAGATTTTCTTTCCAACCTAATATTTGACGAGTATATGATATTATGCTGAGGTCTTCTTGCTTGGACTCTCTTCAGGCTTCTTACTTTCTAGTCAAATTTGATCTTCAAAAATGTAAAAGCAATAGCAGTCGTTATCGTCTGTCTTCTTAATTCCTGTTCTTTTATTCTCTCTCCTTACTAATGCGTTTTGTCATAAACTTTCTGTTATGGGAACTTACCTATAACGATAATGGACTCTTCCTGACACTATAAATACTGCGCCTCTCAAGAGGTATAATGAATGAATGGTGGAACCAGCACCAGGTCATGACTGTTGAACTCTCTGCTTTGACAGAGAGGAACCCGGAGGAAGCTTTGCTGAAGGGCAGGGTTTCGTCCGGTGAGGTAGACAGGCCTGAACCCGTCTAGGCGGGTTCAAAGGGTATATTTTTGGCCGAGCCTACAGGCTCGGGAAACCCACGTTAAACTCGGCCTTGTGCCACATGCAACCCTCGTGGGGGGTGGGGGCTAGATACCGAATGAATGGTGTGAGGAGCACCAGGTCATGACTGTTGAACTCTCTGCTTTGGCAGAGAGGAACCCGGACGATAAGGGCAATGTTTCGTCCGGGGAGGTAGACCGGCCCTGAACCCGTCTAGGTGGGTTCAAAGGGTATATTTTTGGCCGAGGCTACGGGCTCGGAGAAACCCACTTTAATCTCGGTCTCGTGCCATATATATTCCTCGTGGGTGGGATATTAATTACAAGGAATGGTGTAACAAGTCGAGACAATATTAGTTCACTCTAAACCAAACGGGCAGTCATTACTAACAACTTCAACTTCTTGTACTATATTTCTGTTTTAATATATCTTTGTTATTCTACTCTTGTGTTCGTGTTGTTCTTCCTTGGTTCTAACCTTGAACCATAACTGTGATGCGAGGATATTGGACCATAACAGTGGCGACGAGGAACTGAACAAACGAATTCTACGCGGAGGACAAACCTTTTTGCTATCCGTCACCCATAACACTTTCACGGTCAGTAACCCCTTGCATCTTAGTGGCTTTATTGCCTTGCTTGGTGTGAAATGATTTTAAAAAATATTATCTTATGATGTTATATTTAATATAAAAAAAAGATCGTGGTGTTTTAAATGCACTTTAACTTCTACTTATACCAGTGTACATTACTATATTGATTTTTACAATATATGATTATATTGAATATTTTTACTTGCATAATATTATCATTTATATTATTATATGCTAGTATTACTTATATCAATACTTATACATTATTGCTTAAATCAATTTCTTCAGTATATGATATTGGCTATTATATGATATTATATTAATTTTTACTTACATGATATTATTACGTACATTGGTTGTCATATGACTTTATTATTTATGTTAATTTCGGCTTACATATTGATTACTTATGATTACTTATATTGATTTTTGTTTGTCGGTATCTTTTAGAAAGAGTTTTAATGAGCCTATTTGATATTGATCCCTTTTGAGAAAAGGTCAGTTGTCTTGACTGGATCCGGTCTGTAACCAATCTTATCAATTATATAAACGACTTGAAAGATGATAAAAAAAAGATTTTTCTTTTTCTCATGAAGGTAAGAAACAAATTCTGGCCTCGAAAATGCTGTAACCAAAACCATTTCCCTTTGAGACTTCCGTTGCACTCTAAGACATTGAAATAAAACTGGACAATCACACCAAAGATGAAAAGTAACACCGAGGCAACAGAAATGTGGTTCCACAGAAGGATACTGAGAATCCCATGGATGGAGCGAGTAAGAAACGAGAAAATCTTAAAGAAAATAGTAACAAATAACACTCGTACTCTTGAACACATAATGAGAAAGAAAGGCTTGGAAAATTTAACTCACACAGGGCATATCAAGGTCAAGAGATATACCTGACGAGCTTATGTGAATGGATGGCGGAATAGGGAATGGGTGGGGACAAAAGGGAGAAACGCTGAACGGACATGACACATAGAAGAAGAAAAGAAAAAATTATTAAGTTGTTCGAAAATTTATATCCGATTTTAAAATAAAGCATTTAATTGTATTCTACCGGTTCCCTTATGATCACCGAAGTTAAGCAATGTCGAGCCTGATCAAAACCTAGATGGGTGACCACTAGGGAATACCAGGTGCTGCAAGTTTGAATGTGCGGGTAGTATAATGGATAATGGCCCGGAGTTGTTAATCGGAGAGCCAAGTTCCAATTTCAGTGGGGTTCGTTATATTTACTTACGCGCAAATACCCTTGGGGAAAGTATGAATCCACCACTTCTTCTCCCAGCTATGAGTTAAATAGTAAGACTTGTATCGCTAAATCAATTTCATCTCAAAAAGATTTTATAATCTAAAAATATTTTCTGTCTTTAAATAACCTGCAAAGCGGTAGAAAACGAATCAATCAATCAATTTGTGTTCTAATATATTGTTGTAATAGTTCACAAGGATGAAAGTGTTCTTTTTGTTAATTTTATATCAAACTCTTTCAGAATTTGAACTTAAACATTATACACCGCTCATCGTGAACACCAAAATTTGCACCAACGGGATTATTGTGACTGTGTGGTGCTCCGCCATTACAGCTTTCTGGAATCTAACCAGAACATCACTGCCAGAGTTTACACCTGAACGAAATTCACATTACGAAATTCAATCAAGCAAAATGCCACGGGCACTGGTTAATCTACGAGGTTCAATTCTGTTTCTTGACAACGATCGGTCACATGATGCCAGTATGATATTGTAGATCACAGACTTAGGATACAAGAGTTTGCCACATCCACCATATTCCCATGATCTCTCGCCCACAGACTACCACACTTTTTCAAGCATTTCTTTTTCGAGATAATTATTATTTGTTTTGTTAACAAAAATAAATTGATTAGATTTTTGTTGTGTTCATAAAAATACGTTATAAGTTTAATAATAGACTTATCTATCTGTATTTAAAGAAGAAAAGCGTGTATTTTATCGTTAAAAATGAATTAGAGGTTTTTAGTTCATAAAAAATAAATTGATATATTTCTTTGTTCTGTTCATAAAAATTAAGTTATAAGTTTAATAATTGACTTATTTATTTGTATTTAAAGAAGAAATGCAAATATTTTATAGTTAAAAATAAATTAGAGCCTTTTTATTAATTAAAAAAATTACTTCAACGGCAAAATTGAATGTTGTACGTTTTATTCAATACTGATAATGATACCCGGTGTTGTCCTTAGGAAACTTTTTCTTCCCTGCATTATTCAGCTTTTTCTTTGAGATTTGCGTACGCTATAAAAAGATACGCGTCAAATTGCCGTAAATAAAACAGATAATAAATTATCCGGCAACTGATGAACCGTATACTTCTTTTAATTTGGACAAAATTAAGATCACTTCAGACCGGGCGGAAGATTGCACACTTCATCTTATTCTGAACAACTATTCTTCTCATCATCCCAAAGCTAAAATGACGTTAAGATAATATTTACAGCGAATTAATTACCACCAAATTTTACATCGTTTAGAGTAAATTTTCTACGGCTTATCAACCCTTTGCATGTTATTTAAAATCAGAAAATATTTTTGAATATTCCTTTTTTTCCTTTTTTTTTTTTTTTTTTGGAGATAATGGTTTAGTGGTACAAGTCTTACTAATTGACCCATTGCTGGGGGAGAAGAGGTGGATTCATATCTTTCCTGAAGGTATTTACACATAAGTGAATATAACGAACCCAACGGGAATTGGAACTCCGATTAACTACTCCGAACCATTATCCATTACACCAGCCGCACATTCAAGCTTACTAATTGATATTCCAAAATGGTCACCCATCTAGGTAGTGATCAGAGTAGACGTTGCTTAGCTTCGGTGATTATACGGGAACCGGTAATTCCACGTGATATGGCCGTAAGCCTTTTTCCTTATAGGAAAAAGCCAAATTTGAAATGGTATGGCTACGTCCCAAGTGCCAGCAATCATCCCGCTACCATTCTTAATGATACAATCTTAGGCAACAGAAGGCAGGGAAGTTGAAACGACATAGCCACCTTACTGAGTGAACTGGAAGATCCTTTACAGAGACTCAGACATTAGCTCGTAAACGTGACATAGAGAGAGAGCTTTTGTGCAATGGTTAGCGAGTTTGTCTTGCTAGATCAAATACGACTGAGTAATAAGTACGATCCTCACTATGTGGTCTATGCTTTCGTTTAGAACTGCTTTCGCTTAGAACTGCTTTAGCAACCCTTCAACAAAACCCGGTCATAATCCGATACAGTTCTGGGACACAAAGTTCCAGAAAATTGAATGTTTATCTGTATTCTTTCTTCTTTAAATATTTTTACTGTAAAATGTATCATTCCAAAGGCAACCTATGATGTCATGTTAAAATAACTTCCAGACTCTTTAGGTAATTATCTTTCTCCTCTTTCTCTCTCTTTTGTAAATGTTAAAAAATTGATCCAGGATTAAATTCTACCTAAGAAGCTTGGACACGAACCAACCAAATTTTTGCCAACAGGGTTAGGGAACTGATAAAGTAACAAAAAAAAAGCGATCGTCTTTTCCTCAATATTTCCCGCCCAATCCTGGCCCGACTCTTCTGCTTGACATGAAGTGGATTCGCTCTAAAAGCTGACGGATAGGAATTGCGTCCCCAGACACCTACCTGCCACCCTATACTCTTTTGTCTACCCTCTCTGGATTAAATCATCTCCTCGATTTACCACAATGTATTAGGTTGGTGCAAAAATAATGACGTAATAATGTCGTTTTTTGACGTTAAAAAGTACGTCAAAAAAGAACATTATTACGTCATTATTTTTGCACCAACCTAATACTAATTTTCCCTTTTCTCTCTTTCTTTCTTTCTTTATTCTTTCTTTCTTTCTTTCTTTCTTTATTCTTTCTTTCTTTATTCTTTCTTTCTTTCTTTATTTCATTGCTCATTCTCTCTTTGCTTCTTTACCTGCTTCTTCCGTTCTTTCTTTTTTTACAAACTTTATTTCCATTTTTCTTTCTTTAGTTTGTCATATATTTAGTTTTAGTTTCTGATTAACCTTCTTTCTTTCCTTTCTTTCTTCCTTCCTTCTTTCTTTCTTTCCTTCCTTCTTTCCTTCCTTCTTTCCTTCTTTCCTTCCTTTCTTTCTTCCTTCCTTCTTTCTTTCTTTCCTTCCTTCTTTCCTTCCTTCTTTCCTTCTTTCCTTTCTCTCTTCCTTCCTTCCTTCTTTCCTTCCTTCCTACCTTCCTTATTTCCTTTCTTCCTTCCTTCTTTCATTCATTCATTCCTTCCTTCTTTCCTTCCTTCCTTTCTCTCTTCCTTTCTTCTTTCCTTCCTTCCTTTCTTTCTTCCTTTCTTCTTTCCTTCCTTCCTTTCTTCCCTCCTTTCTTCCTTCCTTCCTTCCTTCCTTCCTTCCTTCCTTCTTTCATTCCTTCTTTCCTTCCTTTCTTTCTTCTTTCCTTTCTTTCTCCCTTCTTTCCTTCCTTCCTTCTTTCAACAGTGGCGTAACAAGGATTCTCACCACCCGATAGCAAAGGCACTTTTAACACCTTCACCTCAGAAATGTTTTGTTTTCAGACTCATTACCCACTTAATGAAAATAACTTCTTTTTCTTCTTCTTCTTCTTCTTCTTCTTCTTCTTCTTCTTCTTAATGAAAATAACTTCTTTCACTTAATGAAAATAACTTCTTCTTCTTCTAAGGCGATGATGGCTCTCCAAATCTCCTGTCATCTCTTTTTATTTCTCCAAAACCCTGCTCCGCCATCCATTTACTAAAACTCAGTGTTATGCGTTGTTTTCCCTTGCCCTTCTTTCCTTCAATCTATCTTGTGAGTATCATATTTTCCAGTTCCTCTTTCCTCATTATATGCCCTAGAAATTTCAACTGTCTCTTAAGGAACTATTAGGTTGGTGCAAAAATAATGACGTAATAAGGTCGTTTTTTGACGTTAAAAATACGCCAAAAAACGACATTATTACGTCATTATTTTTGCACCAACCTAATAAAAAAAGAACTCCGAGAGTGCATACATTCACCAACGACAATATTGCTAAAACTATTTTTAGTGGAGGAAACTATAAAAATTCATGGTCCTCCCCAATTTCTTATCATTTATTTTATCACTCATAGCACACACTTCCACAAAATTTCACAGAAATCTATTTAGAACTTTTTCATGCAGTTTACTATGTACATGTAACTAAATCGGTAGAGGGAGTAACTGTCCATGGATTAGCCCCCATATTTAATCCCTTTTTTCTATGGATAATCTCCAACTATTCTCTCAATTGATTTTTTTTAATCATTTCAACCCAAACACGCAATAAAACCACTAAGGCACAAGGGGTTATTGAGTGTTGAAGAATAAGAATAAGGAAAAAGAGAAATCTTATTAAGGAGCAAGAATAATAAAATATGAAGAATCCCAAAAGACAGAAGGTAACGATTGACATTGCATTTAAATTGTTGAACAGCAAAGTTGGTTAGTGTTATGGTCCGGTTCCTTGTACCACGGTGATAGTTCAAGGTAGAACCAATAAAGAAGAACTAGAATACGGATATGGAATAACACAGATATATTACAAACAGGAATATATACAGAGAAGTAGAAAGTGTTAGTACGAACAATCAAGTTTAGTAGTAATTGTCTGAACGCGACCCTGTTTTGGACTGCCTCTGACTCGACTGACTGACTCCTGACGGACCTCACTCCAGACTTCAGACTGAACGGTATTTAGTCACCCCCCCCCCACACGAGGGCACAATGTGGCACAAGGCCGGTTTAATGTGGGATCTCCGAGCCCGTCGGCTCGGCCAAAAATATGCCCTTTGAACGCGTATAAATGGGTTCAGGGTCGGTTTACCTCCCCGAAAGAGACTCCGCTCTTCGGCGTAGCGTCGATCGGGTTCCTCCCCGCCCGAAGCCAGAGAGTTCAACCGATCAGCCGGTCAGACGGTTGCCTGACTTCGGACTGAACGGTATTTATTCACCCACCACCACGAGGGCATCATGTGGCACAAGGCCGGTTTAACGTGGGATCTCCGAGCCCGTGGGCTCGGCCAAAAATATGCCCTTTGAACGCGTATAAATGGGTTCAGGGTCGGTTTACCTCCCCGAAAGAGACTCCGCCCTTCGGGGTAGCCTCGTTCGGGTTCCTCCCTGCCCGAAGGCAGAGAGTTCAACCGACCAGCTGATCAGCCGGTCGCCCGAGAGAGAGAGAGAGAGTTCCACTAGTGAGAAGAGTGAGAAAAGAAACTGTTGGCATAGAACTTGCGGTTACATCGAGCCAATTCATCTGTAAAATTATGTTAGAAGGACAAGACGGTTCACGTAAAGACTGGAACAACAGAAGTGGATTTTTAACATATAGGAAAGCAAAATTCTGCTTTATCAGCAGATGTTAACACATCAAATTGTATAAAATAAGGATTTCTTCATATATATATATATATATATATATATATATATATATATATATATATATATATATATATATGAATATATATATATATGAATATAAAGGTGAATATTGAAGTCAACATTCAGAGGCGACAGGCTGTTTCATGCTGGACGCAATCGTCAGGCGTGTCACCTCTGAGTGTTGATTTCAATGTTCACCTTTATATTTATATTTACATACGCTCTATCTCTGATATTGAGCACTTTGTCCCATAAATATTGCACACCTTAAAACTATATTTCTTTATATATATATATATATATATATATATATATATATATATATATATATAAGTGGCCATTGAAGTCAACGCACAAAGGTGACAGTCTGATTGAGGCTAAACGCACTCGTCAGGCCAGACGATTGCGTTTAGCATCAAACAGACTGTTGCCTCTGGGTGTTGAATTCAATGTCCATTTTTATATTTGCATACGCTCCATCCCTTTAAATATACCTTACCTTAAAATTCTGTTTTACTATATATATATATATATATATATATATATATATATATATATATATATAGTTGCATAATACATTTTAGATGCATCAAGGGTGTTCTTCAGTGATGCACTGTCCTCATCGCCGATTTCGGGTTTTGCATCATATCCGCTCCAACAGCAATCCCGACTTGATTCAAGACGAATATATATATATATAGGGTCTATTTGGGTAGTAGTTTTTCATTTATATATGTTTGGTTAAGGAGTAATGAATGTTCTCTGTTATGGATTTTTTAAATTTATTTTTCTATATTTCAGAACATTTTCCTGATTTCTGGTACATATTTAAATAAAAATTGTCCTGTGTATGGGCAAAAAGAAAAAATAACGATGGCATGACTTGAACTGTTGCGTGAATACGCGACGACACAATATTTTGAAAATGATGAAACTAAAATAGCACAAAAAAAACCCAAAAGTCTTTCATAAATGTTTATGACCCCCAGAAATATACAGACATTGGATAATTTAAACTAATAAATTCGAAATATCGAAAAAATAATTTTTTTTTTTAATTTTTAACAAAGACCTTTTGTTAATCTTTAACAAAACATGTATATTTATCAGTGCTTTTTAAACTATCTAATATGGCGAACCGGCATTTTTCTCAATATGTCACGCATCTGTAATATTTCGTGGTAATATTAATTCATACCGGAAACGATATATATGATGAATATAATAAAAGGTGACTATTTTTTATCTTCCATTTATTTTGCAAAAAAGAATTCAATATCAAAACATATAAAAATTAATAAAAAAAAAATAAGCAGAAAATTATATAAACTTCATCTTTACAAATGATTCCTTAGCATGGCCTCGATAATGGCCGCGTACCGGTAGCTGATGGTTCGCGTAGCGGCAACGGTCCGCGGACCACCACTTCGAGTAGCACTGTGCTAGATAATTTATCTTGCCAGAATCAGTCTTACACATTTATATGTCGTCTATTCTTTCATGCATTGAATTTTGCTGTCACATCTGGTGCTTCTGCTATGAATTTAGAAATTCATGATAAAATCCAAAACAGAATCTGCAATGTTATTGGTCCTGACTTAGCACCTCAGTTTCAGTGACTTTCTCACTGCCGTAATGTAGCTACCCTGTAGCTTTTCTATAAATAATTTCATGGTAATTGTTCTGATGAACTTTCTTCTTTGATACCTAGACTTTATCAATTCAAGCGCAGTACTGGATTGACAGCAAGGTGCCATCATTTTGCAGTTGAAATGGAAAGATATAACTGCAAGTTCCATGCCAACAATTTTTTCTGTCGCGCTTCTCGCTTATTGTTTTCCAGTCAACGTTAGTTTTTGGAAGACATCTTTGGCTATCCCAATGAGCCTTCGGATTTCAATGTCTCACTTTCCGTCCTCTGTTAAAATACTTCACAGATAATTAATATTTGAAATACTAAAAACAGTTTTACAAAGATTCACTACTTGAGAAGTCTACCAATTTTCCTTGCCTTTAATATTGCTGCCACCTCTGCTCTGGTGCTCTTGTTATATATTAAAAAATTCTTGATAAAATCCAAAATAGAATCTGCAATGTTATTGGTTCTGACCAGGCATCTCAGTCTCAGTCACTTTCTCACTGCCGTAATAGCTCAGTCACATTTATCACTGCCATGTAGCTTTTCTATAAATAATTTCATGGTAATTGTTCTGATGAACTTTCTTCTTTGGTACCTAGACTTTATCAATTCAAGCGCAGTACTAGGATTGACAGCAAGGTGCCATCATTTTGCAGTTGAATTGGAAAGATATAACTGTAAGTTCCATGCCAACAGTTTTTTCTGACCTGGTATCTCGGATTTAGTCACTTTCTCATCGTCGTAACGTAGCTTCACTGTGACTTTCCTATAAATATTTTAATGGTAATTCTTCTGATGATCTTTCCTCTTTCGTACCTTAACTTTACAAATTTAAGAGCAATCCTAAATTAGCAACCAAGTCTCATAATTCACTATCCAAACTGCTAAATGCAACCGTAAGTTAATAGTTTATTCTCTAGCACTTCCGACTCGTGAAACACTTTTCTGGCTTTCCTATCAACCATGATCTTTAAAAGTTTAAATACAACATCAATCTTCATCTTCTGTCTCCTTGAATCCTGTTCTTTTATTGTCCTTTCTTCACAGTAATGTTTTCTCAGATTCTTTCACACTTCCCCACTTTGGCCTGAGTGGATTTTATCTACTTCCATGAGGGTGAGATGGTTTTAAAATATGTCCGCCTATAATAACTGAGTCAGTTATGCGTGATACACGCTTAGGCGATCATGTATCTTTCAAGGTAGATTTTTTTCCCGAAGAAGGTTGCCACCCAATGCTATAGAACCCGGTCTGTCCATAGTTTATCCATAACTAGGGGGAGAAGAAGAGGATTCATACCTTCCCCAAGGATATTAGTACGTAAGTGAATGTAATGGATTCGATTGGAATTCGAACTCGGCTCTCCGATTCCTCAATCCGAGATGCTATCCACCATAATTCCTTACTCCACCATGCCACCTATAATTACAGGTGGATTTTCTAGTTATAGTTCTCAGTACAGCAATTTAAAAATAAATAAACAAAACGATCAAAAAATTGTACATTAATGTAAACATTCTGAGTATAACATTCTGAGTATAACATTCTGAGTATAACATTCTGAGTATAACATACATCTAAAAAGCATTTTTCTTACGCAGCAACTTATTGTTGAACAATATATTCAGATATATTCTCGGGTCAAATTCAAAATTAGCCATAATGTTATATGTATATGGCATGATTGGTGGTCAAGGCGAAGGAGCTTACAGAAATCGAGTGTGTTGTACTTATCTCAAGGTTATAGAGTTTAAATACTATTAGATCTGTTATTCTACATGTCCAGTGCTCTGACCTCGTTCGACTGAGCCAATCCTTAATCAATAAACCCAGGAAAAAAAACACATAAAGGAATGTCTTACTTTTAAGTGACAACAAACGAGTATTGACCCGCATGAAACACTGGACAGACAGTGTGGGTGGCTTAGCAGTTAACGGGACCTAAAATAGAATCTGAAAGCCGTGTTGGGACAGTTTGCGTTCACCTCGGAATAAAGTCCTCAAGAAAGGCATGGAACCACTTCTTCCCCTCAGCAGCTATGGGCAAATAGAAGGACAGTTGAAGCCCTGTAAAACAATCCAAAATGGGTGTCGGACAAACAAAGAACCCTGTAAAAGTTGACATATATAACTAAAAACGGCCTGAAGATCGTTTGAGGCGTAATTCTGACAGTCATCAGGTAGTGTTGATTTCTATGTCCACATTGTATTTACAAAGACTCTCTCTCTCCGATATTTACACTTTTCTCGATAACCATAGCAAATTTTTAACGGTAAACAATGTATTTTTGTAGTGAAGCAACCATTTTATAATGTGTGCATGTGTGAAAAATTTCAGATATAATTAAAAACATATCTGTAAAAGGCCAATATGAATAACGACAAAAGGAAAACTTATCATAGACGACACGTTTCGTCCTCAGATGGACTTTATATAGGTAGATCAAGATTTAGACGTCCGATTGCTTCAAGCCGGTATCGAAGCCCGACCTATTTAACATCAGTCAGAGATCTACCCCTAGGCTATCGTCGCACAGAAGGGAGGAAGAAAAATTTTTAGTGGTTAATGTAATAAAAATCTGTCAGATAATACATTTAAAAATCCATTACTTCCCATACACACACACACACACACACACACACGCATATATATTGGTAAGAAGGAAGTTCCATCCCAGTCACCTTCTTCAAGAGAAACATTACTTTATGGTGGTGACTCCCGAGAAGATGCTTCCCCGAGCACTACGATCTTAACCGCTTTAAGTTATTGGTAACCCTTATCAACCCTACATATCCACATAATCTGCACGTACTTCCTCTTCTTACATCAATATAGCAACTTCATTCAGCAACCCTCTACATTGAGTGGCTCTTGAACCATGAGCCTTATGTTGGTATTAAAACAGATTAAATGATGCAGAAACCATTGATATATCATAAAAACATCAAACAAGCCCTTATTTACCGGAAAATATATTCCAAGATTTCCCAGCGATCATGAATCTCCACAGCTTCCTTCTTTTTATATATGACTTTCTATGACTTCTTGGTAGTGCTTTCTAGTTGCTTTTTTTTTAAATTCTGAGTTTTCCTTCTACAATGGATACCTCCAAAAGCTAGAAAGCCTAATCTATCCTGTTGTTTAAGGTATCTTTGGAGAGATTGAGTTGTTTAACGGCATATCAACTCGTAATGGGTCATTTAATGACGACATTTAATTTTCTTGGGAGCTTTGAAGCAATAAAAGTATGATATATGTTAATTTTCTTGGGAGCTTTGAAGCAATAAAAGTATGATATATGTTATTCTGCTTTCACAATTGAATACATGGTAAATGATACTCAGCTTTTGTGCATATATATGTTTGTGTGGACATAATTACTAGAGGCGGTGATATGCATGTTTTATGTCATAGTTTTGTTGAAGTTATATTTTGGAATACAGTTTGATTTCTTTAAGAAATTGTAGAACATTATATGGATTAATGTGATGAAAGAGTTCTTTCATGTTGGTTGTTTGGCTGATTTTGTTTAGAGCATATCAACCTCTATAGGTTTGTTGTGGCCTTGCTAGAGCCAGAAAAAAAGAAACAAAGAGAGGTATTGATTTGAGCAAATATATTAACAAAAACAGTAATTCAAACATATACAAACGAGAGTGTTACAGGAAGAGCTGACAGTTGGAAACTTTTCTCTCCAAAAGGCAATACCTGCTCCTATTTATAGCTGGGAGAGTCCATGCGTGCGTGGGTAAATTACCATAACAAAGATATTTAACGCTAAAATCTAAATATTTTGAATGCAATTTTATGGCTCCACCTAAATATATTTTGTAAGAAATTGTATGCATTCAACTACAGATAAAATGTATTGTTGGTTATTCTACAATAAATAGGAATTGTTGGTAAAGTTTTATATAAAAATGTATTGTCAGTAATTTTACTATAAAAATGTATTTTCATATTTTCCTAATATTTTGTTTTGGGGGTTTACTATTTTCCATAGCTGGGATCCTAACAGGTGCTAACTTCCCAGATCAGGGTGGAAATGGTGACAACAGAATTTAAGAGGTGGTTCAAAGCTGCTCAAAACCTCCAATATCCCGATCAGTCCCCTTGTGGATGTAGTTTATCGTCATACCCAGGACGATCGTTGGAGAGATGAGAGACCGATTTATGCCTTTTCCAGATACGTTAGTGTGAAAGTGAACAAACAGACTAGGCCGGAATTTGAACCCAGCTCGCCGATTTGAAAAACTTTATTTTCTACCCAATAATAGGCAATATTAAAAACATGCCAAAAACATTCCACAACACAACACGCACCGTTAAAAACCAAAGCATTCTATTGGTTAGAAATTAGCATCATCATGAGAAATATGTGACCAATCAGAGAAAAGTAAAACACTATTTTTCTCGTGCCTACTTTGGGGAAAAATTTCTTATTAAAACTCACATTTCAACTTTCATGGAGAGAGATGCGACTGGACTCCGCTTCCACCCCCAGATGTTAAAATGTCAGCAATGCGCGTGCTGAGATTATAGTCGGGTATGGCTTGCACAACACCGCAAACGACTCATATCAACAATAAGATTCCCAGAAACAAACAGATGCAAGATATCCAGATTAGGGAATAATATACTCGGATTACGTGTTACATCTGAGTTTTCCTTATCCTAGACGGACAGCTTGTCAAAGACTTCGGGTTCATCACTCCCAGTGAGATAACTGCGCGTGCAGACACCTACCTAGATTATTTACATTATTCGGACTATTGTCCTCATTTTTGTCGCCATATTTATTACAACGCTTCAGCCGTTGTACGCTCCGGTCTTCTTCAGGTGGTTGGAATGTCGAACTGAACCCTTCAAAGACACATAGCACAGTTGATAAAGGCTTTAGCTAAATCCAGTGACAGGATCCAAAGAGTGTGAGTTCAATACCCGGTTAAGGCAGTGGAGAACTTCCAAAGGGAAATTAACAGGAGATAACTGATAACGGACATCCATTAAACATGGCACGTGGAACTAGAACAGTCTACCCCAGTTCAGTTCGACATTCCAACCACCCGAAGACGGCCGGAGCGTACAACGGCCGAAACGTTGTAATAAGTATGGCGACAAAGATGAGGACAATAGTCCGAATAATGTAAATAATGTACATAATACCTCATCTCAGAAATATAGACAGATACCTACGTAGATATTTCTAAGCCCCCCCTCCGCCGCAGCATATATACATACGTACATATATATGATAAAGCTTAATCCTAAAATTAGGCAAAATAATAGATTAAAAGCAATAATAAGAAAATAGAATAATAATAAAATAATAATAAAAATACTGTAATAAAAGTTATTTGGCAGAGAGAACATTCATTCTTAGCATAAATTTAAACATCAGCACGCATTCTTTCTCTCTTTCCCTATTAATTTTAACCTTTTCGTTTAAAGGAATCTCTTTACAGCTTCTCATTGACATATCCGAATTGTCAACATCTCTATTTTTTTAAATTTGGGGCCGTTATGCTTACATTTCCAACTACCTCAAATAAAAGGCAAGGGAAAAAAAACCCTTTCGGTACTGGAAAGAGCTATAACAGCTACTGGATTTCAGAAACCTATTAGGTTGGTGCAAAAATAATGTCGTTTTTTGACGTTCAACTTCAAAAGAAAAACGACATTATTTTTGCACCAACCTAATATTTCCCTGAAAAATTGTAAATTGTTTTAAAAGAAAGATTTTATAAATTTTAACCGACAGTAGTTCAAGCTGCTCAGTCAATGAATGCCGAATGTTTCCTTTTAATGGAACGGTTCATTTTTTTGTTTTACAATACGGTTTACCATGTACAAGGCCCGGGGGCCTCTCGAGGTAGGGAGTGACGTTAGAAAGCAGTTTGTACAGATAAGAAAAGAACGTAACGGTTAATATTCCCATTATTATTACCGGCTAATATGTATCGTAATGATAGTAGTGGTATCTTTTTAAAATCGGTATCACCCCATGCAAAGCAGTAAAACCAGTAAGACACAAGAGGTTAGAGGGTGTGGAAGAATTACGAACAGAAAATTAATAAATAACGGGAAGAGGCAGTAGATAGCGATTGACATTGCGTTTACATATTTAAAGTTGACTGGAAATAAAAGGTTAGGAAAGAAACACCCATAAGTACTGGAAAGAGCGATAACAGTTATTGGATATGAGAAACCTATTTCCCTGAAAAATCGTTTTAAGAGAAAGATTTTATAAATTTCACCCGACAGTAACATTATTAGCTTTATACCGGAAATTATACTGGCTTGTTTTTTGAGGGATTTATCATAGTAGAAATATTCAAAAACCAAAAGAAAGAACGTGTAATAACTTTTTTGTTATCAGAGCACACAATAAATACATTATTGTAGGGTTGAATTTTTTGTTCATATATTTTGAATGGATCTGTCGAGAATATATATATATATATATATATATATATATATATATATATATATATATTTAAGAATCAACGAGAATTTTCCGGAACTGTGTAATTGGTTAGGCATGTTATTTTAAATGCCTAAAAATGTTAGTTATCATTCACGTATAGTTCTAAAATTTTTAGGCATTTAAAACAACATGACTGGCCGCATACATAATTCCGGAAAATCCTCGTTGATTCTTAAATGCGTATAATTTATAAAGTAAAACCATTGATTTATACCAACTGCTTCCCATACTTAATATATATATATATATATATATATATATATATATATATATATATATATATATATCACGTAGAGCACCTCGACGTGGTGTATTGGTTAGAAAGTTTCTCTTGCTAGATCAGTTACGACACGTCAGATCAAATGACGATTCTATGAAATTTCTCGGACATTCAGGACAGTAAATGTAATTAATACTCTTTATTATGGACCGAGCATTTACTTAAACAACTGTATCTATAAAAAAAAAAAAAAAAAAAAAAAAAGTAACCTATAACCAAAAAGTATATTAAAATGATTGTCAGACTTAGTCCATTTCAAAACATTCCGATTAGAGATATTGCAGCCGGATGTAGTCATACCCAGAATGGCACATACAACATCCACACAAATTACGTAAAATCTGCCTATTTTTCATTTGTGCGATCATTATCTGTACCATTATTACTATATATATATATATATATATATATATATATATATATATATATATATATATATATATATATATATATATGTATAATACTATATATAAGATAGTATATATATATAATACTATGTATAAGATAGTATATATATATGTATAATACTATATAATAGTATATATATTAGATGTACTGTATTCTGTTTACGCTTTCATGAACCATCTTATATATATATATATATATATATATATATATATATATATATATGTGTGTGTGTGAGTGTGTGTGTGTGTGTGTGTGTGTGTGTTTGTGTGTGTCTGTAAAAGAAGAAGAATAAACAGAAACAACAAACGCTACCACAGGAAGACTATTATGATCATCATCATCGTCATGACAAAATAACTTTAAATTGAATATAGCTATAAAATTTGGAAAAAATGGTGAACCTTGTGGTCATATGCCCCAAAAATGGAGTCTCTGCTTACTCTCACTAAACATCGTTTTGTTCTTGGTGTTGTTGTTGTTATTTTGTTTTGTTTTATTTTTACATGACTTCACTACCACCATCAAGTCGTACCCCGAAGCAGGCAACAAGTCCTTGGCTGACATGGTGAACTTGTTTGGCTTTGGCTCGTGTCTATTGTCGTAGTATTAAGTGGCCGGACAGCAAAATTAATTGCAATTAGCCAAGGTGCCTCAGAAGGCAACGAGTCGATAAAGCAGTTCTTTTTTTTTTTTTCTTTTTTACACATGGAAAGGCAAGAATCAACAGTAAGCACCAAACGACATAGGAAATGAATTGTGAGTTAACTTCAGCAATTAGCGACAACCAATAACACCGGAAGTTTTGAATGAATCAGAAATATTATTAGGTTGGTGCAAAAATAATGTCGTTTTCTCACATAGTAACATATGTGAGAAAACGACATTATTTTTGCACCAACCTAATAAATCGGAAAGCAGACCATGATAACGACACACAAACGTTAAAACCTCTTACCGATTATACAAGTGGGGGGGTATATAAAGCTCAGTTTCTTTATAAATTTATGGAATGGGGAATTATTGCTATTTATATTACAAACACAGCAACGATCTTCCAACTTACCGGATTATCCATGATAGCGGACCAACGAAGGTCACTTAATAACATTTTAATAATAAACATTTAATCCCTCTGAAAGTTCTACACTGCCTTAACCGGGTATTGAACTCACACTCTTTGGGTCTGTCACTGGATCTAACCAACGCCTTTATCCACTGTGCCATGTGTCCTTGAGGGAAAATTAGCAGGAGATAACTGATAACTGACATCCATCAAACATGGCACGTGGAACTAGAACAGTCTACCCCAGTGATCGAAATAAAGGGTTCAGTTCGAAATTCTAACCACCTGAAGAAGGCCGGAGCGTACAACGGCCGAAACGTTGTGATAAATATGGCGACAAAGATGAGGACAATAATCTGCATGATGTAAATATTGTATCCGTTTGCATCTTATATGACTTTCGGAACATACTATCCATAGCTGTAGACATGGAAACAAGAGTCATACATACGTCAGAAAATAGTGTAATACTAAAATGAAACAAAATTCAAGGTTTCATATACGGGAAAAAAAGAAAAAAATGTAATCTGCTATCTCGTATTCTATAATGAATTACTAAGCGAAGCTTAGATGTGTCATAAGGCCCAAAGTATGGAGCACCCGGCGAGGATTGAATTCACTACTCAGTTGTAATTGATCTAGCTCGACAAGCTTGCTAACCATTACACCAGTTCGATAGTGTCCGGTATGGTGATTTTCTAAGCGTAGATGTGGTACAAGGCCGAAATATGAAGCTCCGAGTAAGAATAAAACTCACTAATCACTCGTAATTGTTCTAGCAAGAGAAGCTTACTAGTTATTACAGCACTTCGAAGTGCCTCTGTTTGTATTTTATATAGAGAAATCGTTTATTAATTTATATCAAGTTCCGTATAAACAAGACGTTAGCGAATGTCATTGGAATTGGGTGTACGCAATAAAATATTACTGAAATTGATAGTGTCTTTCTTTATTATAAATTAAATATTGGTTCCTTTAATGATTATATTTCATTCTTTAAAAAGAGTATTATTTGGTTTTCCTTACGTGGCTTCAATCTTAATCCAACTATATAAAAGCAGAACTTGGGCACCTCGATGTAATGGTTAGAAAGCCTGTCTTGCTAGATCAATTACGACTGATTAGTGAGTTCAATCCTCACTTGGTCCTCCATACTTTCGGCCTTGTGCCACATCTAAGCCAGAAAACCACCATATAAAAGCAGAACTAAGAATTTTGTTTCTCCTCTCCAGAGTCGTATGAAAAATCCTGCATTTCTTCAAACCGACAAGTCAATTAAAACATCTACATATTTTCTATTTGTTTTTAATCAATTCACCCCAAACAAGGCAATAATGCCACTAAGATGCAAGGGGTCTACTGGAAGTAAAAGAGAAGTAAAACTTTAGAAGGAACCGGAAACCCAATCCTAAACAAGAAACAAGGGATAAACCTCTAATCCTCTTCAAAGACCGATAGGAAACAGGGTTTGCGTTCTTATTTCTTGAGGTGGCGATTATCTTTCATCTTATTAACTTGTGAGCATACATCGCACCCTTTCCCAGCTTCCAATGCATATCAACGAGATCTGGAAGCGTAATGTAACACGTGGTAATCATTGACCGGTCAGTAGGAAGCTTCTGTGTTTACAAGGATGTTGAGCTGAAGAGTTATTGATCCAGCCTCGGCAAGATAAGTGAATTTTTTTTTTTTTAATTTAATGTGTTTGCAGGATAAATTACGTGATATAGTCTTTTGTATATTTGTTATTTGATACAGATGTAGAAGATATAAATTCTTTATTGTTGATGACATTTCGATATGAAAGTAAACGCGATATTGATCACTAGTTTAATATTTTACTCTTTTCTTTGTTTTGATGCTCCACTCTTACTCTTTTTCTTCTCTCTCTTTTTAATCTCTCTTCTCGTTCTCTCCGTCTCTTCCCTCTCTTTCTCTTCAGTTATCTTCTTCCTTCTCTTTTTCTCGCTTCCTATTTCCCTCGTTTTCATTTCCCTCTTTCATTTCGTCACCTCTTCTTTCTCTTCTCTTTCCTTCAACCCTCTCCCTCATTATTCTTCTTTCACTTTTATTTATTATCCGACCCCGTTTGCTCTCAGCCATTTATTCATTTTATCTCTCCCAATTTTCTCTCCACGCTCCGCCTCACTTTTCCTTCCATCTATTTTTCTCTTTCATATTATTCCCCCTTCCTTTCTATTCTATTCTCTCGTTCATTTTTTTCAGTTCTTCTGCTTCACTTTTATCTATTCCTTACGCTTTCCTCGCTCTCTCTCGCTCTCTCTCTCTCTTTCTCTTTTTCTCTCTGTACTCTGTTCCCATTTCTTTCTCTCGTTCCAATTCCTACTCTCTTCCTTGCCTTCTTCCCCATCGTTTCTATTGTAAACACGTATCATATTTTTTAGCTTCTCTCTTTTACTTTTGCCTATCTCCCTCTCTCTCTCTATCTCTCCCTCACTCTCTCTCTCTCTCTTTCTCTTTTTCTCTCTGTACTCTGTTCCCATTTCTTTCTCTCGTTCCAATTCCTACTCTCTTCCTTGCCTTCTTCCCCATCGTTTCTATTGTAAACACGTATCATATTTTTTAGCTTCTCTCTTTCACTTTTGCCTATCTCCCCCTCTCTCTCTATCTCTCCCTCACTCTCTCTCTCTCTCTTTCTCTTTTTCTCTCTGTACTCTGTTCCCATTTCTTTCTCTCGTTCCAATTCCTACTCTCTTCCTTGCCTTCTTCCCCATCGTTTCTATTGTAAACACGTATCATATTTTTTAGCTTCTCTCTTTTACTTTTGCCTATCTCCCTCTCTCTCTCTATCTCTCCCTCACTCTCTCTCTCTCTCTTTCTCTTTTTCTCTCTGTACTCTGTTCCCATTTCTTTCTCTCGTTCCAATTCCTACTCTCTTCCTTGCCTTCTTCCCCATCGTTTCTATTGTAAACACGTATCATATTTTTTAGCTTCTCTCTTTTACTTTTGCCTATCTCCCTCTCTCTCTCTATCTCTCCCTCACACTCTCTCTCTCTCTCTCTCTCTCTCTCTGCACTATTCCTCCTTTTTATCTTGTACTAGCAGTAGAGCCCCGCGTTGCCCGGGGATGTAACAGTAAGAGATAGATCAAGTATCGACCATCATAAAAACTGAAAAATAAAATTGATAAAGATTATTGTTTAAGGTTGACGCACACGCATGTCTTAATTAGTTTTATTTTGTTTTTTTTTTACAAATTGGTCAAGCCCCAAAACATTGTTTTCAATCGTCATGAGTCTACTGATCGAATAGAATTTTATTATAAACAATTGTCTTGTAAATCGAATTTTTAAAGCATTCTGAATGTAAAAATAAAGAAAAAGTGTGCAAGACAATAAGAAACACTACCTGCCAAAAAAAGTGAAGATTTGTTGAAATCGGCTGAAAAATGTAGGAAATCCGATCCCATATATAAACGAACACACACACACACACAAACAACCTGGGTTTTATAATAAGTATAACTCGATATGAGTTGTCCCCCTTTTCATTCTCGTGATGCCTCTTAATCGTGTTTCAAATTGATTTCGTGCAAAAACAATTGTGTTTTTCCGATTTTTGGCGCTGTTAGAACCACCGCAAGGTAATTTTACGTAGTCCTGTGAAGTTTTGTTGAAATCGGTTGCAAAATGTAGAAAATCCGATCCAATATATAAACGTACAGATACACACACACACACACAAACACAATCTGCGTTTTATAATAAGTAAGATTCTCCTCCCCCTCATCCCACTTTAGTTCTCGTCCTCGTCTTGTTCTTGATATCCCTAGACATGTTCAAAGGAACGAGAACAATCTACCTTCGTAGATGAAAGGCTTCAATTCGAAATTCTATGAACATTAGCC
This sequence comes from Acanthosepion lycidas, assembly GCA_963932145.1. Taxonomy (NCBI): domain Eukaryota; kingdom Metazoa; phylum Mollusca; class Cephalopoda; order Sepiida; family Sepiidae; genus Acanthosepion; species Acanthosepion lycidas. The sequence continues at coordinate 76,816,687 of OZ010600.1, forward strand.
TGATGGACAGACACCTGGAGAAGGCTGGAGGACACAACAACTGAGACGATGTAATAATAACAAAAACGATGAGAACTTTAGTCCGAATGTAAATAACATAAATAATGACACTTCCAAACTGTTTTAGCGGTCACAAATAGATTGAGAAAAGCTATTCTCAAGGTGCGTACATTAAGTGTTGACTTCCCCTACCTCCATTGTACGGTCCTTGGATCCAGAAACATCGGGCTTGCCGTCCCTTAAAATCTTTGCTTCACATGCAAGTGAAATGCAGATAATCGGTAAATGATCAGAAGGAACATGTATATTAAGTACACCTCTACCTTGCACTTTAAGGACAACCTCCTTGTGAGGCCAATTCTGATCCGACGATACAACCTTTGCATCTCAAACTATTATTTTTCCAACTGGAGATCGGGTTTAAATTAAACTTAATTCTTGACCATTAGCAATTTTTTTTTTCTTTTTTCTTTTTTTTTTTTTTCGTAAATTTTGATTTCTGTAATAAAATAATTTGAAATAATTGTTATACCATGATTGACAATGTATTTAAATGATACATTCAGTTGCTATATTCTATCTCTAACGTTTACTTTACTAGCTAACCAGTGACAATCCCTTTCCCTGTTTTCAATGCATTCATATGGTTATATTAATGATAATATGATCTTTTTTTCTTTTTCTTTTTAAGCACTTCACCCCAAGCAAGGCGGGAAGCCACTAGGACGCAAGGGGTTACAGAAGATTTGGAGCAAGATCAGATAGGAGTGATAGAGGAAAGGATAAGAAGGATAGTGGATAGACCAAGACAACTGGAGATATCGATTGACATTACATTTGAATAGTTGGAGATTATAGCTCTCAGGGAAACTGGAATAGGGAAGGGAGTCCCACAGGTGAGAGGTGCGAGACATGAAGCTATTGGAGTAGAAGAGACGGCTACATTTAGGAGTTTCGACAGTGAAAGGGTGAGAGCGAGATGCCAGCCTCGTAGGGTGCTTGAATTCATGAAGTCTGGGAACCAGCTAATGCAGCTCCTCGGAGCAATTACCATGAAAGTATTTGTAAAACAGACAGAGAGAGGAAACGGCGCGTCTGTGAGAGAGCGACTGTAGACGAGATGCCAGAACAGGGCCAATTATATTGCATATCCGCCTCTGGAGCTTATCAAGAACCTCGAGGCAAACAGAAGGGGCTCCAGACCATATATGGCAGCAATACTCCATGCAAGCAGTTTCCTTATAAGCAAACATTCTGTATTCAGTTACCTTGTACTATTTTCGGTTGAAATTTATGAACTTTTTTCAGAAAAATAGGTTTCTTATGTCTAGTAGTTTTTATCGCCCTTTCCAGTATTGATAGAGGTTTCCTTCCTAATCTTTTATTTGGAGTCGTGTGGAATGTCAACATCTTTATTACGTCATTATTTTCTCTTAGAATTACATGTCATCTTCATTTTAGCTGCTGCTGTGAAATAATGGATAGCGGCTCGGATTGAGGAATCGGAGAGCCAAGTTCGAATTCCAGTCGAATCCATTACATTCACTTACCTGCTAATACCCTTGGGAAAGGTATGAATCCTCTTCTACCCCCACCAGCTATGGGTAAATAGCAGGACAGACCCTGTTCTATAGCCTTGGATGGCAACTGGCCTACTGCATAAACAAATGGCAACCTACTGCGGGAAAAAAATCTGCCTTGTCAGACATGTATCGAAATATACATGATCGCCTAAGCGTGTATCACGCATGGCACATAATTGACTGCTGTCAATAGTCCTCAAGGGATGTTGTTTCTGTTATCTGGTACAGTTCTTTGTCTGTGATTCTGTAGTGCCAGTCAACAAACTTCGCCAGTTACATCATTAGCATTGAATTTACATTATGCATATAATAGCGCGCTTCTTCTTTTTTTTTCGTCACGCGCGAACTGCTTTTCTATTTTTGGTAACGCCTGTATTTTCAGGCCCGTCATCAAGAAGATTTAGTGGACTCACACCCGCCTTCAAAAAAATTAACTGCTTCCCCTTCCCGTGAAAATGATATGTGAACTAATTTTAGTTTGAAAATTCTTACTCGTGTCCACCCTGGCTAAAGGGACAGACAACTTCTCGAAACACTTCGGCGACAGACTTGTGTATTTTCCTTCTCAACTGTACAGTTTATATAATTTATATTTTTATTTTTAAACACTAAATTCACAAAGTGATTAATGAAAAACTCGTGCACGTACTCAAACAGAAGTGCTTTCTTCGAAAATAAGCCAACGCTAGTCAGAAACAAACATATAGGCAAACCAGTGTTTAGTGGAACGCATTGAAAGGCAGTGATGGTGTCGGCCTATTTTCAGGAAGATTGATTGATTTGATTTTTACGTCTTATCAACCCTTTTGTCGGTTATTTAAAGCCGACATATATTTTGGATTATAAGAATAATTCCTGCTTTTACGAGTGAATATTACATCAACAATTTTTTAATGAGCTACAATTCCTACTATTTAAGCCATAGCTGGGGAGGAAGGGATATTGATTCATAGCTTTCTCCAAAGGCATTTGCGTGCAAGTCCATCAAACGAACCTGATTGGAATTCAAACTCGGCTCTCCGATTTCTCATTCCCATTACCACCATCCTTTTTTGAGAAAGAAGGACAAAATGTCTCTATGGACGACAACGACGACAACGAAGATGACGAAACATCTATTACACTGATGACATTGACAAAATCGTCAGGACGCCGACATTTAACATGGACAAAAGTCAAGCAAACTAAAATGTGCTTAATATCAATGTAAATAATTTAAAAAAAAAAATCACTCTTTGATGAGGGATTTTGACTTATTCATTACACATTAGTTTGTTCGAACCATATATATAACCTACTTTCGGCCATACTGTTCCAAATATAGTGACGTACGTTGAAGAAAAATGTCTTTGTTTTTCATGTATAATACGCACCCTAATTTGGTAAACATAGGGTAAAACGATTTTTATACATGAATAATTATAGAAAGAGAAATTCATTTTGCTAACCAAATAATTTAAATTCCTGACAAACCTATTTCGCACACAGAAATTTTATTGCTCATTGACAACCCCCTTGGACAAAACAAGTGACATTTTAAAATATATAAGCTAATTTTCTCCATCATAATAACAGCCAATTCATTAGACTGCTGACCTAAACGTTCTAGTATATATTTTATTGTTTATTCTTGTTAAAAATACATTTTAGTTAATTTATGAAAATGGTTTTTTCACTTAACCAACCTAGCCGGTAGTTCCTAGTAATACGTGACCAGAGACCAATAAGTATATATCTAGTTTCTTGAGGCCCGCCTCTGATGAAGTAACTTCTCATTACACTAACATTTCACCCCTAATAAAATCACTAAAACGCAAGGGGTTACTAAGTGTGAAATAATATGAGAAAAAGAAAAACATTAAGGCTTTGATTGATTTGTCTGTTTAACGGCATATCAACTCCTTATGGGTCATTTAATGCCGAAGTGTAATTTACTTGGGAGTTTTGAAGTAATAAAATATGATATATGTTATTATGCTTTCACAGTTGAATACATGGTAGAGGATACTCAGTTTTTGTAAATATTTATGTTTGCATAGACACGATTACTGGAGGCGGTGATGTGTGTTTTATGCTGTAGTCTTGTTGAAGTTATATTTTGGGATATAGTTTTATTTAAGAAATTCTAGGATATATGGATTAATGTCAAGTTTTTTATGTTGGTTGTTTGGTAGTATTTTAAACTGATTTGGGTGAAGTCGATACAATTTGTTAGTATGTGCGTATTGGTGATAATTTTACTATAAAAATGTACTGTTGGTAATTTTTTTATATAAAAATTTATTGTTGGTATTTTTACTATAAAAATGTATTTTTATACTTTCATAGTGTTTTGTTTTTGTTTAGAGGGTCATTATTTTCCTATAGTTGGGACCCCTAACAGGTGCTACCAGGGTGGAACTTAGAACAACAACAATTAAGTGGTGGTTCCACGCCCCTCAAATCCTTCAATCTCCTGATCAGAAGCCTTGCTACCAGATGGAGTTTATCGTGATACCGAAGACTACATTATTAAGGAGAGATAACCAAAAAAACAGGAATTAAAAATACAGACGATAACGATTGAAATTGCATTTAAATTTTTGAAGATGAAAACTGACTGGGTATCAAGAAGCCGGAAGAAAGTTAGGCTAGCGAGAAATGCGAGAGAAGAAACTATTAATATAGAACTTAACGTCAGTCAGTTATTTGACGAGGTAGACTTATTTTCCCGCAGTAGGTTGCCATTTCTTTCTCCGGTAGACCAGTTGTCATCCAAATCTATGTTGCCATCCTGCTATTTACCCATATCTGGGGGGAGAAGAAGAGTATTCGTACCTATTATTAGCACATAAGTGAATGCAGTGAATTCGACTGGAATTCGAACTCGGCTCTCTGATTTCTCAATCCGAGCCGCTATCCATTACCCCATCGTAAGCTTAGTAAATAATTCTTATTAAGGGTAAAAACCAGACAAAGTAATGGTTGACAGGCTTCTCTCATAGACTATTACCAATCACAAATGTTATCCTTGCTAGGCTCCATATATCTGTAGACTTGTGTCAGACTAAGTGTAGTGGGTATTAGATGATTTGCAGTGGAATTAAAAAGTTCATCCCGAAGATAAATATTGCAGTGCTGAGTTCGATCCTCACTGGGTGATCCAGTGTTATGCTAAAATAAACCAAAGACGGTTTGCCGTGCCACGGTGGTTAGCAATATCGGCTTAATATTGTGATGATGAACAAGACTAAATTATTTTCTTCTACCAGCGTTCGCCTAATACAAGTCCGAAGAGCTACTCAAGATAGATGGGCGCTGAATGAAGTGTGCGATATGAATGTAAGATATGGAAAAAGAAAGTGAATATTGTGAGGATATGGAAGATAGATAACGATTGAGCTTAGACTTGAAGAGGTTGGAAGCATCCACGCAGGAGTCTGTTTCACAGAATAGCTTTCTAAGTGGAACATACTTCTTAGCCATAGAAAGGCATGAAGGCATGAGAATGATACACTTCTGTGGTAAAACGGATTTTGGCTCTAAAGGTCTGAACTGATTACACTAAAGAATGGAGATGTCGGAACATTTTTCTTAGGGTAAGCGTTAGTGTAGTGACAGGCTTGCGACTTTACGACTGTAGGAAAGGAGCTGTAGGGTGGAAAATAAGCTATCACCCATAAGGTAGAGTAAACGTTTGTGAGTTGGTTGATTGGTTTTGTTTAGCGGCATATCAACCTCTATGAGTTATTTAATGCCGAAATCTAAATATTTTGAAGAACAATTCTATGGCTTCAACTACAGATAAAATATATTGTTGGTAAATGTGAAATAAAATATATTGTTGGTAATTCCACTATAAAATGTATTACTGGTTATTTTACTATAAAATATGTACTGTTGTTCTTTTTTATATAGAAACCTATTGCTGGTAAGTTTACTATAAAAATGTATTTTTGTACCTTCATAGTGTTTTGTTTCTGTTTGGGGGTTAACTATTTGCACATAGCTGGGACTGACAAGTGCCGCCAACCCGGGCCAGCGTGGATCTGGAACAAAAGAAGTTAAGAGGTGGTTCCATGATCAGAGGCATTGCTGCCGGATGTAGTTTATCGTCATGCCCAGGACTAAAACGTTTGTAAATTCTATCAAAACTGGAAAGTGAGGAATTACCAGCTTAAACTGACCAACTAATTGATTGATTTTTTTTTTTTTTTTTTTTTTTTTTTTACGGATTTTCAACCTTTTGAAGTTTATTTAAAGTCAGAAAATATTTTTGGACTGTAAGAATTTTTGCAGATAATAATGATTTTACTGATAGAGGTTCTACTCTTTAATCCACAGATGGGGGAGGAATAGGTAGATTCATAACTTTACCAAGAGTATTTGCGCGTAAGTGAATATAACGAACCCGATTGGAATTGGAACTCCGCTCTCGATTCCGAGTCGTTATCCATTACACAAGACGCACATCCAACCTAACAACACCTGGTATTTCCAAGCGCTCACCCACCTAGGTACTGACCTGGCTCGTCGTTGCTTAACTTTGGTGATCGTATGAGAACTGGTACTTCAACGTGATATGGACTGGACCTAATTCATTTCTACTCGCACATCTAAGTTTACAACACCTAGTATTCCCAAGTGATCAACCATCTAGTTACTTAACGTTGTTTAACTTCGGTGATCGCACGAACACAGGTGTTTCAACGAGCTATGGCTGTAAGCCAGCTTTTTACTCAAAGGTAAATGCTCGATAAAAGCAATTGTGAAAGAGCTGGTCGCGTAGATTCTTACTACTGTGTTCGATCCTCACTGTGTTCCACATTTGTGACCTTATTGCAGACTGAAGTAAGCTCAAAAAATGAGTGTCTATCTGTTGGTATTGTGTACTGTGTACACGCTACAATTTTTCACTCCTTATAAAAAAAAAGTGCAAATCAACTTGACTTTGGAGACCATACTATTACAGATATAGATATATAAAAAAAATAAAAGCTGTAAGTGTTAGGTGGAAATGCAAACTTCATCTTTTTACTTTGACACCGGATGCTGTTGCTTGACAACGAAATGTAAACATCATTCCAGACACAACCAATCGATAATCCATCAAAATATTGATCAGACGTGACAAAACCATAAAAGAAAGAAAGAAGTAAATGGTCGGTTGCTATGTAGGTGGGCTTTTGTATCTTTTTTTTTTCTTTTCGTTCTTTGTTTTTTGCTATATTTCTTTGTTTTGTCTTGGTTTCTTTTTTTTTTTTTTAAAGTAAAACTTATGAGAAGAAAAACTCACAGGCCGCGAATTTATACTTACTTAATATTTACTTCCATGAAAATACACAGCATTATAACAAATTTGAAGTGGTCACTGAGAATAAAATATCATGATATTTTATAGCATTGATTTCCTTTCTTCTTTTTTGTTTTAATTCTGAAGAAAAATACACCCACTTCTGAGTTAACGACTTACCTAATTAACAACTCACTCGCATAGGACCAGCTATAAAATCCAATATAATAACAATTTTTTTCAAAATGCCAACCAATCGGTATTGTACATCGTAAGAAAACACTGATCGTCATTGTTTTCTCTTTCTTCAAAATGAGTTAAAATAAATAAAATGATTAAATAAAGTGCTTTGTGGAACCAACTCCCAAGAAGATGATTTCCCGATCTCTATACTCTTAACCCGTTCAAGTCTAAGGTTAACCGTTATCTTCCCCACATATCCCCATAAAATGTGCTTCTTGTTCTCTAACCCTCTACCTCGTGTTGATCATTATTGTAAAAAAAAAAAAAAAAAAAATTTACGTTTACCGTACAAACCAAAGATACGGAATACAGAGCTGGGTTTTTTTTAATGTCTTTTTTAACTAATGTTCACCCAAGTCTCAAGAGGATTACTGTATGAACTTATATTAACATAAGAAAGGACAAGCGTTAGGTGTATCGAGCTGAAACAGACTTTAGAAGGAACTGGAAACCCAATCCTAAACAGCAAACAACGATAAACCCCTACTCCAGTTCAAAAGACCGGAGAGGAGTATGAATCGGACAATAAGCGAACCTATCTATTCCTATTGGTAGAGAAGAGAAAAAAATAAATAAAATTAAATAAATAGTGGTTAAAATTTCAGAGTTCAGGACGCAGACTTTAGGAGTACAAAGCTGAAGCAGACATATTACATCTACAGTGTAACCCGGGTATAAGAGACCCTAATATAAGAGAAACCCGGATATAAGAGAAACTCGAATATAAGAGAGATTTTCGCGGGTCCCAAATTATTCCCATACTTAACTAAACAAAATAGACCAAACCGGGATATAAGAGACTTTTTCTCCGGTCCCGACAACTCTCTTATATCCGGGTTACACTGTACTATTCAATACACCGGTGTACTGTATAAACATTTAGAAATAAATAAATAATGTTATATCAGGTGTAAAAGTGACATTAAAGCTATCTGAAGCTGGTTGACACAAACCCGTTCCTGTCTTGAGTATGACGATAAACTACATCCGCGTCCTGGGTAAGACCATAAACTAGGTTCGACAACAAGGGCTCGTATCAGGAGGTTTTGAGGGGTTTGGAACCACTTCTTAATTGCTGGTGTTCAGAGGTCCACCCAGACCACAGGTGGTAGCACCTGTTAGGATCCCAGCTATGGGCAAATAGTTAACCTTCAAACTGGGGTCAAAACACTATGAAAGTGTAAAAATAGGTTTTAGTACCAGAAATACTTTGTAAAAAAATTATTACCAGCAATACAATTTTTTTAAAAAAATATTACCAGTTATTATGTTGGTGCAAAAATAATGACGTAATAATGTCGTTTTTTGACATAAACGCAGAACTTTAACCTTAAAATTTAAATTCAAACTCAGCGTTGCGACTGCACGTTCCAAAACAATAACACACATTTCTCATGGCATTTTTCGGATTACAACCTTGTTTTCGTTTGCCCACTTATTACTGAGAGTATAAACAAGAACACAATCTATTTCATACCTGAGGATGTCTTTAGAGACAGACGAAAGCTTGTAAAATAAAAAGATCTAATGCAACGGAAATATATAAAACAGGATCTTTTCATTCATAAACAGATTCGGGGGTTTTGTATATTATTGAATTGTTCGCGAAGATGGATTTCTCGCCATTTAATCATTAACCTTTGTATTTGTTTTATGTATGAATAATTCATGAATTTGTAAATTAATTGCACCTTTATTGATATATATATATATATATATATATATATATATATATATATATATATATATATATCTGTATGAAGAAAATATATATATATATATATATCTGTATGAAAATATATATATATATATATATATATATATATATATATATATATATATATATATATATATTTTTTAACATACAACGTGTGTTATCACGTGCGATATCCTGTCTTCATCAGCCGCCAACCAGGGGTGATCTCACGTTTTCGGTGGCTAAGGCGGAATCTATATATATATCTATATGAAAAAAATATGGAAAAACAAAAATCCGAATATGCAAGTATGCTGTTTTAATGTTGTTTCAATGTCGACGTTAGACTTTTCGGTCTAGTAGACCTTCTTCAGGACATAGTTATTAAAACACAATTAAAATTAGACGATATTAGAAAAAACATAACGCCACTAAGACACAAGGGGTTACCGAGTGTGAAAAAATAAGAGGAAAAGAAAAAATCCAAAGGAGAGAGAACAATAAAAGAACAGCAATTAAAAAAAAAAAAAAGAAAAAAAAAAACTAAGTGTAACGATTGTATTGAAATTTTTGAAGATCAAAGTTGACTGGGAAGCAAAAAAAAAACTGAAAGTGAGTTCCGCAAGGGAGAAGTGCGAGAGAAGAAACTATTATCATAGAACTTATGGTTACATCTAGCTATCTGTATTGTAAAATGATGAGATCTAGCTACCAATCTAGTACTGCGCTTAAATTCGTAAACTCTAGGTTCCAAAGAGGAAAGCTCATCAGAACCATTACTATGAAAAGATTTGTAGAAAAGGCACAAGGAAGCTACATTACACTGGTGGAAAAGTGACTGAAGCTGTGATGCCAGGTTAGGACCAATAACAATGCAGATTCTTTGCATTTTATCAGGAATCTCTAAATATATAGCAGAATCTATGTTACGGATGTAGAAAGTAACTTGCATTTATATGTATATTTGGGCTCGAGGTGGTACAGTGTAACCCGGATATAAGAGATCCAGATATAAGAGAAACTCGGATATAAGAGAGATTTTCTCTGGTCTCAAATTAGAGCCTGTGTTAATGTATATATAATAGACCAAACCCAGATATAAGAGAAACCCGGATATAAGAGAGATTTTCCCTGGTCCCAAATTAGAGCCTGTGTTAATGTATATATAATAGACCAAACCCGGATATAAGAGAAACCCGGATATAAGAGACTTAGTCTCCGGGCCCCGAGAACTCTCTTATATCCGGGTTACACTGTATAAAAAGATTGTTATATTCTAATTAAAGTAAAAAAAAAAAGAACAATGAAATAATAAATGAACCGTATAAGAATGGATCAATAATTAGAGAAGAATATAAAGGATAATAGAAAAAGAAATATAATTTGGTCTACGCCGCCGTCTAATTTGACAGCAAAAAATAAGCTCCATCGGTTCAAACCTTTACAGCTAAGACACGTCATGTCATGTAGGAACGGTCAACTCATTCACGTTCCCTTCGTATTCCATTGGTAAAGAAGAAGCCCCATTAAGACAGTTTTTTCCTCAGAATTGTTACTTTGTGGGAGAGACCTCAAAGAAGATGCTTCCACGATCACTACGATCTTAACATCTTGACGTTATCTATCCTACATATCCCTATGCATTTTTTACTTCCCCTCTTTATGTCTTTACAACAAATTTATTCAGTAACCGTCTACTATGAGTAATTATTGGGCCTTTTATTGGGTGAACAAGTATAAAAACCGGAAAATAATTTCCCTCGCGCTTCGAACCTGGCAGAAGAAAATTGTTTAATGATACCATCAATGAATACGCAAATTTGTAACACCGCACGGTGTAATTAATTAATATATTCTTCGATAAATTTGTTCCTTTTTTAGCAAACAGCCTAAAGAGTCATCAATAACGAAACTTGAGTAACGGATTTGGGAGTCTTGTAACGGTTTATTTCTTCTTCTTTTGCCTAAAGGGGTACCTTATAGGATAGTAGTGGAAATTTTGTTCGTACTTATGATGTGCCTATATCTGTCCTCTTCGCTCTTTAACATCTTCCTTGAACGCATCATGAGTGACACTTTTGAGGGACAGGACACGGTCAGCATCGGATGTTGCATCATTACCATTGCAGAGGACATAGATGACCGAACTGGCTAAGAATAAGTTTAGTGAAGAACCGGAACGTTAATATCTTCTAGATATGACATGGAGATTAACACTGAAAAATACTCATGACAAACAATGGGGAAAGGCTTTCAATCAAGATAAAAGACGGTGCTCAGGAACAGACGGTAAGACAATTCAAATATCTTAGCTCGATTATCAGCGAAAAGGGCTCCGAAATTTAAAAAAAAAAATAATAATAATAATTTCACGAGCAGCACAAACAATGGTAACTGTCGCAAAACTAAGAACCATCTGGAAAAAAAGAAAATCTGTTTTAAATCAAATATCAGACTGCTGGGTGCATTGGGCTTCTCAACGAATATTGGATATTTGTAGCAGAATTATAACGAAGAATGCAAGCTTTAGAAATGAGATGTTACAGAACTATCTTAAGCATCACTTACGTAAACCACATCACAAATGATTTAGTGCGAGACATCATTAGAAAAAGCAAGTCCATTGGAAGACATCATATCCCTCCTCAAGCAGAACAAGTCGAAATGGTATAGGTACATCGTAAGAACCAATAAAATTTCCTCTAAGGTACCACTTTTGGCTAAAGAAGGAGTAGACAGAGGAGATAATTAGTTGATAATATCACTGAGGAGACTGGGAGATTACTGAGACTCGACCGAGACATATGAAGGGAGCTGATGAAGTGATTAGCTCCGGGGCTGACCTGGTTATGGTACTACTACTACTACTACTACTACTACTACTACTAATAATAATAATAATAATAATAATAATAATGATGATGATGATGCGGCGTCTAAATTCCTGTAAAATGAATAATGAACAAATAATAATTACATTCTATGTTGACAATAATGTGCTTGAAAATTGAAATATGTATCGGAAAAAAATTATATATTGATATCCTACTTAGACAAGTATATAGGCATATATATATATATATATATATATATATATATATATATATACTACACTTCAAAAGTTTGAGGCCACCCCTGGTAATTTTTAAAATTGGCCCCAAAAGTAGTTGTTTTCTACTTTAAATAAGAGAAAATTACAATACATAGTTAAAAAAAAAAAAAGAAGTGAGACGTGATTTATTATTAGTAAGAAAAAACATAATTTTATAACTTTGCTCTTGTCAAAATATCCACCTTTAACCTTGATTACTGCAGCACAAATTTTTGGCATTCGTTGAAAAAGTTTCTAAAGGTATAAGTTTGATAATTAATTCCGTTCTTTTTTCAATGACTCTCAAGACTGAGATATTTGATAGCATTTCTGACAGCATAGACAAGGCTCTCTCCCTCCACCCGTTTGCTCGCATTTTTGTGTTTGGTGACTTTAACGCCCATCACACCTTGTGGCTTAAGAATGCTACTACTGACCACGCAGGCATTCAAACGCTCAATTTTTCAATCTCCCATTCCCTCACACAGATAGTTAACTTCCCCACTCGTTTTGCCTTCAACCGGGAAGGTAAAGCCTCTCTTCTCGACCTGTGCTTTACCTCCATCCCCGAATCCTGCAGCGCCTCGCAACTCTGCCCTCTTGGTAACTCTGATCATGCAGTAGTATCAGTTAACATCTCCTTCAACTCCACCCCCTATAAAGAACCTCCTACCACTAGAACTTCGTTCTACTATCAACGAGCTGACTGGGACGCGTTCCGTGATTTCCTCCGCGATGTCCCCTGGGATGGAGTCTTTAAACTCCCCGTCCAAGAATGTGCTTCTGAAGTCTCTTCCTGTGTTAAAGCTGGAATCGACGCTTTCATCCCATCAAGGAAATATAGGGTCAAGTCGCGCTCCTCCCCCTGGTTCTCGGCTGCCTGCTCAGCCGCCATCGCCCATAGGAACCACTATTTCCACCTATTCCGTAGCGACATGTCTGACTGCAATAGACGTCTCTTTGCCTCCGCCCGTAACGAATGTAAGCGTGTCCTCAACGATGCTAAGTCACTATTTGCGACTCGGATGAAGGAACGTATTGCAAGTCGCAAATTTGGCTCCAAAGATTATTGGCGTCTCTGCAAGAGCGTATTGAACAATTGCAAACCCTCTATACCTCCTTTATTCAACCAGTTCGAAGTCCTGACCTCCTCTACCGACAAGGCTGAATGCTTTGCTCGGAAATTTTCATTCAACTCGACGCTCGACGCTCGACGCTCGACTCTTCCGGTGTACCCATACCCGACTTCCCTCTTAGAACTGAGGCCATATTGAGTGGGTTAAACATAACCCCATCTTTGGTACTGGACATTATCTCCAATTTAGACCCCAACAAGACTAGTGGTGGAGACGGGATACCAGCCATTGTCTTGAAGAAATGCGTGCCTGAACTGGCGCCCGCCCTTTCTAAACTATACAACTACTGCCTCAAGGAATCTTGTTTTCCTGACTGCTGGAAGTCCTCTTCGATCGTTCCTGTCTTCAAGAACTCCGGCGACCCCTCTGACCCTTCCAACTACCGTCCTATCAGCCTCCTTCCCCTCTTCGGCCAAGTCTTCGAAGCCCTAATCAATACCGGGGTGGTTAACTACCTCACATCCCATAATCTGCTCTCAGACAAGCAATATGGTTTCCGCTTTGCCCGATCTACAGCCGATGTGCTTACGGCCATCACTGAAACAGTCTACCGAGCTCTTCAAAATAACGGGGAAGCCCGAGCCGTGGCACTAGACATCTCCAAAGCATTTGATAGGGTTTGGCATGCCGGCCTTCTTCGCGAGCTTCAGGGTTATGGCATTACGGGTCGATTATATAACCTAATACGATAATTCCTGTCAAACCGTAAATTGAAGGTCGTTCTCAATGGATTCTCCTCCAGTTCCTATCCCACGAACGCAGGTGTTCCTCAAGGCTCCATCCTAGGCCCCACTCTATTCCTTATCTACATAAATGACCTTCCTGACACAATAACTTCCCAAGTTGGCATCTACGCGGATGACACCACAATTTATTCCTGTCTCAAAAACAAATCTAGTCTCGCTGACAAAACTCGCCTGGCCGTGCGACTCGAAAAGGACCTCCAATCGATTGTGAACTGGGGCATGAATTGGCTGGTCAACTTCAACGCTTCCAAGAAAAAACTGCTCTCTATTAATCACCACAGAGATCCTTTCCTTCCCTCCATTAGAATGTCCGACGCTCAACTTCTCAAGAGCAACTCTCTGCGGCTTCTCGGTCTCACGTTGAACGCTGACCTGAGATGGAATAAATACATTGAATCAATTGCCTCGTCCACTGCAAAGAAAGTTGGCTCCCTGAGCCGCGCCAGGAAGTTTTTCTCCCCGGAGTCGATCCTCCAGATCTACAAATCAACAATTCGCCCTTGCATGGAGTATTGCTGCCATATATGGTCTGGTGCCCCTTCTGTTTGCCTCGGGGTTCTTGATAGGCTCCAGAGGCGGATATGCAATGTAGTTGGCCCTGCTCTGTCGTCTCGTCTACAGTCACTTTCTCACAGACGCGCCGTCGCCTCCCTCTGTCTGTTCTACAAATACTTTCATGGAAATTGCTCCGAGGAGCTGCATTCGCTGGTTTCCAGGCGTCATGAGTTCCAGCGCCTTACGAGGCTGGCATCCTGCTCTCACCTCTTCACTGTCGAAACTCCTAAATGTAGCCGTCTCTTCTACTCTAATAGCTTCATGTCTCGCACCTCTCGCCTGTGGAACTCCCTTCCCTTTTCCTGTTTCCCTGTGAGCTATAATCTCCAGCTGTTCAAGTGTAATGTTAATCGACATCTCCAGTTGCCTTGATCTATCCACTACCCTCATCCTTGCTTCTATCACTCCTATCTGATCTGGCTCTAAATTTTCTGTAACCCCTTGCGTCCTAGTGGCTTCCCGCCTTGCTTGGGGTGAAATGCTTAAAATATATATATATATATATATATATATGTATGTATGTATGTATCTCGAAAAGTTAATTCTGTCGACTACTGTGGGGAGAAAGCACGAATTTGAAACAGTGACTATTACTGCTAATAACGCAAGACTCACCCAACGGCTTGAGTCCTCTAAGTCACTGGCGTATTTATGAAAGAAAATACGCAAATATTTGCCTTTCTCTCTGCCGGGTGCCGATAGCCTAGGGGTTAGAATCTCCGATTGATACCAAATCGGTTGGGTTTCGGTCCCGGCTTGAAGCGATCGAATTTCTAGCCACACTGTTACAGCTGTTATGATACAGCGAAACAGTCTTCTGTGGATTACGATAGATAGATAGGAGTATTAGTTCTTGTAGCGATTGTGTACATTACAGCAGCATTTATTAATTACTCATAAATGGATGAAATCTTTAACCCATGAACGACGGCGGATATCATGAAGTGACGTTTTGTTTGAAATTAACAAATATCATCAATTAATGGTTTAAACTTTTCTCAATGATGCTGACATCATTCATTCATGATTTGGGTCTAAATGATTAATTGGCAACAGTAGGTTTCAGGACTATTTATTAGGCTTTGTAATGTTACGTGATTTCCTTGGGTATCTGCCTGCAAATAAAGCCGGAAGAACACGCCAAAAACAGAGCTATGTTTGCGTGCATACTTTTAGAAAAGAACAGAGACTAAAAAATGGTTACAACTGGACACAAATAACGCACAATTCCACTGAGCTTGGAATATTTCAAGCACTTAAAGAATATTAAATTTAGAAACATTACTTTTGTTTCATTCCTACTTTTTTCTTTAATTCTATAATCTAAAAGTGTTAAAATATCATTTTTATAGTTTTTTATATATCATAACCATGAAAAGAAGCATAAAAATACCATCAAAATACCCTTTAAAAATGAATGTTCTTGTTTTTATCCATACTTCAATGAATAGGCCTGAGTGCTTAAAATGTTCGCTTTCTGACTATGAAACCCAGGTTCGAATCTCACCATGGTTCATTTATCAGGAAAGTGAGTTCTTATCGTTCTGGGGGAGGCGATCCCAGCTTTCGGTACTTTTGGGAAGTGCCTGTAAATCATACCACGGATTGACTCAAGCCTTGTAAGTGAAATTGGATATACAGAATTCTTTGGGGATCCGTCGATGATTGTCCTAGCACGAAGTCACAAGTCAGCGTGACAGAGGTTTTGATCGTGCTGGCATTGCTTAGACTGTTGTTCACGCTAGATAACGTGCTCTCTCCCAAAAACTGTAACTACGGTCCGCTCAGCATAATTGCAGTACAAATCAGAGGTGGGTTCTGTGGATATTTAACAAACACAAATGTACCTGAGCAGCCGTCTGCAACAGGGATTGGCGAGCCGTCCTAGTAAGACGCGTCTCCTCGGATACAAGTGGCCAGCCATTATCATACGATTTAGAAAATATTAAATTTAGGAACACGACATTCATCTTATTTCCGTTCTTTATTCTTATAATCTAAAAGGATTAAAATATTATTTTTATAGTTTTTGTATATATTATGAATTGGATTAAGTCCGACAATTATTTTAATATATTTTCTGCTTCTATGTTATTTTTATAGATACAATTATTTAAGGAAATGCTCTGTTTATAACAAAATTTAACGGACTGAATGTCCGAAGAATTTCATAGAAAATATTTGTCTTATGACAGGAATCGAACCTACACAGAACTGCCATAAAGCCTAAAGTGTTATACTATTTATTTACAGAGGAAGCGTAAAACAAAAATTAAAATTAAAAACAATAGTTCGACCTTACTAACCAGACGTTCCCTCTGTTAAATGGTATAGCATGTCAGGCTACAAGACGGTTCCATGTAGGTTCGATTCCTGTCGAAGGATACATATTTTCTATGAAATTCTTCGGACATTTAGGCCGGTAAATGTTGTTAATATTGTTTATTATAAACGGAGCATTTATTTAAATATGTGTACCTATAAAAATAACGTATAAATTGAGAATATATTAAAAGAATTGACGGACTTAATCCATTTTATGTCATTTGTTTACGTTAAAATACGTTTCGAGCAGATATGAGCGTTCAGGAAAAATCATGGGAAATTTATAGTTCAAAAACAGTAATTCGACCATGCTAACCAGATGCTTCCTCTGTAGCTAAAGGCTATATGACGGTTCCGTAAAAAACAAATCAATCATAATACTATATTCACTCTGTGGACCTAAAATATCTCCCCATAACGCTATATACAATTTCAATCTATATCTATAAAAGGCAGTGTGTGTGTGTGTGTGTGTGTGTGTGTGTAACGAATGCACGGCCGCAATTTTCGACGGATTTACACCAAAATTTACATGCACATGCTCCAAGTTAGTGCGAAGGCCAAGACTGACTTTGCATTTCCCAACTGTCTTCGATAGTGGAAATAATCGATTTTTTCATGCTTCTACGGCAGTTTTCATATAGTTTGCGGGCATTTTGTACTGGACAGAGTGAGAGCCAATAGCTGGCTGTCACGAATAGGCAGGAAGATTCTATTGTCCAGCGTGAGAGCCAACAGCTGACTGACACGAATGTTAACTAGTATGCTAGCATGCAAAAAAAATCGATAGCTGCATTCGTCACAAGTGGGAAAAATTTCAATCTGCATAGCACTTTACTCCAATTGGCTCATTCGCTTGCTTAAACTCAACGTTGATTCTGATTCCGCAGAACTGCGTTGGGTATGAAAAAGTATTTGTTGTTAACATTCTTTTTTCATTCGGTTTTTCCAGTTACGAGTCCTTTTTTAAAGCTGATCGTTTTGTGTTCATTTTGTTTAGTTCTTTTTTCGTAACAGATTTAATGTTTAGTATAGAGCTTAGAAAAAATTCGCAGATAGGCAAGAAGTAAGGCATGTAGCAACATCAGCCCGGCAAAGGGCACTTCTTTAAAGGCAATGAAGGGCAAAAATATTTTAAGTCAAGTGATAGCAATTGCTGTATGAGTCGTACGATTTTTGAATCAAGCACGGACAACGCCGGGCCATGCTGCTAGTCATTAATAAACCAATTAATTATAATGCGAAGGAAAAATTACAAATAAAAATTGAGGGTTATCATGGGACTCTTTCCCCTCGTTTTTCTACTGTTATCTGGTTAACGATATACTAGAATTCTTTTCTTTTTGGTTTTTTGTTGATTTCTACGCTTATTTCATTAATAATGAATAAACAATATTTTATTGATTAAATATATCACCATTATTCATTTTATATCAATTTACAGAGTAAGGCACAAATGCCGATGTAGGGACTAAAGAAAAGGTTGGTTCTGTATTGATTATTCCACACCTAGCGTAGTGATTCTAGCATGTAACATTGTTCAATAGAGCCAAATAACGCATCTATCATTCATATTCTTCCTCAGTCTTTTTTTGTCTATTAGGACTTGTTTACTGTCGGTCTTGTTAGAGTTGATTAGTTTTCCACTCTACAGCCTCTTTCTCCACTGACGCAAATTTACAGGCCTATCGCTATTCTATTGTTATTTCCATGGCGAATATTCGGACGAGTTCCATTTTTTAGCTCCACCAGCTTTACAGCTGACTGACGTTGAAACATTGGTTCCCGTACGATCACCGAAGTTAAGCAACGACGAGTTTGGTCAGTACCTAGATGGGTAATCACTTGAGAATACTGATGCTGTAATCTTTGATGTGTGGGTGGTGTAATGGATAACGGCTCTGAACTGTTAATCGGAGGACCGAGTTCCAATTCCATTTAGTTTTGTTATATTTATTTACTCGCAAATACCTTTGAGAAAGGTATGGATCCACCTCTTCCCCCTACAGCTTTGGGTTAATTAGTATCACTTGTATCACTAAATCATTATTATCTCTAAAAAAAAAACATTCTTAGAATCTAAAATTATTTTCTGGCTTTAAATAACCTGTAACGTGTTGATAAGCCGTAGAAAACGAATGAATCAATCGATCAATCTTTACAGGTAAAACTTGCAATGCCCGTCCACAGAATCGAATCACTCTTATTTCCTCCCTATAATGTTCAAATGAGATTCACTCTTTAGTTGCTCCAGTTCAGACCTTTACAGTTGCAACTCACTAGGCTACATTCATGAAGTAGAATCACATTCATTTCTCCGCATTCAATTTTTTAAAGAGGAAGTGTCATTTAGAGAGCTTTCCCTAAGATCTGCTACTCTGTGGAACAAACTCCCGTGTGGATACTTTCCAGAACAATATAATCTTAATCTCTTCAAATCAAAAGTCAACCGTTATCTATCCTTATTCCCATAATCTTTTTCCTTTCTCTTATATTATATAACTCATCTCATTAAGTAACCCTTGAGTGATTTTAGCTTCTTATTTGGGAGGAATTTTAGTATAAAAAAGTCGCAATCATAATCATAAAAAAAGGTGCTAAAAATGATCGAGTTGCTTAAGAAGCCCTTCCCTTAAAGGAAGAATTTTAGTTATTTGGTAGAGATTTTGGGAAATAGGTCGGGCTGAGAACTATTCAGCACCACCTGTCCCCCCCCACATGCAAATAAATGATGATGGGATTAGGGAAAGCCCAGTAATAAAGGAAAAAAAATAAAATAAAATAGTATGAGATCCTCTTCTTCCTCTTCTGCAGAGACAGTCGCTAGCTCACCTGTCTCACTCTTTTTGCTAGAAACAATCAAGGACTTCCTCTAACAAAATGGCGACGGACATTACAAATAGGAAAAGAGATTTAATAAAGTGGTTTCCAGGGCAGACAAATCCGCTTAAGAAAGCGGATGTGTATATTATGACTGTAAGCAGCACTTATCAGGAAATAAATTCATTGATGTATATCCGCACTTCAATATATTAACATCACACCACGAGGCGGTGCTGAAAATTTATTGGCCCAACCCACTTCCCATAATCTGATTAAACATCAGATTTCATTATGGAATCCCTTCTAAGTTGGGTTGAGAATTTAAAGCACACCTAGTAATAAATAAGCAACAATTCAAGCTATACGGCAATTCTGTGTGAGATGTGAATAAACATCGAAATATTCAAATAGCAACAAGCCTTTTTCTTGTTAACTATTCCAATAGATAAGACGTTTGTCGTTTGCAGATAAGACCATACATCACTTTTTAAAAATTGACTGGTAGACAGGTTTGTTTTATGCTGCCAATACCACATTTTAAAATATACTGGAAAAGTTTTTTTTTAATTGAAAAGATTTTTTTTTTTTTTTAAATTAGTGTTAACTTGTTAGATTGGTTCTAATTATAGAGATTCAGTTTTGTGACGACAATGAATACTGTATATACATGTGCAGGGTCGTTGAAGGGTCACATCCCCTCGAATCTGATACAGACACACCCACACCCACATACAAACACACGCCGTTTCTATGATGCGAGCCCCGCCACTCTACTACATATGAATTGTCATAAGATAGTATTCATATAAAATGCAAATTTTATCGTAACCTAATTATATACAATAATGGATCATATGCAATATAGGTGAACAATTCAACTAGAAAAGTTGAAAATAAATACAATGTAATTAAATAAAAATTAGAGTCAGATGATTCCATCTGAAATAAATCAACAAAGTTTTGAGACAATTTTTAACATTAACTTGAGATTTTTCTTGTTAAAAAGGTGAAGAATTTTAAAACGTATTTAACATTCGGGATAAAAAAAAATAGTGAATTTTATACAGTGTTTTCCGAGACTTAACATAACCAAAAATAAATTCACACATTTGGGCGGGAAAAAATAAAACAAAATGACGTCAAAATCCGAGAAAATTGTTTATCTTTTAATAATCGTCATTTGTGCTTTAATTTGTAACGTGGATAAATGTTGGTAGAAAAAAAAGAGCAAATGCTGATAAGATCGAGAGGGTTGCAGAGAACTACCTAGGGCCCCCAACCAGGCTTCCCCGCCCGATCGGGAAATAAACACCTGCCCTGTATACGTGTATAAGCCTATTTGGGTATAGTGCCACCCTTGAATTTCTTTGTGAAAAACCTTATTTTTTCATATAGCTCTTGTATAATGCGACCCCAAATCAATACTATTACCGTAGTCAAATATTGCAGTACTGGGCATCGTACTGGATATATTTTATAGCAAATAAATGGTCTTCATTCTTTTTGCACAAATACTGACAGTAAACGTAAAGAATATAAAGAAAAATAAATATAAATAAACAGATAAAAACAGAATAAGGAACACAACTGAAACATTATACGATATATATATATATATATATATATATATATATATATATATATATATGAAGAAATATAGTCTTAAGGTGTGCTATATTTATGGAATAAGGTGCTCAATATCAGAGATAGAGCGTGTGTAAATATAAAAGTGAACATTGAAGTCAACACTTAGAGACGACAGTCTGTATCATGCTAGACGCAATCGTCAGTCCACGAGTGCTGTTATTTTTCTCAGCTATTTATATATACGAGTCAGTGGTGCATTTTGGGTAGCTATCATTACCTTCCCAAACCAAAATAAATTATTAAATAAAAGATCCGAGCTCATCTCAAAATGCAGACATGAAAAAAAAATTTTACTGCGTTACTTAAAAATCGAAAACTGAAAAAAATAAAATAAAAATAAGATAAAATGAATAAATAAATAAACGACTATAAAAATAAGTAAAATAAATTAACCCAAACAAATTACCAAATCACACCAATTAGAATAGACAAAATAGAATAAATAAAGAAAAAAGAAAAAACAAAATCAATGAACCCAAATAAATAAAGTAAATAATAAACAAATTAACAAACCATTATGACCAAAATATTAGTTAGACTATAAAAATTAAACCAAAAATCGGACGAAAAACATAGCTATAACTCTTATATAACGATAAAAAAAGAAAAAATACTACGTTACTTAAAAATCGAAAACAGAAAAGAGTAAATAAAAATATGCAGTATAATAAATAAATAATAAAAAACAAGCAAAATAAATTAATCTAAATTCATCCATATAAATAAATAAATAAACTAACAAACCGATCCCGATAAATTAACCGTTAGAAAAAACAAATAAAGATAATCAATCCAAATAAATACATGAAGTAATAAACAAATTAAAAACTGCTCTCGCCAAAATAACAGTTAGAATAAACTACAACAATCAACCCCAAAATTGAATAAATAGTTTTAATTATCTTCCCAAACCAAAACAAAACTATTAGATAAGCGATATAAACAAATTTTTATTACGTTAATAAAAACGCTGATTAAAATAAAAATATATATATATAAGATAAGAAATAAAAATAAAAAATAAAAATAAATAATAAAAAAAATAATGACAAGCAAAATAATTTAACCGAAATAAATAAATAAACAAATAAACGACTTCCGGTAAAATAACCGCCAAAATAGTCTAGCCAAAATGCACCACTGACCCGTATATATAAATAGCCGAGAAAAATTACAGCACTCATGGCCTGACGATTGCGTCTAGGATGAAACAGACTGTGGCCTCTAAGTGTTGACTTCAATGTTCACTTATATATATATATATATATATATATATATATATATATATATATATATATATATATATATATATCAAACAAAAAGGGTGCCGTAGGAAAAGCAAACCTCAGCTATATAAACACGTGCAAAAGAAGATGAATTCAAATTGAAGAAAGATTTGTAGATTTTAAATCGCACACAGAGTGAATAAATTCCTGCTTTTCGTGTCGTAACAAAAAAAAAGAAGTTAGACTACCGGAGGCAGGCTAAAAAAGCTTAGCTGTACCGTTATGGTGAGATAACGTACCGTGAGAATGTAAGGTACTTGTGAGAATATAATCCTATCAGGTAGGTTATGATAACCAAAAATACATGAATTTTAAACCCTCCAGAAAAAGATTTATCTGTGCATAGAGCAACCGGTCACCGAAAATGCATGACTTTTAACCTCTTCGAAAGAATTACCTGTGTATAGTGCGACTATACCATTTAGCCACAGTAATTTGACTTTGCTAACCAGACACTTCCTTCATAGCTAAACTGGTATAGCACGTCAGACTGTATGATGGTTCCGTGTAGGATAGAGGTTATATTCCTGTCGGAGGACACATATTTTCTATGAAATTTCTCGCACATTTAGGCCGGTAAATGTAGTTAATATTGTTTATTATAAATAGAGCATTTACTTAAGTATTTGTATGTATAAAAATAACGTATAAACAGAATATATATGTGTGTGTGTGCATGTGTGTGTCTGTGATGGTGGTGGTAGTGTAATGGATAGAGGCTCAGAGTAGGAAATCGTAGAGCCGAGTTCGAAAACTCTTGAGAAATGTCTGAATCCATCTCTTCTATGGGGAAATAGCAGAACAGATTGGACTCTTGGTTGGCAACTAGTTTAGGAGAAAGACAACTCTGAATTCAAAAACCAGAAGAAGATCGTTTGGAGATCTAGTGGTGAACTATGTGCCTCAGTTCTCTATATTCGGCTCTCCCGAAAAGTGTGGTTAGCATCGCACAGCCTTTATCACAATAACTAAATCATATGTTCGGGTAGTCGCATTTGGTTATAAGAACTGAGCTACTTGACCCTCATACGAAAGCGACTGGAGAGTCCAGTATATATATATATATATATATATATATATATATATATATATATATATAAACTAAAATAAATCCTAAAGAGCCAGGAAAACCTACCTAGGTTTCACCTAAACGGATCTTCAAGGTAAGCTGCCTTACCTAGGTAGGTTTACTTGGCTCTTTAGGATTTATTTTAGTTCTTCCCGCTCTACTTAGCGTATTGAGCACTCTACGTTTTAGTCTTACTACTCGCTTGAGGATTTTTTTTGGGGGGGTGGGGGTGGGGGTGGGGGGGTGGGGTAAACTAAAGTCTTAAGGGGGGGACTGGTCGAGTTATTTCGCCCTGTTCGGATATTTTAGTTCTTTCTTTTTTAATTCCAACGATTTGTTTTGACATATCTACAAGTTGAGCTATCTGGGTTTTTTTTACCGAACGAGTATTACTATTAGTATATATATATATATATATATATATATATATATATATATATATATATATATACATACAGTGTAACCCGGATATAAGAGAGTTGTCGGGACCAAAGAAAATCTCTCTTATAACCGGGTTTCTCTTATATCCGGGTTTGGTCTATTTGTTTAGGTAAGTATGGCTCTAATTTGGGACCAGAGAAAATCTCTCTTATATCGGGGTTTCTCTTATATCCGGGTTACACTGTGTATATATATATATATATATATATATAATGTGTGTGTGTGCGTGTTCTCTTAACACCCTGGTGATGCGGTTCCAAAAGATCTTCCACTGCTTGTGGTAGGGGGTGCTCAAGAGTTTTCCGGATCTCATTGAATTCAGTCATCGATTTGCCTAATACTATATAAATATGTGTGTGCACGTGCGCAAGCGCGCATATCCACCAAGTTCGAATAATTTGTCGCTAATAACGTCCGCAAAATTCAAAATCGTTTACGTGTTCTTGTGGCGGGCGTGGGGACGTATTCTCCATTCTGCAGCCTCTTCCCCACAGACGCAACATTGCAAGCCTGTCGCTACTCTATCGCTAGTTCTACGTCGAATATTCAAATGAGTTCTATTCTTTACTGCCACCAGTCCAGGCCTTTACTACTGGGAGATGCCGCGCTACTTCCACGCAGCCGAATCACCCTCATTTCCAACGTGTTCTAAATGTAAGGAGAAAGTTCCACTCAGACTGCTTTTTCGTAAGAACTTTGTGGAACATTCATTCCCTACAATCTTAACCTCTTCAAGTCAATTATATATCCTCCCTATCCTCATAACCTTCACTTCCTAATTAATCTTCTTTCATTCAGATCACACTCCTCATTGATCATTACCATTTCAACAGTTTCCCTCTACTTTGAGTAGCTCTCGAACCTTATAATGGATGATTTCTAGTATAAAAATAGCTTACCCATTCACTACAGTACTAATAGTCCTGGCTATGGCAATAAACTACATCCGATCAGGAGGTTTTGAGTAGCGTGAACCCACCTCTTAATTACTGTTATTCCCAGGTCCAGTGGGTAGCACCTGTTAGATTCCCAGCCATGGGCAAATAGATAACCCTCAAATAAAAGCAAAATACTATCAAAGTAGAAAAATGAATTTTTATATAAAAAAAATTACCAACTGTTGTGTCGGAAACCTACCCCCCCTCTTGAAGATGAACTTGTCTGCGTCTGTGAACAAAGACTTTAAATAGTGGCATGTCAGTTGACATGAAGAAGACAGTGAGACAGAGATCTCGACGTCTGTCGAACTCTCTGTATTAGCAGAGAGGAACCCGGACGAGGCTTTGCCGAAGGGCAAGGTTTTGTCCGGGGAGGTAGACAGGCCTTGAACTCGTCTAGGCGGGTTCAAAAAGGCTATATTTTTGGCCGAGCCTACGGGCTCGGAGATACCCACATTAAACCGGCCTTGTGCCACATTTTATCCTCGTGGGTGGATAGATAAATACCGACAGTGAGACAGAGAAGTTCTTAGCTGAGCTAGTTATTGACTACTCAGGCGATTTCTGTACCTTTTTACCAACCTATTAAAACCCTTTTTATTGTTACGTGTTATTTGGCCTTTGTCTCTACTAACCCCAAATCAACATCATAACACCAACAATAACTATTTATAGTATATATTTAGTTGAAGCCATAAAATTGTGTTCAAAATATTTAAATTTTGGCATTAAATAATCCATAGAGGTTGATATGCCATTAAACAAAACCAACCAAACCAAACTACAGTACTAAAGAATCATTTTACTATCTGCAACTGATTATTTACCTGGCATAGACGGGTACTTCAACTAGTATTTAACAAACATTTACAACGAGGTAAACACAAACTTTCAAAAGTTGAAAAGTCTTCAGAAGCAATTACAGGTTTACTCATTCAAAAACTGCCATATTTAACATTGCTCACCCAACGAAAACTGCGGATTTCATAATGATCGAATTCGCGACAACAACGGCAGATATGGCGTGTTTTACAAGTTATGGAAATGATTTCTGATAATGACTCCGGTCAGCTTTCTCGTTCATCCTCCATAGCTTGGGGGGAAAATCAGCTGCATCATTCATAGAAGTGAAGTAATGTTAAGTGTAACGTTGTACGCGGAAAATTGATCGATTTTTTTCACAGGGAATTTTAATCGTCCAACACCGACCAGGACAGTAAAGCTTATCTGCAATCGTGGCGTCCCTTCATCCAGATTGATAGTCTAATCATGTAATTAGTTAATGGTTAGCTTGGAACAGAAGGCAGACATCAAGTCAGCAGGTAATTGTGACAGTCGGCAGCTCACTTGTTCAAACTGATAATCGCTGAGTTGAATTATGGGAAATGGTAGTCGATCCACTAAGCGTTCATCCCGGGCCAAATGAAACAGTCGTGTTAATTCAGCGTCTGATTAAGACCGTGTATATTATTAACAGAGGTTAGGAAAGAGAAAGGGGCAGTTATAAAAAGAAGGACAAAGAAAACAAAGGAATAAAAGAGAAAAACAAAGAGGTAAAGGTGAGAAAGGGAAAGAGAAAATAGAGAGCGAAGAAAGAAAGAAAGAAAGAAAGAAAGAATAAGGATTGAGATAAAAAGAAAGAAGGAAGTTTATTTGGAAAGAAAGCGAGAAAATAGCAATAAAAGATTTAAAATAAAAACCTGAAAATTTAATTTTTCTCTAAATTTATGAAACAATGACTACAGAGCTATAAGCGTTTTATAAGTTATTCATTTAATTAGAGGTCGTTGGTTCAATCCTGGGTTGGATAGTGAAAATTATATACTTTAGTTCAGTGGAATGAACAGAATCGAGACGACAAGGACAAATTAAAAATTAAACATCCAAAATATTCAATAACGACAGAATAAGAACAATCAACCCCCATGGAGTAAAGAGTTCGGTTCGAATGTCCCTGCACATTAAATACGACAGGCCCCAAAAGAAGGTCAGAGGTTAGAATGATCCAAATGTGATAATTATAATTACCGGATTTAAAAAAAAAAAAAACGGTTCGAATACAACAACTTGAAATAAAAATTGTTGACTTCTTTATGATTTCAAGCTTACAACCATATCACGTTCAAACACCGTTTCTTGTTACGCTCACCGAAGTTAAGCAACGTCGAGCTTGTGAGTACATAGATGGGTGACCGCTTGGGAATACCGGGTGTTATAAGGTGGTGTAAAAGATAACGGCTCCGAATTGGAAGTCGGAGACTCTAGTTCTAATTCCAGTCGGGTTCATTATATTCACTACCACGCAAATACCATTGGGAAAGGCATGAAACCACCTCTTCTCCCCTTCCAGATATAGGTTAATTAGTACGACTTGTATCAATAAAAATCATTATCATCTCCAAAACAATTCTTACAGAATAAACATATTTTCTGGCTTTAAATAACATTCGAAATGTTGATATTCTTTATGATCTTATAAATCCACTTTCGTTTCTTCTTCTCTTTTCTATCCCCTTTTTTCAGTAAGGTTCACCCTGTACAGGGTCCGGGAGCCACTCGTAGTAGAGGGTTACGTTAAGAGGCAGTTTATATGGATAGGAGAGTGAGATAATGGTTAACCCAAGACATGAATAGATTAAGATTGTAGTGATCGAGAAAACATCCTCTTGGAAGTTGGTTCCACAGTGCAGTGGTACGCGGAAAGATGTTCCAGAAGAACTGAATTCTCACTGATGGAATACGAGGGGAATGTGGTTGGTTTAATACTATGTAAGTGGCATAGTGGGTCCTAGACGTGAAGGTTAGATATGGCGGAACTAAGGAATATAGTTCGTCCGAGCACTTCCCATGGTAGTAGCGATAGAGCAGTGAGAGGTTTACCATATTCCACTTGTGAGAGAGAAAGAAAGAGATTGAAGGGTGGAAAATATCGTTGTTTTCTAGCATATAAGTCCGTCTTTATTTACATTTGAACTAATATCCTCATCTTTTTTTTTCGGCTATTGGGCCCTTCTTCTAGTGTCTGTCGATCCGAGTAACCTTCAAGGAATTTAAAACTGAATCCTTTATTTAATTTACGGGGGAAGATTGTTGTTGTTCCGCTGTCCATATCTAGGGGAGATAACTCGTCTTATTTTTCTCTTAGTGATCAGTTATTTCTAGTAGCCCCGTTTCCACTGGGCCTGAGTCTGTACTAACGGGACCAGGAATTGAACTCACCAATTACTATGCCACTAAATTCACTAACCAACGTTTTAATCCATTAGTCTATTTGTGACATTGTCACCATATCGCATGTGGTCGTCTATGTGGCTGTATTTTAGGGGCTCCACCACCAACTTTGTGCATCTTGCGATCATCATAGTGGCTTGAAAGGGTGTTTGGCGACCGCTGTAATTGTTCGGTAGTGGACCGAGACGCTAAGTTAGCTTCCACGGCATGGTACCAGTATATTAAAACTGAACCTTCTTTGCCTTGCTGAAAATCAAATTAAATGCCTTTTCAACAGGAAAAGGTTTCTTCGTATGGTGTTACACAGTACGTCGTATATAGTTTCGTCTACTTAATGTACTTAAACGAAGTCTTGATCAGTGCTTAATAAAGTTCCTATAACATCATTAATATATGTGCAGTATGCATTAGTCTCAAGAAACCATGCATCTACATCTGGGAGTTTGTTTTTTATTTATATTTTTAATTCAGTTGATACAAAGTATCGGGACTGTTGCTATGGTAACGTACGCAGAATAAATCCGCTTGGCACAGATTGACTTTGGACTATGTGCCCACCAAGTTATAACGTTCTCGTTCACTTTCGTTGTTTATAGCAGTTCTTGGAAAGAAAGTGTGTAGAGAGTGGTCGACTGACCAGACCACAGAGGTTCCATCAGTGACCATGGCTTGTGAAGCAGTTTTTGGTCAAGGACAATATTCCCATGTCCAAAAATCAATTTACCACCTGAAAGGCACAAGATTTCAAGGTGTCAAAAGAAGAGAGAAGGCAGCTTCTCGCTACCTGAAACGATCAACTCCAGGAAGTTCAAACGACGTTGGATAAAGTGTATAGCTTCAGAAGGGGGCCGATTTGAAGAAGATTAAATGACGAATTGATATGGTGATTTTCTAAGCATAGCTTAGATGTGATACAAGCTGGAAAGTGTAGGCCATCCAGTGAGGATCGAACTCACTACTCAGTTGTAATTATTCTAGCGAGGCTAGCATGCTAAACATTACACCACGTCGAAGTGCCCAAATGCCGAATTGATATATGTTTTAGTTTTCTTTTTATAGTACCAGTCCCGTACCTTTTTATCAGACAATCGTATTGTCCAATGGGATGATTCTGTAGTTAGATGTTGGCATCTTTATTAAAAAAAAGTTCGATTTTTTTATTGTTTTTAACGTCAATATAAAATGAGAAATCGAGCAAGACAGCGGCAAAAAAAAATTATTATCTATTTTATCGCAAAACTTAACTTTAGTAGTTGATTTTTTTCCAGTGATTACTTGACTCAACTAAAAAAAAAAAAAACATACTCAAATTCTCTATAGAAGGAATCGAATATAAACCAATTTGCAAATAATACGTCATTAATTCCATGATTTTACAACCGAACGGAAATAACGATTTAACTGCATCATCGGAAGCGTCAAATAAAACCTTTTGTCAGTCTTGCTTTTTCGGAGATTCCCAATAATATTTCAACCTTTATTGAATAAAGTCGAATTTTTGGCGTAATAATCTTCCTTCATCTTTTCTTTAGTATACGTACGTCTCAAGAAATTCTATTTTAATAATCCAAGTTGTTAATTTCTTCTTTTTTTTTTTAATTTATCACCAAGGAAGGCGATAATGCCGCTAAGATGCAAGGGGACACTGGGAATGAAAGAGAATGAAAAAGATTTTAGAAGGAGCTGGAAACCAAATCTTAAAAAGACTTTCACTGAGCATCATGTTTTTTTTTTTTTGTTTTGTTTTGTTTTTGTTTTGTTTTTGTTTTTGATTTTTTTTGTTTTTTAATCAATTCACGCCAGTAAAGGAGCTAATGCCACTAAGATGCAAGGGGATACTGGGAGTGAAAGAGAATGAAAAAGACTTTAGAAGGAACTGGAAACCAAATCCTTAAAAAACTTTCACTGAGTATCATATTTTTGTTAGTTTTTCTTGTTTTGTTTTTTTTTAATCAATTCACGCCAGTAAAGGACATAATGCCACTAAGAGGCAAAGGGCTAGGGGGAGTGAAAGAAGCGAAAACCCAACCCTAAACAGGAAAAAAGAGATAAATCTCTACTCCTGTTCACAAGACCGGAGAGGAGTGTGAACCAGACGATAGGTGAACCTATCTAAACTTATTGAGGAAAATAAATAAATAGCAAATAAAATTTCAGAGTTTAGGCAGAGGCATTAGAAGTATAGAGTTGAAGTAAACTTTAGAAAGAACCAAAAACCAATCCTAAACAAAACAAAATGGATAGACCTCTAGCCCTGTTTAAAAACCAGGGAAGAGCGTGAACCAGGCGATAGGTGAACCTATCTACTCTTTCTGCTTAGTAATCACTGCGTAACTATTTTGGAATATTTCTGCCGGATTCATGAAAAATATGTGTTTAAAACACGTCAAATCAGTGCTTAATAAAGTTCCCATAGCATCATTAATATATGTGCAGCCTCAATTAATCTCAAGAAACCATGAATCTGGCTGTTTGTTTTTTATTTGTATTTTTAATTTAGTTGATCGTCTATTTTATCAGTCGATCACAGGCGAGGCGATGCTTGAGTGCCATGTCCTCAGCGCAGGATTTTTATGGATATCGACAGTTGTCCATATAGCACGTCTCAACTCTCCACGCCACTGATGTTGTACAATAAAGGATAGAAATCGATACTGCTTGGTTAAGATGTTGTCGAAGGAGTTGATAGAACAAGCTTCGATGCTACGTCGAACTGCCTTTGAAACTCCGGTTCCAGATTTTATTCTCAGAGTTTACAGCCGAAGCATTTTCATTGTTTGGGAATAGCCGCAATGTAGGGTAGATTTGAAATCAGGTTTCCTTCTGTTAAATGGTTAATCCACCTACACTAACGAGATCCATTGAGCCGATTAAGTGCTTAATATTTTTTAACAATCACTAAAAATATTATCTATGTAAAGTCGGGCTGGAAAGATTAAACAAGGTTTCGATTAAGCGTGGAATAAAAGTGAAAGAATTAAGCTTGAAGCAAAACAAATCAATTATATTAATATTAACAGACATTAATTTGTTACCACAGATAGATGCTTGTATTTTATCGAGCTAATAAAGATTATTTAATATACAGATTGGTCCGAAAGTCTTGTCGCCTCTTACCCCTCTTCCAAACTGCAGGAGCTTGTGTTAGCCATTGTGCATAATTATCAGACGTTTTTGTAGGAGAGTTATTTGTTAATAAAAATTGCTGTTTTGTTTATTTTTTTTAGGTTATAAAAATGCGTGTCGATAATCATACGCTCCGGAATAAACATTGAAAAATATTATTGTTGAATTGTTATATTTCTTTTTTTTTTCATAATATTGTTTAAAAAACGCCTGATAATTATGCACCAACCCAATATATTACTTCGGGGTGACGGGACTTTCGGACCACCCTGTACATTAAATTCGCATCTGTAAAAAGCATAGATCTCGCAAAGTACGCATTTTGCACATTCCTCATTTGACATAATAACTGTAACTTGATGGGTTACCATCTATCTTATTTAAAAAAAAAAAAAAAAAATTGACTTACGCATTTCACCGGAAATTTATTCTCTATTTCCGATCCAAGAAACTTACCAATGATCGTAGAATAACGATCTGGTAGTTGCAATAAAAGGCAACCGAGATGTAAACGGAAAAAATACTAGTGAAAAATTGATAATAAATTATTCAATACTTTTCGCTGCTCGTTTTACCGTATTTAATGGTATCTTACCACCCTCCCATCAAAAAGTTTAAAAATACACCCCGGGTTTTATATGTAAACACTAAAATACACCAAAAGAAAAAAGCTTCTTTATATTCCCTGCTAAAATGGGATGTCTTTTATGCTGGTTAGTCTTATTTCATCCCGTCGATTTTATTTTGTGGTACATTTTTAAATGAATTAATAAAGTTTATCTGAAGATGAACTTAAGTCTAGATACGTAAATATTTACGTTTTAATTTCTGAATATACACGATTTTTTTTCCTTTTTCGAAAGATTTGTTTCATTTTTTTTTTTAATTCACAATTATTAAGAATTTTTTAAATTTTTTCCATCGAATGTACTTTTCAAGTTGTTTTATTTCGAATATTTAAACCGGAAGTACATTATTTAGTTTCAGTGGCACGCTTATTTCAGTGTCGTCTGCTTCATTCAGTTTCATTCCTATCTTTTCCTGCACGCACAGAATTAATGACGAATAGTCATTTTATTTCTTCTATACATCTGATGTTGAACATTTTACACAAAGGTAAGAGTTTTCCTTAAAATACTGTAAATTCACTTAACTGTAGAGCAATTGTATTTAGTCGCCGTTTCGGCGTTGGCAAGAAAAAGACAATTTGAAAGCAGCGTCTATGAAATGCAGAATTGTGGTAATGTCTATGCATGAGTTTTAAACCGTCAGGAATTTCATAAAGAAACCGAAAAAAGTATTTTAAATAATTTACATTCTTAGAACTTAAATTTTGGTCTTATTTGAAACGTAATAGTAAAGATAATCCGTATTAATAGGAAAAATTTATATTCGTATATAAATAATTTTTAGGTATTTTTAAAACATTTGCATGTTTTAACTCGTCCCTCATCGAACTACCTATTATAGACGAAGAATATAAGCAACAAATGTAAAAATCTCTTTAAAATCTAGTATTTGTCCTAGAGATGTGTTTCGAAGTCAGTTTGTAGATTTAAGGATGTTGCAACCATAATACTTACCTTTGGTTTAAAAAATAATGAAAATAATGTAACAGTAGTCTGAGAGGTCAACAATTAAATATCTCTGTCAATCCTGCTCTTAAAAAGCGCACTTTTTTTTTTTAATTATTAAATAAATACGAAAAATTAGTAGTACAATAATCAAGAAATTGGTATTAATGTTTTAAAATAAATTATCTTCAACCTGATGTAACAAATTAGTTTTTATTACATACGATGTTTTTTTAAATTAATAGAAATAATAATTTTATTTTTTATACTACATTAGAACCATTTTTTAGGTCAGTGATAATTTTGAGTTTAATACGTTACTTTTAGTCTTATTTAATACATTTACATTTTTTTAATTATTTTCTTATCCGTTTGATGTCATAAAATATCAAATTGTTCACAGTTGATATTACGTATTTTTTTTACTAAAATAAGATCTTCGGGGAGTTTTCTTTATATAATTCACGTGTACTTCCCCACCTACAAAAAATTAATATTAAAATGTACACACGAGTTTTTGAAAGATGGGTGAAACACATCACTAATACCCACCTCAAAAAAACATATTTCCAAAACGTTTACCAATATAATAATGTATGCAGTGTACAATTCATTGATTAATGAATAAATAGTGACAATTTCGTTTGAATCGGATAATTTTCTGATTTTTGGCAAATATTTGAAAACAGGAGGTAGCAATATTTTGCTTTCATTTCGCATTCATTTTTGTGTTACCTAGTTACCTATGTGTATTGTGTGCGTGTGCCTTCATATAAGCAAATAACACATGACTATTTCAAATACATATTATGTAGATAATTAGATTTGGAGACAAAAAAGATAAATCGATGAATGAATAGATTGATATGAATATATTTGATAGATAGATAGATAGATAGATTTTCCCGCAGTGGGTTGTCGTTTCTTTCTGTGGTAGACTGGCTGCCAACCAAGGGTATAAGAGCCAGTTTGTCCTGCTATTCAACTCATGACGAGTGGAGGGAGCGATGGATTCATACCTTTCTGAAGAGTATTTGCGCGTAAGTGAATGTAACGAACCCGGCTGGAATTCGAACTCGGCTCTCCGATTTCTCATTCCGTTACATTGCATTATTCCACAACGCACATTCTAGATAGATAGATATTAACAGAATTAGATAGATAGATAGATAGATAGATAGATAGATAGATAGATAGATAGATAGATAGATAGATATGAACATAATGAGATAGATAGAAAGATGTGAACAAGAGATAGGTATGAACATAATGAGATAGGTAGATAGAAAGATAGATATGAACATGATAGATAGGTAGATAGATATTAACAGAATTAGATAGATAGATAGATAGATAGATATGAACATAATGAGATAGATAGAAAGATGTGAACAAGAGATAGGTATGAACATAATGAGATAGGTAGATAGAAAGATAGATATGAACATGAGATAGATAGATAGATAGATAGATAGATAGATAGATAGATAGATAGATATGAACATAATGAGATAGATAGAAAGATGTGAACAAGAGATAGGTATGAACATAATGAGATAGATAGATAGATAGATAGATAGATAGATATGAACATAATGAGATAGATAGATAGATAGATAGATAGATAGATAGATAGATAGATAGATAGATAGATAGATAGATATGAACATAATGAGATAGAAAGATATGAACAAGATATAGGTATGAACATAATGGGATAGGTAGATAGAAAGATATGAACACGTGATAGGTAGGTAAATAGATATGGACATAAAGAGATAGATATAGAGATAGATATAAACGTAAAGAGATAGATATGAACAAAATTCCATAGATAGATAGATAGATATCGCTGATTCCATAGCATATGCTCAGATGAGTGCCATTCTCCATTCTCCAGTTCAAAACTTACAGATAGGTTACATCATACTACTCCCACGGAAGTCGAACACCGTCATTCCTTCCATGTTCCAAAGAAAGTTCAATTTTTTTTCTTTTTTCCAATAATTATGACTTTGTGGAACAAGCTCCTATGTGGATTTTTCCATGAACGATACAATCTTGGCCTCTTCAATTATGGGCCAATCGTTATTTTTTTCCTTATTCTCATAATCTTTACTTCCAACCAGTTTCTCTTCCATTCGTATCACGCACCTCTTTCAGCATTACTATTTCGACTGTAAACCTTTATCTTGAGTGGCTCTCGTGGCTCGGACTCGATGAACTCTAGTATTTAAAAATTGAAGACAACTCCAGATATGTTAACTACTGATTACGGAATCGGTTTCATTGATGGGGAAACAATAGGAATAATCAGGGAATAAT
This sequence comes from Acanthosepion lycidas, assembly GCA_963932145.1. Taxonomy (NCBI): domain Eukaryota; kingdom Metazoa; phylum Mollusca; class Cephalopoda; order Sepiida; family Sepiidae; genus Acanthosepion; species Acanthosepion lycidas. The sequence continues at coordinate 76,851,794 of OZ010600.1, forward strand.
TCTTGACTTATCTGCATAGTGGCGTACAATTGAGGACGCTTTGATAATAATTATTAATGATAATTAAGCCTAGAGTTAATTAGAATTTGCAAAACAAATTTGTAACATAAATTTATCCGACCCTCTGACAATGATGAGTAGTGAGTCCGCGAAACTTTGAATGGGCCGAAATATAAATCAATTGAATTCTTATTAATCTACTGACTGTTCTTGCTCTAATTTTCTGTAAAGCATTTTCTTGACAAAAATTTTGCTCGCCTTTACTAAATAACAAAACCCACATCACTTTAAGACTTCCAACTGTAGCAACAACTAAAATGATTAACACGTGTAACTAGAAGAAAAAATGTTGACATAATCAAAGGGTAAATATTTACGCTACCTTAAAAGGTTTGGATGGGAATCCCCCACCAATACTAAAAAGAGCGATAACATTTAGCGGATATGAGAAACGTATTTCTCTGAAAAACTGATTTTTTTTTTTCTTGTTTTTGTTGTTGTTTTTTTTTTTAGCATTTCACCCCAAGAAAGGCGGGAATGCCACTAGTACACAAGGAGCTAAGTAGAATGAAAGTAAGAGAAAAGACTGGGTATGGAGGGGATTGAGGAAAGGGTAAAAAGAAAAAAAGGGGATCAAGACATCAGAAGATATCAATTGACGTTACATTTAAATTTTTGAAGATTATAGTTATCAGATAAGCAAGTAAGAAAAAGGGAGTTCCACTGTCGGGAAGTGCGGGAGAAGCTCTTGGAGTAGAAGACGCAGTTATATTTAACTGTTTCAACAGTAAAAGGGTAGGACCGAGATGCCAATTTGTAGCACGCTTAAATTCATGCAATCGGGGCGCTAGTAAAAATAGCTCTTCGGAAAAATTGCCATGAAAATATTTGTAGAAAAGACAGGGGGAAGCCACATTACGTCTGTAAAAAGTGGCTGGAGTCGAGATGCCAGGTCAGGACCGATCATATTGCATATCTGTCTTTGAATTTAGTCGAGAACTTCGAGATGAACAGCGGAGACACCAGATCATATATGGCAGCAGTGTTTGATGCAAGAGCAAAAATGGTAGATTTGTAGATGTGAAGGGTGGACTCAGACGAGAAAAACGTTCTGGAATGACAGAGAACCAACTTTCCTTGCGGTAGATGCAGCTATTGATTCAATGTAGTTGTTCCACCTCAGGTCAGTGTAAAACGTGAGACGAAGAAGGCACAGTGAGACGCTCTCGTAAAATTGAGTATCAACTATGCTGATAGGAGGCAGGGAAGTTTCTCTGTGGTAAGAAAAAGATTTTATAAATTTCAACCTACGATAGTCTTTGGTAATGAATGGCGAATATTTCCTGCATTGAAACGTCTATCTTTACCATAAACATTATCATTACAATTGAAATACTATGAAATTCTATTAATTGTACACATTCTATTAGATCTTATTTTTATTATTAATCATAACAACGGGAACTTCGACGTGGGGTAATGGTTAGCGAGCTTGTCTAGCTAGAACAATTACGACTGAGTAGTGAGTTCGATTCTCAGTAGGTGATCTACACTTTCAACCTTGTGCCACATATAAAGGTACGCTTAGAAAATCATTTATTAATTGTAATGATAGACTAAAAATACCCTTGAAAAATTAATGGTTTTCCTACTAGAATTTTCTGATAAACCTTAATTCTTAAGCTAATAATTGAATAAGATACTTGATATGTCCCGGAAAGGGATATATTTGTTCGAAGTAGCTAAGTGGTTTTGACTACTGTAACCAGGTAGAACAATCTAGCAGGTAGCCGTAATGGACTGGTACTCGTCGTAGTGGTAGACAATAGGCGTAGCCCATGTACCTCCACATCAGTCTGTATTTATGGCTGACACCAGCCAATCATATTACTGTGAGGGGGAACCCAGGCGTATGTATATTCATTACATCAATACTTATGAATCCGACGACTATAAAATACCCATGGAAATTCCCCCATAACATCGTTAGTTATTTGAGCTTAACAACTTTAAGAAAATATTACAATGACTATCATAAGTACAAATACAGGTCATTATTTAAGGAAGAAAGAGTGTACAAATGAAAAGGTTTGAAAGTGATAGTTTTTTCCCATTTCACTGAAGTAGACATCAAACACAAAAAAGTGTTATCGCGTTCTCTGTCTTTCTTTTCTTTATTCCTTTTTTGTTCACTGAAAACTAACAGCGTCTCTGATATGTCTTTTCCGTTTTTCCTCGCGATCAAAACGGAATGGGCCATTATTTATCTGAGACATTGGCAGTGCGTAACGCACGCGCTAGCTAAAGAACAAGCAGAATTATAATATTATTCTATAAAAAGGAAATTATTTGATATCGAGCGGAGGCAGCCAAAAGTGACATTTAAGTTTATATGAAAGAAAAATGATTTTGTCAAAAGCTAGCGGTGGAAATTTTGGCGTCAAATTAAAATCATTTAAAATGTTTGCACAAAGTGCATCTGATGTAAATAAAATAGGTAGATATACTTAAAAGTAGATATACTTAAAAAATACACTACTGTAAGAAACAATGTGTCTCGAGTCGAGTCTCTCAGTTTTCCACTGTGCTAATTAAAAGTTTTTGTTTTTTTCTTAATAAAAATAAACATTTGCGGCGAATGTTCACATAGTTTAATTACGAATGGCATTGGAAATTAATTCTAAATATAAACACAAAATGTGTCTGAAAACCTTTACTTCAAATCTATCGATTTCAGTCTATTTATCCAGCTAGCTATTTCCATCTGTTCATATTTATCCAGCTAGTTAACGAACCATCTTGTTAACAGCAAACATTACTCGTCTGAAGGTCTGTTATTATTCTAGGACAAAAAGATAGAGTCGGACAGACGAATCTACCATGATTGTGCATGTTCATCTTGCAAGCGATTAACTGTGAATTCGGGGCTCACTGAGTACTTATGATAGTTAAAACGCTGGTTATCGAGCAAGCCTCGCAAGCCATGACTTGTGACTTGTCGTAGTGTCTATAGCTAGTTTGTGATTTGTTGTAGGCATTGCTGGTTTGTGACTTGTCGTTGATGGTTTGTGACTTGTCGTAGTGGCCAATGCTAATTTGTGACTTGAGCATTGCTGGTTTGTGACTTGTAGTTGTCACTGCTTGTTTGTGACTTGTTGCGGGCATTCCTAGTTTGTGACTTGTCGTAGTGGCCATTGTTAGTTTGACACTTGTTGTGGTCATTGCTGGTTTGTGTCTTGTCGTAGTGGCCATTGCTAGTTTGTGACTTGGTCATTGCTGGTTTGTGACTTGCTGTGGGCATTCCTAGTTTGTGACTTGTGGTTGGCATTCCTAGTTTGTGATTTCTCGTAGTAGTCATTGCTGGTTTGTGACTTGTTGTGGGCATTGCTGGTTTGTGACTTGTCGTGGTGGCTATTGCTAGTTTGTGACTTGTCGTAGTAACCGAAAAGAGAAATCGGCAAATCGAATTCGAATTCTGGCTGAAATAGTTAATTCCACCAGATGCCCTTAAGAATCCATCTATTTTCATCCACGGGTTTAATAATAGGAAAAACTAGGCTCTTTTGAGCGGTAACCAGTCTAGGAGAAGGAAAACTCTGATTTGAAAACTAGCATGAAGAGGGATAAGTTTTGTCGGGCTACCTTGCCCACTGCTCCTACGGTAGCAATACATGTGGTGCTCCAACGACCCTAATGGGTTGCGTGAGTGCTTTGAGTTCGTGGGTAAAGAGCGAATGAAATGTAGAACAGGGTATGGTTGTCTTTTGCTCTCTTTTGCACGTTTACTGCTCCCTGAATACGGCTCACTTTAAATAGTTTTATGATTAAAGCCACATGAACCTGACGTATAATTAAAACACGTGACCAGATTACAGGATTTGTGTTCATCCGACCACGTGTAAAATGTTTAACCTTTTGTTTACGACTGTCAATTCGAGTCTTCTCATTTATAGAGGGTGAGTGGCTTGGATATATTTTTTATTTAGCAAGACAGTAGATGATTTTCCCCCTGATATCAATTGTTCACAGAGTCAAACCGGAGTCATTTTTACAATTTTATTTTTATTATTTGTGCTCTCTGAGTTATCTAACTAGTAATAACCGGTGACTTTCTGTCATGGGTCCTTACCTATAACTACAGAATGAACTCTTCCTAACACTATGTATACTACGCCTCTCAAGAGAGAGGGACGAATCAAGCCGAGCTTCTCGGCTTTACTGTCGAACTCTCTGCCTCTGAGCAGAGAGGAACCCGGACGAGGCTCCGCCGAAGGGCAGAGTCTCGTTCGGGGAGGTTGACCAACCCGATCCCGTTTATACGAGTTCTACGGGCTTTTTTTGGCCGAGCCTACGGACTCAGGAAATCCACGTCAAACTCGGCTTTGTGCCACATGCAACCCTCGTGGGCGGTGGCTAGATACCGAATCGAGTCGAGCCGATAGTAGTTCACTCCAAACCAGACTGACAGTCATACTAACACCTTCCACATCTTGTATTATTATTTCGCGTAATATACCTTCGTTATTTCTACTCCTGTGTTCGTGTTGTTCTTCCTTGGTCCTAACCTGGACCATAACACTTTCACAGAAGATAAAGTGGATTAATGAAGAGATTTGTTGTCACTTTATTAATTATGTTCAGAAAATACGTTCTGCTCACGTTTATCAGTGAATTATAGAGATTTATAAGTGTTACAGAACAATGTCATGGATATTATAATAGACTGTTTTCTACTCAATAGTTCAAACACTGAAAAATGCAGTAAAAGCGCCACGTACGTTAGCAGGATTGAATGAAAGAATATCTATTTAAATTTGACGAGATTTTTTAACATCCTAATTCTGTTGTATTATTAGTCTGTGTTAATATTAGTCTGTACAGCGATAAAATTATGATATTTGACTAGTTTCTTTTCCTTACATCTTATTATCTTTCCATTACAGCACTCACATTGTTTCTGTATTCTATGATCGTTAAATATGCGTCATAGATCAGCAGTAATCCCGGCGAGATTTGAACTCGTATCTTGTATCATTAGAGGTTTGTTTAACATGAACTGAAGTGGTAACGTTGCTCATGCAACACGGGCTTTCAATTGATAGGAGACGCGAACTCAACTCACGTCGAAGACTAATTTTAAATTCTTGATCCATAATGGTAGATACCTCCAAAGAAACGCGATACCCAAGGTTTTAAATTAATTTTTAAAAATAAAAGATTCTTTCTTGGAGATTTTATTTTAGTTTTAATTTTAAGCTAATACATCAAATTTAATATTTCTAATAAGGATACAAGAACCAGTGGATAAAAGCGTTGGTTGAAGTTATGAGTTCAATAGATCAAAGTTCTACTGCAGTGGTAAACAAAAACTTTGAAAAGTTGAGTTAAAAGAAGAGGAATGGCACGTGGAACTGAAACAATCTATCCCCGATGGAGCGAATTAAAAGTTTCAGTTCGAATTTCCAATTATCTGAAGAAGGCCGGATCGTACAATGGCCGAAATGTCGTGAATATGGCAACAAAGATTAGGGCAACAGTCCGAACAATGTAAATAGTGTAAAAAAAATAAGATTAAATAAAATGCTAGTCAAATATTACTCTATTGTTTTATAGTTGTACAGAGTAATAAAGCGCGTAAAATTATTGTTTATTCAACAACCGACTTCGTCAATTAATATCACCGAACGGGTGTGTGGCTTCGCGGTTTTCTCCGAATATGGATTCTTCTTCTCGCGAGGATATAAAAGAAAATACCTTTCTCTTCGCTCTCGGGTGCGTGCTTATATATTTTCCTATCGTCGGTTGTCCCATGTGTGTACATCCTAAACGCAGATTAATCAGTCAACAGTTTACACGTAGGGAGCAACCACTGGCTTCCTGTGAGACACGAATCTGCACCAGGTTGTTAGAAGGTCATCTTCCAGCTCAATTCAATAATACATCTGGTTTCTTTTATAGTCTGATGCAAAATCTGTGTTGGCATTCTCTGTGATGTCACATGATACAAATCATGGACCGTCCTGGGTATGGTAATTGCTGGTGTTCTCAGGTCCACCCTGACCCGAGGCGGTAGCAACTGTTAGGATCCCAGCTATGGGTAAATAGTTAACCAAACTGGGATCAAAACACTATGAAAGTGTAAAAATATGTTTTAATACCAGAAATACTTTGTAAAAAATTATTACCAGAAATCGACATCTCCAGTTGCCTTGATCTATCCACTACCCTCATCCTTTCTTCTATCACTCCTATCTGATCTTGCTCTAAATTTTCTGTAACCCCTTGAGTCCTGGTGGCTTCCCGCCTTGGTTGGGGTGAAATACTTTAAAAAAAAATACATTTTTGAAAAAAAAATTACCATCTATACATTTAAAAAAATGTATTACCAGCAATAAAAATATTGTCGGCATTAAATAACCCATTGAGGTTGGTATGACGTAAAGCAAACCAAACTAAACAAATCATAACAGCACATCAGTCAAGAATTTCGGACACCTCAAGGATATTACGTTTAGTAAACGTATTAAAAGAAATTTTTTTTTAAAAGTGAAGATTAGCAAAAAAAAAAAAAAATGATTCATAAATTTATTTTAATAATTCAGACAAAATAGAATATAACATTAAAGATGATTTATGGAAGCCATCATGTGTTTTTAGGTATATAAAAACTAATCCTGGGAAATCATTTTTGCTATATATTATACATTTTTCCAAGATGCTAGAAACAAAAGAACCGGAAAAATTTATTACCCTACATGGCTTCGCTAAAAGCACGGTAGGTAGCGCTGTTTAAGTTCTATAAACAGACAAGCATTTCGTTCCTTTCTTTCTTGCTCCAAAATGTAGCAGAGTGTGAGGGAAAAAAAGACGACCCCGCTTACCCTAAGTTCTGGACCCGAGAGACTTTGTTCCCTTACAGTAATTACTATATAAAAAAAAATAAATAAATGATCCTTAGTGGAAACCCAAGTTTTTATATTCTTCTTTAACTGTTTAGATGTGAACACGCAGACACCTACAAGACACCCACACGCAAGCTTAAATTCCATAAATATATCAATCAAAATGAATATACTCGTCCGAGTGTATTAACTTTTGCTTTAATCTAGTTTCTTTTTCTGGTTTCGCTGCTGTGTTTTTAATTAGAGGCCATTAATGCGTATCTTTTATTTTCAATCAAGTTCATTGAATATTCTGTATCGGTTACTTATAAATGCACAAACATAAACAGGTGTTTGATTTTAACGTTAAGCATGTAGTTCATTGTACGCATTCGTGTACTGTCTTCTTTCCTCACTGTAAATTTTAAATGAGTTGAAACACGATCTAAAAGAAAGGAGGAATGAAAAGAAATAAAAGAGTGAGAAAGGAAACGGAAAAGAATAATACAGAGAATGAATAATGGTTAGAACGGAGGAAAATTAACAAAGAAAGATTTACGGAGGAAGGATAAAAAAAAAAGTAAAGAATAAAGAGAGTAATACGTACCACAAGAAAGAAAGAAACAAAGAAAGAAAGAAACAAAGAAAGACAGAATGGAAAAAAGAAAGAAAGAACGGCATATATTTCAAAAGAACGAATACAGATATCAATGAATGAATGAAGTTAGCAATGAATTTCATAAAGAAAGATAGTAATTAATTTCATAAGGATGAATGAAGTTCGCAATGAATTTCATAAGAAAAAAAGCAAAGAATTACATACGAATTAATAAATGACTGAAGTTAGCAATGAATTTCATAAAGAAAGATAGTAATTAATTTCATAAGGATGAATGACGTTCGCAACGAATTTCATACGAAAAAAAAGCAAAGAATTGCATACGAATTAATAAATGACTGAAGTTAGCAACGAATTTCATAAAGATAGATAGTAATTAATTTCATAAGGATGAATGACGTTCGCAACGAATTTCATACGAAAAAAAAGCAAAGAATTGCATACGAATTAATAAATGACTGAAGTTAGCAATGAATTTCATAAGAATGAATGAATGATGTTAACAATGATTATCATAAGAAACAAAGACAGTAATTAATTTCATATGAATGAATGAAGTTAGCAATGAACTTCATAAGAAAGAAAGAAAGAAAGAAAGAAAGGGAATAAAAATGGAAAGAAACGAAAAAAAGCAGACGAATGAAAATGAAGAACAATGATTTGTGTAGTGTTCAACAAAACACTATCAAGCCGTATCGCCAAGGAACAATGGCTAGCAAACAGTTACTTGGGATATTTTAATGCTCACCGTGTACTCTACACTAATTACATTGAATCAGACTAAACTAATTTGAATGTTTAACATAACGTGATTAGCCACTTGTTAATTAACTTTTGATATCCTTCAAAATTTCTGGCCTTATTCCAAACTAAGTAAAATTGAGAAAACAGTAACAGTTTTAAAGAAACTCTAATAATTTACTGATGCTCTGGGAATCTTTATAATAGAGAATAAAAGATATACTGTATTTGAAGTCAAGGATGAGATACAGGCATATTAGACATACCTCTATTTCAGCAGGGCATATATTAAAGAGAAAAGTTGTTTTTTGTCTATTTAAGCGTGTAATGTTTGAAGTAAGAAAACTAACAGTACATTACAAGACATTACAGAATCACTTTAGCAATAACAAAAGACATTACTGTATATTAAAAGCAAGCTACCAGTAGAACTTAACATAAAGTAAGCAATCATAAAAGTGAAAATATCCTACATGATTATATTAATAAAACATTACAAAGCGGAAAATCTTTTATAAAGAGTAACCTACAACTACAGTTGATCTTAAAAGTAAAATACGGTTTTAGCATTACCAGTATGTCTTTTCAGTTACACCTCTTTTCTCTGTTGTTTCCAGCAAAGTGTTTTGACCTTTTTATGATACTTGCTTTTTGCAGTAACAACAACAACAACAACAACAATAATAATAATAATAATAATATTGTGTTAGGCGAAAATGCAGATTCTGTGATAAATATCCAGAAACGATTGATCATCTTGTATCAGGTTGCACGATGTTGGCACCCACTGAATATAAAACCCGACATGACAGAGTGGGCCAATATCTGCACTGGAAAATCTGCAACTTCTACGGGAAGGAAACTGAAAGAAACTGGTACCAACACCACCAAGACCCGGTTACGGAGATAGGACCTGTTACAATTCTGACAGAACAATCAAGGCCAACCGCCCAGATATTGTTATTAAAGACCACAAACAAAAACGGTGCCTCCTTATTGATATGGCAGTCCCTGCTGACTGCAATGTATCTTTGAAGATATTCAAAAAGCTGTCAAAATACAAGGACCTTGAAATAGAAGTCTCGAAAATGTGGCATATGGGAACATCAACAATCCCTGTTGTAGTTGGAGCCCTAGGACTGGTTGGAAAAGATTGCAGTAGACTAATTGCAGGGATTCCTGGAAGCCCATGCCTCAAGGAGATACAAAAAATTGTTCTGACAAGTACAGCCCACACTTTACGAAGGGCTCTATCTATGTAATTTTTATTTTTTTTTATTTTTTTTTTTTGTCAGTGAAAAGTGTCATGATGCCATTTCTAACCTTAGGTCCCTGGGTGGGACCCGGAAAGAAATGTGTAAACGCCAGAAAGCAAAGAAAATAAAAATAATAATAATAATAATGCTGTTTGAGTAAGCAATGTTATTATGAAGTTGGGCGAGATAGAAATCTGAGGTCAAATTGTAGCCACCACGGGGATGAAATTTACCTAGAAGTCTCAACTTGCCATATAGAATGTAATACATTTTTCTTTTAGCCATTATTTTAAAAGTCAAATACCGTACTTTCGCCATGAAACGGTGATTTAAGAATCAAAATTCCTTACAAATGGTATTCGTTCATAATTATATCGATTCGTATGTACATATGATTATAGTTATTTGATAAATAAAGTGCCGGCTAGTACAAAACCGGATTAGTTGGTACCCGTGAAAATCGAACTTACAAGCAATAGCAAATTAGCCTGCAAAACAAGTTAAGGGGCCTTGTGCATGTGTTTAGATAGATAGATAGATAGATAGATAGATAGATAGATAGATAGATAGATAGATAGATAGATAGATTCACACCCCTCTGGTTTTTTGAACAGGAGTAGAAGTTTCCAGCAAGGATTGTATTTCTGAAGTTTTCTTATTCCCTTTCACAGCCTCTTTCGTCTTAGTGGTATTATCGCCTTCCTTGTGTGAATTGATTTTATAGATAGATAGATAGATAGATAGATAGGGCATGGCTGATCATATGTGGAATGAACTGAAAATACTGAACAGAATCAGAGTATATACTAGGCTATAAGGATCGCCTTAGTAGGCCTAGTATAGAAATAGATACAATATGGGAACCGCTAATAAAGAAAAATCAAAACATGGGCAGCAGCAGCAGTCATAACATGACAGTTAGCAGCAGCAGTTGCAACCTAATCAGCACCCAGATTAAGTTTAAGGGTTAAAGTTTTTTTCAGCACTACGGCCTTAGCGGGTAAAAGCGTTGGTTTGTGAATTTCGTGATATGGTGGTGGTGAGTTCAGTCACTGAGTCGGACAGTGTGTGCTTGCACTCGGTGAAAACGGGCGAACAATAACTGAACAGTACTAAATAAAATAAGAACTGGGCTATAATCCTAGGACGAGAACAAAATGAAAATTAGTCCAGTAAATTAAATAAAGCGTTTAGTTCAGAATGCCTCGTATTGAGTTACGGAGAGCAATAACAACAAAAAATGTGGAAATAATAGTCCGGATATGAATAGTGAAAATCGCTGTGTACAGCTGTGATAGATATGAACAAGATGAAAGACTTTTAGCGTTTTTCATTCAACATTTCTATTTTCTTTACCAACTCAACTTCCATTATATCTAATTCTCTCTCTCTCTCTCTCTCTCTCTCTCTCTCTCTCTCTCTCTCTCTCTCTCTCTCTCCATCTTTATTACTTTTTTTTTATTTTTGACCCTTCCTCTTTTTCATTAAATGAAAAACTAGAAATTATGGGGCACACTTTTTTTCTCTTTCACTCTCTTTCATATTTCCTATCCCATCTCTCTCTCTCTCCCCTTATCTCTATCTATCTATCTATCTATCTATCTATCTCTATCTCTCTCTCTCTCTCTCTCTCTATATATATATATATATATGCATTATATATATACATTGTATATATATACATTGTATATATATATACAATATATATATATATATACATTGTATATATATATATATATATATATATATATATCTTTTTGTTTCTATCTCTTCTTTTTTTTCATTATTTCCTCTTTTCTCACTTTTTTCTACCTTTTATTTTCCCTGTGAAACTGAATGTCCGCAGGTGATTATATAACTGCAAACGAAAAACAAAAATCGATGTCTGTCTCGAAAGTCTTTGGTCTCTTGAAGTTTTAATATGGAATATAAACATCAGTCGAAATGCAAAACGTGGACATGTTAAACATTAGATTCTGATTATTACTTATAACATTTAATATTTCTTCGGCTCTTTTATGCTTTCAGTATTCATTGACCGAACACTAACCACTATCGTCTGTTCAAAACTTTTTCTTTACACTATTTACATTCAGATTCTCCTCATTTTTGTTATTGTTATCACAGCGTTTCGGCCGTTGTGCTCGCTGACCTTCAGGTGTATATCGACCCGGGTAACCTACAGGGAATTTCGAACTGAAACCTTTTTTAATCTACAGGGGTAGACTGATCTCATTCCACTGTCCATGTCTAGGGATATCTTATTTTTAGTACTGCTCTGTTATTGCTCGCCCTGTTTCCACTGAGTCCAAACACACACTGCCCGTCCAAGGGACTGAACTCATAATTACTACAAAATAAGAACGAGATATCCTTACACATAGGCAGTGAAATGAGAAAAACGTATCATCGTACATTAAATAAACAGTTTAATTCGGAATTGCCTGTAGGTTACCCGGATCAATATATACGGGATGATAGCAGAAGGGCATAAAAGCCAAAACGTTGTGATAAAAACAATAATGAGATAAATAATCCTAATGTAAATAGTGCAAATAATGTCAACCCCTCATTCCAGAAATTCAGACCCTACGGACAAAACCTTTTTATTAAAATAATTTCATTTCATTCCAAGCAAGGCAATAAAGGTACGCAGTGGTCGCTGAATGTATATATATACTGAGCGGCGACAGTCTGTTTCATGCTTGGACAAAATTTCAGGTCATGTAGATTGCATTCAAGCCTGAAACAGGCTTTCATATTTACAAGCGATCTATCTCTGATACTGACCACTTTTGCACATAAATATAGTATACCTATATTCCTATCACATATATATATATATATATATATATATATATATATATATATATATATATATATATATATATATATATATATATAACCATGTTTATAAATAAATATAACGTTTATCATTCATTAACGATAACCTTTGCAGTGACTTATGCTGTCAGTCTTAAAAAGCTTATATAAGCTTAATGACTAAGAGAATGTTCTTTTTTTTAATGTCTAATAACTTCTGTGATGTTTTGTTAATCTTATATTCACCATTCTTTAATTTTATATTCACAATTGTGAGCTCTATACGTGATGCCGGAAAGTGTGTATTTGGATTTAACCGTTTTCACTTCTTCATCACCACCACCTGACTTATCATCCTCAGACTTTTATCTCTTTGATTCAGTAGAAGAAGCACTGGGGGCCAAACGTACAGAAAACGCAGCGAGGATTGAACTCACTACTTAAACGTAATTGATCTAACGAGACAAGCTTTCAATCCATTACACCACATCGAGATGAGCTATCGTTTGAACAGAAGTAGAGGTTTATCCCTTGTTTCATGTTTAGGATTGTGTTTCCGGTTCCTTCTCTTAAATTCTTCTCATTCTCTTACACTCCCAGTAATCTCTTTCGTCTTAGTGGCATTATCCCCTTGCTTGGGTGAAATGATTAAAAATAATTTATTTAGTCGAATTCTAAATTGCTGATCAAAGTTTACAGCAAAACAAATGAAATGCAGAAAATACGACATGTTTCCAAAGGTGGATGGGTTTATCTTGGACTTGAAAAAGAGTATTTAGATGATTTACATACGGACTATTGTCTCCATCTTTGTTGTCATTATCATAATATTTCGGTCGATGAGCCCTCCGGCCTTCATCAGGTACTTGTCGATCAGGATAATATTCAGCGAATTTAAAACCGAACCATTTCTTTAATCTACGCGAGTTGATTGGTCTCATTCGGCTAATTAAGCTTGTGAAGACATTGAAAAGACATAATTAGTAGATTAATGCATTGCTTCATGAATTTGCTGACATAGAAACTGTAAGTTCAATCTCCTGGCCGGTCAGTGTGCACTTGGACACTAGCCGATCAGTACTAAATAGCTGAAGAGTACTAAATAAGAAGTAGTTGAGATATCCCTAGACATGAGTAGTGGAACGAGAACAATCTACCCCTATAGATTAAAGGATTCAGTTTGAAATACCCTAAGAGTTACGTTGATCGATAAGTACCCGGTGAACGCCGGGGAGGAGGTCAACTACCGAAAAGTTTCGATGATAACATCAAAGATGAGGACATTAGTCCGCAAGTAAATAATGCAAATAATGATAATTCCTCATCCCAGAAATTCAGAGAGAAGGCAATCAGGTGATAAAAACAACAAAGATCAGGACAATAGTCCACATGTAAATAATGTAAATAATGATAACTCCTTATACCAGAAATTCAGAAAGAAGGCGATCAGGTGATAAAAACAACAAAGATGAGGACAACAGTCCACATGTAAATAATGATAACTCCTCATACCAGAAATTCAAACAGAAGACGATCGGGTGATAAAAACAACAAAGATGAGGACAATAGTCCACATGTAAATAATATAAACAATGATAACGCCAGATTCTAGAAATTCAGGCGGAAATTGAAAAAGTTTATTTTCTCATATAAAATATCCAAGTGAACTTTTTTTCTGAATACGAGACAAGATTTGAGATTTGAGATCACGACTTAGCAAGAAATATTTTGCGAAAAGTGTAAAATATTCAGCATTCTTATGGAAAGCAATTCGAAGAGATAACAACATTTCACACAATTCCAATATTCGAAAGAATATCAACGTATACTTGATGAAGGCAGACACCAAATATATAAGAAATAGGATGTTATAAGCTGCCATACTATAAATGAAAAGTCAGCCATAAATTATTTAAAAGCTGCTTGCGATACTTTATATTCCATCGTGGTCATTCACCTCAGTGGTCATTCACCTCAGTGGTCATTCAACTCACTACACATCAAAGTCAATGCTTCTTAACTTTGTAATGCCTACTGTCCGATTTGGGGCCGGATAGCATTAATGGACACTAGGTAGAAACTTGTACTTAACTGATTTTTATAAACCTATAATTAACACCGTTCTTTTTTTTAATTTATATCTAATTTTTATTTTTATTTTTACAATTAATACCTGATTTTATGGTAGACATTAATGTAGGTACCTCCAAAGATTCGCTAGAGAAATGCCCCAAACGTAATAAAAACAAAGTTTTAGCGTCAAAATCTTTATTTTATGATTAAGAGGGAATAAAAGACATTTTTGATTATTAAATTATTTTTTTCCGTTTTAGAACCTCTAAAATTTTGATTGAAAAGTTTTTTTTTTCTTGTATCGATAAATTAGTATGGGAAATTTGAGCGTCGTTTTGCGATTAATACTAGGTTGGCCAGAAAGTCCTAACACAGTTAAGAAGCGGAAAGAAAACAACAAATTTTGATCTTTGTTTGGTGGAATTTCCAAGGAGTACTGTATTCCAAGCTTGTTCCACGCGGTCGCGCCATCAACTCTTAACTGTATTGCCAGCAGCTAGACCACATGTACGACAAACTAAAGAAGGAGTATGTTGCTTTGATCAGTCGAGGTTGGGTTTTGTTTCAGCAAGGCAATACGAGGCCACATACAGCCAGGTTGACTAAGGAGAAGTTCAAACAGATGGACTGTGTTGAGATTCTTCCACATCCACCATTCAGTCCCGATGCAGCTCCGATTGACTATGGCCTATTCCGATCGATGGCATAGTTCCTCTGCGATCAGCGATTCAAAACTTTTGATCAAGTGAAGAAAGTGACAGGATCCAAAGAGTGTGCTTTCAATACCCGGCTAAGGCAGTGGAGAACTTTCAGAGGGAAATTAACAGGAGATAACTGATAACTGACATCCATTAAAACATGTCACGTGGAACTAGAACAGTCTACCCCAGTGATCGAAATAAAGGGTTCAGTTCGACATTCCAACCACCTGAAGAAGGCCGGAGTGTACAACGGCCGAAACGTAATAAATATGGCGACAAAGATGAGAACAATAGTCTGATTAATTTAAATAATGTACATAATACCTCATCTCAGAAATATAGACAGATAAGTGAAGAAAACTTGTTTACAGTTTTTTGATTCAAAGCAAGAGGATTGGTATCTAGGACAGATTCGGATGCTGGCTGATCGCTGGCAGAAAATCGTCGAGAATAATGGACTTTATTTTGAAGAATAAATGTTGGTGTTGCTCCATAAAAGTTTGTTGTTTTCTTTCGGCCTCCTCTGTGAGTCTGGATTTTCTGTCCAACCTAATACATTGATTTGGAAGTTCTTGTAGAAATCAAATAATCGTCGGATTCTAATGAAACTTTCAAATCTTATTCTCAAATGAACAAAATTATTTTAGAAACGTTTATTTTTTTTTTTTTTTTTAGAAAATCTTATTAAGAATGTCTTTACATCTGTTACCCCCACCTCACTTATTTAATTATATGAAAATGCGCGAAATTCGTTTTTGTAACGCGTAATGTTTATATTATTTAAAAGCAGAAGATTTTAGAAACTAGGACACCTAGTTACAGAAAACCAGCTCTGAAACGTAAAATAAAAAATACAATAAAACTAAGATATCATTTAATTAGAAAAGCTTTTAATTGTTTTTATGAATAAAACATATTATAGACACTATTGCCTTGAGAAATTTTTTCGATAAAAAATGAATTTTTACATGAATTGTTTGCGTTTTTTAATTGTAATTAGAATAATTTATAATGTTTTACATCTTTTAAAATTCTACATTAATTTGTAACGTCTAGTTGATGTTATTAAGTAAAATTATATTTACTAATCATAAATGGTAAAGATTACTACAATTCAGCTACCCCCAGTATTTTAACAAGAAATGTATGTGCGCGTGTGCGCGTGTTGGCGCGCGCGAATGTAAATTTGGACATCTATACACGGTATTTTCAGAAAATAAGGGTGGTAACTATAGTAAATTTAAAATTTATTGGTAATTTCCTAAGATTTCCTCAACAAGCGTCTTCGTAAGTAAGACGCTAAGGCAAGGGTACCTAAAATTCAATAATATATTAGAATATTTAAAATAGTTGAAATTTTTAAGATTACTGATTAATTGGAATAGATTTCCCTCTTATCTAAATCCCGCAATCGTCAAGTTATCGATAAATGTGTCAACACCTCATAAAACACCGACCAACGTGTTAAAAAATTATTTTCTGTGATATTTTAAATTGAAAGTAAGTAATATTTGATTTAATTCAGATTAATTAAACTTCAAATCACTGTCATATGGGAGGACAGATATCACGTATCAGTTCAGTAATCTTTTCTTTGTTTCTAACGAAGTTTTTCTGTTTCAGCGATTCCAAAAATATTATTCAAATCAATTTAAATTCGTTTTGAAATACAGGAAATTTTGCTTATTGGAAATATTAAATTTAATCTATTAGCTTGAAATTAAAACTAAAATAAAAGCTTCAAGAAAGATTTTTAATTTTCAAAATGCATTTTAAAACTTAGGTATCGATTTTCTTCTTTAGATACCTACATTAATGGGCTAACCTCAATCTGAACGACAGCTTTCAATATGTTTTTACATAAATATTGGGGATGGTGTTAACGCTATTTTTTCAAAAATTTCCCAAGACCTAAATCGATAGCTGATTAATTAATTTGCCGAACTTCGCCTCGATCTGTTCAACTGCTTTATTGAATCACGTGGTTTTCGTTCACTCACCAAAATTAAGCAGTCAGTATCTAGATGGAGTATTACTTGGGAACACCGGGTGATAAAAAACCTCCTACAATCCAAGATATGTTCCGCCTTTAAGTAAACCACAAACGGTTAATAAGCGGTAAAAAAAAAAAAAAAAAGTAATCAACCAATTAATCTTGATGCACTGAAGGATGATTTTAATGTCCTGTCTTTACAATGCAACATTGGCGTACAAAGAAACGCAACATATCTGTTACTGCATTGGAGAATCATCTCTCTCTAGCTCTTTCGATGCGTGGTCACGATTTGCTTTGGTCAGATTTGGTCGAGATAATAATAAAGTTTTAAAAGTTATTAAGAAAGTGTTGACATTAACTTAAACTAAAGACACAGTTGCTTTTAAAAAAAAGATTCATCCTTTTTTGCAAGCAGCAGATATTGAATCACGCCAATATATCAAGTTGAAAAAGATTACTGAGGGCGATACGTTGTCAACAGATTATACTCGCATCTACGGCTTGTCTGAAAGAAGAAGAAAAAACTTTTCTTTTTTAAGATTTATTTATTGACTTACTAGATCTTTATATATATATATATATATATATATATATATGATATCACAGTTACGACTAATTTAATATCTGCGTCAAGACTTTCAGTCTTTAATGATTACAGTAATGAGTAGACAACGTCAAACATCAGCTTCAGAAGCTTTATTCTGCTAAACTGAACTGTTAATAATTAGACGGTTTTTATACAGAGCGGTTAGTATTGGAAATGTTTAGGTCGGGATAGTCCCTTATTATCACCAATCCATATATAAATATAGACTCATAAGTTTATGGCCTAACGGTTGTTTGCTGAATTTTGTTCGATCTACATGATTAATGAAAAAGTATTGGATGAAGTGCACTGATAAGCAAGGGGATTACGTTGACAATAAATATCGTTTGTGTGTGTATGTTTTAATCGTTTGACCCACCCCAAGTAAGTCAATAAAACCACTAAAACACAAGAAGGTTACTCAGTACAAAAGAATATGAGAAAGAAAAAGAAAAACATTATGAAGAAGCGAGAACAGGAATTAAGAAGACAGAAGATAACGATTGACGTTGGATTTACATTTTTGAAGATCAAAGTTTACTGGAAAGCAAGAAAAGAGTTCCACAAGCAAAAAGTTAGTGAGAAGAAACCGTTAATATAGGACTTGCGATTACATCTAGCCATTTCACCTGTAAAATGATACCTTACTGCTAATCTAGTACTACGCTTAAATTAGTAAAGTCTAGATACCAAAGAGGAAAGCTCATCAAAATAATTACCATGGAAATATTTATTAAAATGGTACAGGGAAGCTACAGCGGTAGGAAAGTAACTGAAGCCGATATTCCACGTCAGAACCGATAACATTTTAAATTTTTCTTTGACCTTTATCAAGGATCTCTAAATACATGTCAGAAGCAACAGACCAAATGTGACAGCAATATTTAATGCATAGACGAAAGATAGATTTATAAAATTAAAGCAATAATAGTAATTTAAAAATGTAAAATAAATTTTATTGTTTTGCAGGATTTTTGGTTTTGTATTAGAATTTTTATGTTTGTTTTTACTATTCTTTTATTTTTTTAAATCATTTATTTAACTATATAGTTATACCTACGTAAATTACAGTGGTCGGGGAAATGAAAAACAATATATTTCTGTATTTAATCTTCATCGAATTTTAAAGCCAGTATTTATATGCAATGTTTTCAGCTTTTCTAATTACAGCCCACTGTCTTCACTGCTACTCCACACTCGTCTGCTTAGTTTTAATCATTTTCAGAACCAATAAACAAAATATTTCAGGCGGTAAGAAAAATTGATAATTTAGCACTCACTTTCTAAGTTGTACATTAAAAATCAGGAAGGAATTGTCAGTGGTCAAAAATAAGGAAACTATTATTTTTTTAATAGAATTATTATATTATAATGAAAAGGCATTGATAAAAATGTTTCATAGAAAAGCCATTGCCAATAATTTTATTATATTGTTATGGCAAATTACCCATACACGACTGGACTCTTCCAAGTTACAAATAAAAGCAGGTACTGCTTTTGTCAGAATTAGAGTTTTTTTCCCAACATTCAGCTCTGACTTAACATTCTTGCTCGTTTGTATATTATTGTATTACTGTTTTTCTGTTAATATATTTGTTAACTCAATTCTTCTCTTTGTGTCTTTATTTCTGGCCCCAACAAGGCCACAAAATATATAAATACATTGAAAATCAGGAAGAAAGAGATCGCAAGTGGTCAATGTTGCTAACAGAATAGAGTTATTATATGTATAATTTTTTTTTCAAAAGGAAGGTACCCTAATTAAATTTTAAAAAGAAAATATTGGCTCAAAATTTTCAACTGATTTACAAAAATGTTTATTTTTATCGTTCAATAACTTTCTAAATGAAGTAAATTGACGTGGAACTCTCCAATCCATTCTCGTATTCCATTGTTATAATGATACGTTAGAATCAGTACATGGTACTTCTCACTTTCTTCTTTTCATTCACAAATGTTTAGGTATTTAGCAAACGTATCAGGAAACCACAAGATCACGAAAATTAAGCAGCTATGATCTTGATCAGTGTCATAGATAGGTGACTTCTAAGGTTGAGCAGAAACTGTAAGCAATCAGAAGATTGTATACCAAACCCCGCAAAGCTTAGTAAATAACTCAGAATATTTGACGCTGAGTAAAAAAAATCTGGGGTGCCGAGTGACGATCGAAATTATGATTTGAACAACAATAGTGTGGGTAAATTACATCTTGCCATACGGCCATGTTTATAATTTTTTATTATTAATCTCTTGGTATGCCTATAAACTTCTAGCATTTCTTTTTGGTCATGCCACAGATTTCTGCCATTGCTCTGCGACAATTCTTATATATTTCTACCGATGTTCTGCTGGCATACCTATAACTTTCCATTATTTCTTTATATGAATACCTATAACTTTCAGCTAGTTCTTTATGGGTATGCCTATAAGTTTCTTACATTCTTTTCGGTCATGCAACAAATTTCTGCCATTTCTCTGAAACAATTCATATAGATTTCTACTGATGTTCTGCAGGCATCCCTATAATTTGCCGACAGTTCTCTATGGACATGCCTATAAATTTCTGATATTTCTTTATGACCATGCATATAACTTTATGCCATTGCTCTACAACAATTCTTCTAGATTCCTACCATTGTTCTGCAGGCATCCCTATAATTTGCCGACAGTTCTCTATGGACATGCCTCTAAATTTCTGGCATTTATTTATAGTCATGCCTATGAATTTCTGCCATTTCTCTGCGACAATTCCTATAGATTTCTACCATCTTTACGGTGGCATTCCTATAAATTTTCGCTATTTCTTTATGGGAATGCCTATAAATTTCTACTATTGTTATACAAATTGGGCTTTATAAACTTCTGACATTTTCTTAAATGGGCATGCCTATAAATTTCTGCCACTACTCTACGACAGTGCCTATAGATCTTTACCATTGTTCTATTGACACACCAATAACCTTCCATTATCTTTATGGTCATGCCTATAAATTCCTACTATTGTTATACGAGTCTTTTTCTATAAATGTGTGCCATTTCTTAAATGCGCATGCCTATAGATTTCTACCATTACACACCTTTGAAAGATTAGAGCATCATAAAATTTCTAAACAAATCTATCTCTATTTGGCGTTTTGGCAGATGAAGCTAATTTGAGAATATATATTAGGGTGAGTCATAAGTAATTTCCATTTTTGCCAACCAATTATAATGACGATCCTAAATAAAAATCATACATAACAGTTAAGAATAAATTTAGAGGATACTAATATGCCTTACTTTTTGCACGGTAGTGGCAGCGCACATAGCGTATTAAAAGAAAATGTTCTTCTCCATTACAACGCAAGATAGAATACAGCAAGAATAACACAGGGAAATAGTCTGGAACTCGGTTGGTCTGTTCTACTTCTATCAGCCATATCTACCTGAATTTGCACCAACTGATTATAACGTTTCTCTATCGCTGCTAAACGCTTTGGTGGGGGAAAACTTTCTCTAATTAAAACCAGATTCAAGAGTTCCCCTAAAACATTGTTTCACCTCAAAACCTGCTGAATTTGACTCAAAAGGTATCAAAGAGCTGCCTAAAAAGCGACAGCAAATATTTTCAAATAATCGTTAGTACTTAACTGAATAAAATGTAATTAATAAACAAAAGCAGAAATTATAAATAACTCAACCGAATAAAAACGTTTAAAGAAATACACACACACACACACATATATATATATATATATATATATATATATAGTCAAACCTAGAGAGCCAGACAAGCCTACCAAGGTTTCACCTAAGCGGATCGTCAGGGAAAGCATTTTTAGTTAGTTGATTACTCGTATCGGTGTTTTTTTCTTTGGGCTTTGGACCTGTATGCTGTACGATTATTTTCGACAGACGTTCATGTTCCTAGCTCTTTCTTTTTTTAAAACCTTTTTTTCCTTCGAAATTGATTTGACCATTAGCAAATCAAAAAACCGAAGGTTTTACGAGACGAGTGTAGTTACCTATATATATATATATATATATATATATATATATATATATATATATATATATATATAGGAGCATCAACGAATATTCAAAGTCTGATGATGGAAAAAGCATTTTCGGCAAAATTAATTAATAAAACTTTACATTATACAGTGAAATCTTCAGCTCAAGATTAAAATATTAACTACAGATATATTGCCCTACATTGTGCATATATCTAATATATGTACACGCACGCGCACACACACACAGATAGATAGTGTTGAGGGGTCCTCCTCTTTTTACACAAATGGACTCACCCAGTATATACATATACCACTGCTACGTGAAGACCCCAGAGACGAGAGCAACAGACTCTCGGTCACTGTCGAACTCTCTGCATTAGCAGAGAGGAACCCGGACGAGGCTTTGCCGAATGGCAAGGTTTCGTCCGGGGAGGTTGACAGGGCCTGAACCCGTCTAGGCGGGTTCAGAAAGGCCATATTTTTGGCCGAGCCTACGGGCTCGGGGATACCCACATTAAAACGGCCTTGTGCCGCATTCGATCCTCGTGGGTGGATTGATAAATACCGACGAGAGCAACAGAGGGTGAAGGTAACAGACAGAACGAACGTAGCCAGCAAGAGTCACGGTGAGCGAGTACGTAGACTCAGTAAGAAGTCATACCGCGATACTTCAATAACAAAGACTATAGATATTTTGCTACTAACCCGTATTCCTGGAACTACTAACCTGCATTACCAGTTTGTATTATTACGTTAATACATTATTTTCCTATATTGATTCTTGGCGTTTGTTATTTATTGGTACCGGATTTCATCCCGGAATCCACAACAGATAGATAGATAGATAGATAGATAGATAGATAGATAAAAAAGAAGATATATGTGTGCGTCTGTATGCCTATCTGTGTGCCTGTGCGAGTATGCTATTTATGCACGAACACATTTCTCGGTCGATTTCGATTAAATTGTACACACATGTTGCAAATTTATCAATATAGGTCAAGATTAACTTTTCAATCTCCTGGCCCCTTGGGTTTAGCAGAAAAATCGATAAAACTGGAGGTGTGTACGACTTTTTGCAAAAACAAGTACTTTGCACTTAATGTATTTTGCACTTAAAGGCAAAACATAGCTCATGTTATGAGGTTTATGTAGAGTGCTTGATAGTTTTCCTGCGACGTTGACATTGCACAAAGAATTGCAAAAAAAATGTGAAAAAATCGGGTTTTTTGAACTACTTAAAATAAAACTTGAATAAATTCCACATTTTTTATCCGATAGTTTTCAAACATGCCGCAAAAAAAAAAATGCCATCATGCAAGAAATAAGATGGCGTGGTTTTAGTCCTGCTCGCTTCCCCGCGTATAACGAAAATCCAAGAAAAACTATCAAAAAGCTGGTTTTTCCGCCATAACTCCCTGGTTTTTCATCCGATGCTTTCCAACTTTGCCATGTAAATTACATATGACACACAAATTGTCTTGCGTGAATGTTTGGATTATATTATTTCAGTTAAGTGGACGAAATCTGCAACAAACAATGTCCAAAATCGACTTGTGCCATTTAGTCAATACTTTCTTCATCCTAATCTTTGATGCAAAGATTGTTTGAGAAGGATTATTGAAGCTTTAAAAGGGAAAAATTAACTCCAGCTTTATAGTAAACGTGCGAAGAAGTAGGAGGGGGCGTTCACGTATTTGCAGTTGAATTCGTCCTTGTTTTTGTTTGATTATTAGATTTGTGAACAATGCCATACTATTTGAAAGTTATTACGGCCATAGGAAATCTACTGAATATCTAAAATATTGCAACAATTTAACCCCGAGCAATGACCACACAAGAAGTTTTTATCGATGGAATTTCTTTATTAAGAACACTTGCGAAGGACACACCGTAAAAAAATGAGGGGGAATAGTTTAGTATACCAACTGATGCAGCGTGGACGTAAGCAGAC
>OZ010600.1:76880418-76882918 GCA_963932145.1 Acanthosepion lycidas
ACATTATTATAATAATGTTTGAAGTAATATATATATATATATATATATATATATATATATATATATATATATATATATATATTACTTCAAACAGTATTATTAGTGGATAATCGTACTTGAAATATACTCCCTATATACAGTTGATTAGGTAATAACGACAAACTGATGGTGTTGATACTGGTTAAGCTATCGCCCCAACATCTTCCATGTTGTCTATATATTTACATTAAGTAAAACTAGAGAGTCTAATGTCTGAGAAAATATTTGAAAAACAATCAGTTCTTAACTTTACACATAAGCTTAGCATTAATAAGAGAATACCACTTTTTGATGTATTAATTGATTCGAATAATCGTAGACCTCGGTTTTAAAACACAATAATTCACACCTTTACCTACTTATTTGCAATAGCGAATGCCCATACCGATACATAATAACCATCATGTGAGTAGAACACATTTAATATTTCCCACACGCGTAACATTCTAAAACGAATTCAAAAATATGGGGCACACATTATTTTCCTTAATTATAAAGTAAACAAATTAACCTAAACTTAAAAAATGATAAAACCTAACAATAATACAAATAATAATAATCACCACGTAACTATTCTATTTTATAGAGACCAACACACAATCGTAACAGACAAAACATGAAAAAATATAAGAAACATAATATATCTATAGATATCATTATCACTAATCGACAAAAACAAATAAAACTCATCACAAATTCAAAAATTCGCTTGTTCATTTCGAGAATATCTTTCTGATAATAACTATTCAAACACTACACTATCGCGCCGGTTAACTTGTCATCGATTTAATAATAACAGTGTTAAATTGCATATCACCAACCAATATGACAAGATCTTCGAAAAGCACTTATCAATAACACGAAACTATACCACATAATCTGTAAAAATGACTTCAAATTTTCGAAGCCTTAACTATAAAATCAAACAACGCAACATCAACAGAATTCCATTCAATTTAGAAACAAATCTACTAAATATATTTCGCAACTAATTAGAAAAGGACTCGACAAACAGGAGCGTGAAGATTCAATGTTTAAAAAACTCCCAAAGAAATACAGTGCATGCATATAGGCACAATTGTAACACACATTCAAAAACTCTTTCAAAATGGTTTATGGAAATCGAAAGCACTCAGAAGACATTGGACAATTTATGTTCAACTTCACCCGTAAAAAAGAAAGACAATCTTCGACCAATATTTCATTCATATATATATATATATATATATATATATATATATATATATATATATAATTAAGTAAAGAAAGTCTTGGTAATCCGTATGGATCATCCAAAGGAGTATGAAATCTTGAGAGCTCAATGATAAGTCAGAGTGAATAATTTAATTTAAAAGAAAAAACAGACCACTTTAATTGTAATAATTTATTTCACTAGAGAATTTTACTTTTTCTCTGGATCCTCAGACTTTACTTTCAAAGACGAAACGAAAAAATTAATTTAAAATTTACAGTTTTGACAGGCAGTATTAAGCTTCTATAAGTTGAATTGGAGGGTGATGAGTAATGGTGTGAGAGACATAGTCGAACATAGAGAGGGAAGGGAGAGTTTAAAATTCATCTTTATATTTCTTTTTGTTACAATACTTAATATTGAGGAAGGAGTATATAGTATCCGTCAGAAATAGTTTTTAATAGGGCAATATACCACCATATAGCGCTACCTTATTTGAGGATTATCTCGCTCTTGGGTGATAGTCTCATTCTCAAATCTCTTCTGTTCAAAATCCGTGTAGTATTTGTGCTCTCTATAAAATGTTCTACACAAAACTATTAAGTTGAATAATAGATGCAGTAGTTAACACATCGAGAGAGAGAGAGAGAGAGAGAGAGAGAGAGAGGGAAAGAGATAGCGTGTGGAAGGGTGTATTGGTCACATATTATATCGCCCAGTTTCTACTAGATAAAAATCCCACGGCATGCCAGGAACAATACATTTTCATCATATCATAAAACGATGAGATAGAATAGCCTAAATGAACATGGGCTCTGTCGGAATTCGAAATAGATACGCAGATTCCATTTTTCGTGTTGATAACCATTACACCACTCTGCATATATATTGCTACACATGCAAACTCTCTCTTTCCCCCATCTCTCTCTCTCTCTCTCTCTCTTGGGATGAAAATTCCTCCTTTTGTCTAAATGACCTTGTCCTTTGACATGCCTTTGGTTATGATTCAAAACTAATGAAGGATTATTTTTTTATTTAATGCTTTTCTATAAATGCTTTCTTAGTAATTGTTCTGATGAACTTTCTTCTAGGTAGTTAGACATTATGAATTTAAATGCATTACTAGATTAGTGCAAGGTATCATCATTTTATAGTTGAAATTACTAGATGTAACCGTAAGTTCTATGCTAACAGTTTCTTTTCTCGCCCTGTTCGCATGTGGATCTGCCTTCCGGCTTCTTACTTTCCAGTCAACTACTATCTTCAAAA